>OX459057.1:3684208-4040566 GCA_949775005.1 Orthosia gothica
GCGTTGATTGTGTATATATAGTATGTGGTTTTTAGTCTGAACGAAAAATTAAAATATTTCTAATAAATTGTTGTTGGAACTTATTTGCATTTAAATTCAAATGAAATTTATTGCATCCATAATGTACACACAGGTGGTAAATAATAGCGCTCAATATTATTACAAATAAAAATATTTTCCTTATCTATTAACATTTTAGTTATCTATTCCCTTTCTATTTGTTTTTATTTTGTTTAATGTACTAATACGTAATCTTTTTATTTTCATGTCAAATTAAATATTAATCTTAAATATTAATAATTCGTTTAAGTTTTTATATTACAATAAGTATATTTTATTTAGATAGTTTATATTGAATAAAATTAATACATAATAAAATTTTATATGTCCATATTATATTATTTAATTAATAGTAAGCTCATCAGGTATTGGAAAAAGAATCGCTCTTGTTTCGCATAAAAAAGGCTTTTTTTAACACTCGCATGTAGTTAAATTGGCTACATCGCTCGTGTTAAAATCTCGACATTTTATGCTTGACACGAAATGTACTAATTATACCTACTGATATTCTGTCATCTTAATTTTATAACACTCGTTATATCTTCATGTCATCTTCAGCTCCATGCAATTGTATTTAATTCATCACTTTGTGGCTATTTAAACAAAGGATGTTTTAGATGAAAATCAAATGCCCTTGAATGAAACTAATGAGTTATTGTTCATTTGTATCCTATTGTGATTAAAATAATGCATGAAAACAAATCATAATCTAACTTTAAATCAAGTGTTTCAACAATGAATGTAAACCTCATGAAATGTAATCTATTTTCTAAATAAATGTTATTTATAGTATTAATTTATGTTTTAAAACACAATTCCTCGAAGAGTAGCTCTCATTGCAAGGCTTTAAGGTTCACATTGCGTTGTATTTAACACGCTAGCGACATTGCAAAAGCCTCACCTTAAAACAAAAAAACTAAATATTGTTAATTTCAAGAAAAAATTGTTTATAAATTTTTATTTGTTATTTCCTTGCTAGTGTTGAAAAACGTCTTTTGGTAAACGTGAGCATTTTTCAATGTTCTCTCTCTCGGCCCCTTTAAGCCTTTCCTAGATCTTAGTTTGGGCTGCAATGATTTTAATTATTTTGTCCTCAAAATTGTATCCTATTAGGTACTTGTTGTAATAATAAATTTTGGAAGAGCGAAGTGCTCTACTACAGGATATTTTTGCCTAAAATAACACTTCAATTACCAGATGTTTATACATACATATGAAGGAATGATAAATTATTTGTATAGTAATCCGCGTCTCGATTGCAATAGCCGCACACTTACATTGAAATTTATTGTTTCAGGCTGTGGGGTGTGCCTTAAACGTGTTCGGTTTTGGTGAATCGATGGCTGGCTTTGTAGTTGAAGACCCCCTTAGTGACACCCACAAGTGGGCATCTAGAGGATTTGCCATAGCTGCAGTATTACTACTAGGGACTATTAATGTAGCTGGAGTGAAATGGGTGGTGAAGCTGCAATTTCTACTGCTAATGATCATCATGTTAGCAGCACTTGACTTCTTCGTTGGATCATTCACTACTGTACCCACTGATGAAAAACGTGAGTATTATTATTTTAATATAATATTAGTATTAAACCTGATACTGGTCAGTCTCAATCTATGTTTAAGTCACCGGCTTATTGCAAAAACTGTAAGTTTAAACATATCTCGAGATATTATAAAGTCTAGATCACTGCTCTACTGATTGGTCGCCAGTTTATGTCCGTTCTCAATTTGTTAGACGATAAGGTTATGAAGTATTGAATTTTGATGCGTATTATTGTAAGAGATTTTTTCTGTACACATTTTTTGTGAGTTAAAATGTCTCTAATATTAAATAAATAAAAATTAAATTTTGTTCCTTGATAAGCGCTTCAATGTACCGAGACCGAGAATTCCTGAATAGATTTGGTTATTTAAAAAAAAAACTTTAGTAAAAGACAAACCATATACATCCGATCCGTGTCCGAGAAATTTCGGTTGCGAAGTAGCCGTAGTACTTTTTGTAGGGAAGCTTAAGCACTATATCGAACTCTAACGGTCATAATCTGTCATAATTCAGAACATTTTGAACTCTGAACTCAAATCACGGACACGGACGTGTAGTGCGTAACCGCCCTTAGGTTTTTATTAGATAAAAAAAACTTAACACTTGCCAGGGCCAGTGGTATCTCATCAATTTGTGATTAATTTATCTATCGATATCGATTGATTATTAGATGGTGATCTATCGCCGTGGAACGGAACTGAACGCAATAGATTTACAAAAAATAATCGGTATAATCAGATGAAAAACGCTAGTTACGTCGGCACGGTTTCTTTGTATGGTATGAGGCATCTGTATGCTAGTATTATATTATCTGTAACCGGGCTATCTGAATATTTGGGGCAAAATATCGACTGCTCAACTTTGGTTGTGTCAGCTAGTTGTAAAATATCATTACTAATCCTCTTCCACATTTTTCAGTTGCGCTGGAATTTAAGGGGTGGCTCAGTGGAGTAGCAGCAAATAATACATGGCCTGCCTACCAAGACGGATACACATGGTTCAAATGCTTTGGAATATTCTTTCCGACCATTACTGGTATATTGGCAGGAATTAACATGAGTGGAGATTTGAAGAACCCTTCTGTGAATATACCTAATGGGTCTTTAGCAGCTATTGGCACAGGGTAAGGGCATCTTACATATTTTTTTTTAATTCTCATTTATATATAGGATGTTTCTGACGATGTCAATCCCATTGTGCTTTTACAGGTATAAACTTACTTCCTAAACTAATCATAATCACACACACACTCACACTTTTTCTTTCTGTTTTCTTTATTTCTTTCTAATAAATAGCACAAAACTTAATTTTATTTCTTATCTAACAGAAAAGTATATAATCTATACCAAAATTATAAAGAGGCAAGATTTTTTTGTTTGTTTGTACCGACTAGGCTCCGAAACTACTGGAACGATTTAAAAAAAAAAACACCTATGGAAAGCTACATTATTCCCGAGTAACATAGGCTATAATTTTGACGGGAGCGAAGCCGCGGGGTCAGCTAGTATTTTATGTAAATTATTTGTAAAACTAGCTGCTTCCCGTGGTTCCGCCCGCGTTGTATTAGCCCTATGTGATCTGATTTTTAAGCTATATTTCTGTAAAGTTTCATCAAAATCCGTTCAGTAGTTTTTGCGTTAAAGAGTAACAAACATCCATCTATCCATCCTCGATCATATGATCTAGTGGTCGGAAGTTCTACTGCTGAGCATGAGGTCATCCAGCCGTATTGCGTAAGTGAATACGGCAACGCAAAGAGTTTGACCGCTATCCAATCGACCATTGATGGCAATAGAAGAGCAGTGGTAATGGCCGCGCCTTACGTGTGGTAGGTCGTGGTTTCGAACCCAGGCAGCCGCTTTACTTTGTGTAATTTATTTCATCACGACTGCTTTAAAAAACGGTGAAGGAAACATCGTGAGGAAACCGGCATGTCATAGAACCAAAAAATTCGAAGACATATGACATCCACCAACACAAACTGGTCCCGCGTGGTGGGCTAAGGCCCATCCCCTCTCTCATAGAGAGGAGGCCTGTGTCCCAGCAGTGGGGACATTAAGTTCACATTTTTTTTTTCGAATATGGTAAATTTAAACATATAAGTGTTTTATATTTTTGAAATCAACTCTTCAAACCCTTTTTGAAACCCCACACGATGGGTTTGGAAGAAAAAAAATTAGTCCCCCATAATATGGCGCCCAGAAGCCGCCATTTTCTGTTTTCCAATTTTAATGTAACCAGGGACACTCGCAAGGTTAAGATGAATCGATTGACGTAAGAATCATCAAAATCGGCCAACGCGTTTGGTCTCTAGAACGCCACATAGGAGCAAACATACATACATAGACTGATAAACACATTACCGTCCTTCGGCAGTCGGCTAAAAAGGCTGAAGATAATGGCAATATACTCGCCCATTATTACATGGGATTTGAATATAACTGGCGAAATTTGGGTGAAAAACCTATAGTATAGGTGCATTTCTGCCCAACCCTTAGCGGAGAACATGCGTGATGGTATGTGTTAGGCAAGAATATTATTATTCAGCAACTTCATTAATTTTCTATTATTTTCAGAACCTTTTTATACCTGATGTTCATAATAACATTAGCAGCGACGGTGACCAGGGAAGGCCTGCTGCAGAACCTCTCCATTACAGCTGACATCTCTGCTGTAGCAGTGCTGTTACTTGCTGGCCTGTATGTCAGTTCTATGAGCTCTTGTCTAGGCGCCATGTATGGAACGCCCAGGGTTTTGCAAAGTATTGCAAATGAGAAAGTTATACCCGGACTGGCATTTTTGGGACATGGGGTATGTGTCTGATGCAGTTTTAAAATTACATTTGTTTTTCTATGTATATGAAAAAGTAACTTGATTTTTAACGTTTGTGCACTAGTGAGAATTATTACCAATCACAATTCAAATAAGTTAAAAAAAAAATTGCTTTAAATTGTTTCACCAATGCAGCTACATGAAGTGATAAATCAGCCCCCTACAACCTACTATGATGTGCTAATGCCATCGTGATTCCTTTGTGTGAGAGACGGAGCTATACAGGACGAATAGCACTATCCCTTTTTAACCCCCGCCGGATAAAGAGGGGTGTTATAAGTTTCACGTGTGTTGCTGTGCATCTGTGTGTCTGTCTGTGGCATTATAGCGCCTAAACGGATGAACCGATTATGATTTAGTTTTTTTTATTTGAAAGTTGATTTTGTCGAGAGTGTTCTTAGCTATGTTTGTATAACCGTCAGTTTCAAAGTCAGTTTAACCGTTCAAAAGTTATAGGCGTTTTACTGTTTGAATCGGGCTATTTTCGCAAGATAAATATGTCTGGAGTTTTTTAAATTTTGAAATTTTACTTGTTCACAACGGATTTATGATGGCAATGACACGTCATAGTAGGAAGGCTGACTTATCACTTCGTGCACTGCTAACAAGTAATGATTGTATCATTATTATGTTTATTTGCTAGCAGTGTTTCTTAAACTGTGGTCGCGGACCCCTGGGGTCTGTGAGTATTTGTATAGGGGTCCGCAGTCTCATCTATGGGCCATTTGACAATATCACGGGCACCTAACGCTAATAAAGAAAATTAGTTTAAATAAATTGCTCTAGATGGCGTGATAAGCTTCGATTTGTTATTGAGTTTTGTGAAATATTAAGATTTGCTAGAGACGATCTTAAAAATGTATGTTCTTGTTTAGGTAACTCTCAAAAGTACAAAATGAAGGAATATTGGGGTCTTAATTCACATTTCAATGATTAGTTTGAATGAATCATTCAAAATTTTCTGAGGCATTATTCGATTTTTTTTATTTGTTTTGTAACACATTTTGGTATTGTGACTGAACTGTAAAAACGTGCAAAAAATAACTATAAATCAAATCGTGGCAGTATTTAAAACAAAAAAAATATTCACGAACCGTGTAAACCTTTTTACTGCAAGTAGCTGCTAACACCATCTATATCCGTGGAATGGAACCGCCTCGATCGATATTCATAGAAAAATAATCAGTTTAATCAGACGAAAAACGCTCGTTACGTCGGCTCTGTTTCTTTGTATGCGATGAGGCATCTTTGTAGTATTATAATTCTGTGACAATATTTAACTAATGTATTTAGAGTACTAAATTAAATGGTCAAAAATTTACTATGGTTTTTTTATTAAAAATTTGAAATTGTACTTGATTGCCTAGGGATCCGTGAACTGAAAAAGGTTAGGAAACGCTGTGCTAGAGTGTTAGTAGGCAAGCCCTTATTATTTATTGAACATTGTTATTATTTCCAGAGAGGTCCCAACAAGGTACCGATTTACTCGATGGTGGTAGTAGCAGTCGTCACAGTCACCTTCATCATCATTGGAGACATCAACCAACTTGCACCCATAGTCACTATGCCGTTTCTCATAACTTATGCTTGCATTGATTACTCCTACTTTGCTCTCGCTCAAACTTTTGATTTGCAGCATAGACGTGAAATGAGGTATGTTTTTTTTTTATTTTCTTCATTTTCATTTAGTTACATTGCATGCTACAGCGTAGCAAAAAGTGTATTTAGGCTTAGCTCGCATTGCGTTTTTATCCGCGCGATTTTTTTCCGCCCATTCTGCGACCTATGGAATTGTATGAAGCTGTACGCATTGCGGTAAAAAAATCTCCCTCGTTTTGCCACAGAATTCACCGCACCGCGGATTAAATTCGCTTTAGCTTTATGAACAGGTAGAAAGAGACAAAAATCGCGCGGAGTTTTATCCGCAGTGCGTGCTAGTTAGATTCATTACGCGAACATTAATTTGCGGGAATAAAATCTGCGCGGCTAAAAATCGCAAAGCGTGTTAAAGCCTTAGTCCGCGTCTAGATTTTTTTGTCCATAGCATTATATGCATGGAACTTTTTTCTGTGTTAAATAAAATACTAGAATAATATTCCATATGTGTTTACTATAGGGCTTAAACCCTATAGTAAACACATATGGAATATTTTCTAAAATATCTTCATTAGCGACGAAGTTATAAAGAGAAATATAGACTGATGTTAAGGTTGCCCTAGTCGACGGCACGAACTATTTTGTGCGCGGGGTTAAAATGCATGCTATCTCATCCGAAAACATTTGCGAAAGAGATAGATGCTGTGATGAGCAGTAAGAAGCTAGTTCGCGTACGAATTAGCACTAATGCAAATTTGTAGCGAAATGGATGATGATTTAGGACGAAAACAAGCGCGTGAAATTTTATGAACAGACTTTTGGTAGTATAGATATCATGAAAAAACGACTAGATGTAAATTAAAAAAAAAAAAAAATTGCATTGTTGGACTACTAATCTATCCCTGTATGGAGGCTGTTTTGCAATTTTCCTTCTTCTCATGGTATTTATTTCCACCCAAAGATGCCTTAAAATTTGTGTTGAAATATGGAACTTTCGACGCTCATAACTTTCAAATATTTTGTATTTTACTTTTTTGTTTCCATACAGAGCTAGATAATGATGAGACAATTTTTTATCATTTTTTATTTTGAACGTACATCGTCAAACAGTTGAGTAATCGCCAGACTACGTTTGTATTGAAGAATGATCGACTAGTGCAACCTTAAAACCTAGTAACACAGCTGCTATAGCAGACGGCGTTTTCGCGAGGCGGACTGATAGATATATTTGATTAAAATTGTTACTTGTCTCGTTTATTTTTGATAAATTTTGATCCTGTTTTTGCTGTTAGTATTCTATTATTTTGTACCTCTATCTATTGATTAACTGGTTAAATGACAAATATATATATAATATACAAATATATTTTTAAGTCCCTAGGCTATGAATCAAATCGTAGACTTATTTTTAGAATTCTCAACATTTTGTCTTGCTTGTCTAATTAAAACGAATTATTGTCTTCAGATATCAAGGTCATTCTCAACGTGATACTCAAGTTTACGGCGCTACTGGTAGCGACCTTGACTTGTTATTCCCGGAAAGAATCAGACATAAAAATGTTGGGGTAAGTGTAACATCCATTTTTAGGGTAAGGCTGTGTTTGGGTGTGGTGCCTCACTCTTGTCCTATAAACACCTTTATCTTTATTTATGAAAAAAAACCTTCTTTCCTTTTTTTTTCAAAGCTCGACGCTGTTTTCTTTCTCTTCTTCTTCAGTTTCTATACCAAAACTGAAGAAGAAGCCGTATGGAATCTCTATAGACAAAACGAATAAAAAGTATTGTCACTTCTTGTCAAATATTTTCCTTGTGAAAAATGTCTCTATAAATTATTATACACGTGGAGTTTCTTGTCCATTCTTCTCCACAACAAGCTACATTTCCGAATGGACGGTAGAATCAATTAATATTAGTTTTTTTTTTTTTTTTTGACATTCGAAAGTCTTAATGGCCTAATTGAATAAATAATTTTTTGATTTTGACACATTTAGATATTCAGCACTGATTTTATTTAACTTAAAATTTTCTATGAGAATTTGAATTTAAGACCTACTTATCAGGTGCTAAACAGTACCGAGATTTTTATAAATAAGAGTGTTTGAGTTTATAATCATTTACTAAATAGCTTTAAGATTTTTATATTATATTATTTAAGGCCCAATATTTTTAGTGATAACCTTAAAAGTAGGTAGATATCGTAAAGGTGTTCAATATCACGAAATACTGCTATAAATACTTGTGTTATAAATAAATGTTTTTAAGTTACTTTTTTTACTACTACGCGTATAATTTACACAGTTGAGTTTTTCAAGTGACGTCCGCTTGAAAAAACTCAACTGTGTACATATACAGGACAGCCAAGTCTGAAACAATGAGAAATAGCGAAAAATACTCAACGGGATCTCGGTTCCAATTTTTATGGAAATTAAAATTGCATTATTAGATTATTTTTTTTTATTCCTAGCAAGGAATAGAACCCGTTGATTTTGAAAAAAAAATTATTATATTGTATGATACCACCCGATAGTGTCGCTAATAAAGATCAAATTCTGAGAAGAATGCTTTGATTGAATTCTGGGCAGAATGCTTTGTTTGAATTCTAAGAAGAAGGCTTTGATTGAATTCTGGGCAGAATGCTTTGTTTGAATTCTAGGAAGAAGGCTTTGATTGAATTCTGGGCAGAATGCTTTGTTTGAATTCTAGGAAGAAGGTTTTGATTGAATTCTGGGCAGAATGCTTTGTTTGAATTCTAGGAAGAAAGCTTTGATTGAATTCTGGGCAGAATGCTTTGTTTGAATTCTAGGAAGAAGGCTATGATTGAGTTCTGGGAAGAATGCTTTGTTTGATTATAAATTCAAGTTATGTAAAGAAAATATCGAAACATTTGCTAATAAGTTATAGATGACACATTAATTTATGCAACATGACACATTAATTTATGTATTTATAATTGTTATATTTTAGTTATATATTATAACTTTATAATGCATAAACATAATACATATAATGTTATGTGTTGTACACGTATTTGTTTAGTTTATTTAGTGATTAATAATTTAAAATTGTCATTTTAATAAACTTATCCTCATAATGCAAATTTCTCTACGCAACTGGGGTTTGCTGCTAGAGAACCCAACTAAGGGTTAAGCTCGCCTTTGTACATACATTGTCCTATTGTATGTGTTTTAATATTTTGTGTACAACCATTATGTAGTATAAAACAAAGTCGCTTCTCGCTGTCTATCTGTCCCTATGTATGCTTAAATCTTTAAAACTACGCAACGGATTTTGATGCGGTTTTTTTAATAGATAGAGTGATTCAAGAGGAAGGTTTATATGAATGTATAATACATGCATAATATAGTAGAGAAACACTGATAATTTTCGACTTTAACGCGGGCGAACCGCTCATATAAGCTCTTAACGAATAAGAATAAGATGCTAAACAGGGCGTTTATAAATGAGGGTGTATATATGAAGGTGTCCCCAACGGCGAGTTCAGCTTCGCGTAAGAGTCCCTATTAATATAGAACACTTTTTTTCAGGACTTCACACCCTCCCCGACTGATTCTGCCATAATGAACGGACGGACGTCTAACGGGGATGTTCGGCGACCTAGCATTAGCGTTCACTCTAAGAACAAGAACTGGTACTCGCATCTGTGTAACAGGTGGCTGTCACTGGTTGGGGTGAGTACTAGCAAAAACAAAATCAATCAAATGTGACCCAAATAACGACAAGTCACACGGCGCAAAATAAAGAATGTCATGTTTTTCATTATAATGTGTGAAATATATGTATACGTAATATATGTATTCGTTCGCATCAACTGGCTACCTACCTACCCTACTTTACATACCTACCTATCCCACCCTACCTACCTACCTACCTGCCCACCTATCTACCTTCCAACCTAACTACCTACCCTACTCTACATGCCTACCTACCCTACTTTACATACCTACCTACCCTACTCTACATACCTACCTACACTACTCTACATACCTACCTACCCTACTCTACATACCTACCTACCCTACTCTCCTACCCTACCCTACCTACCTACCTACGTACCCACCTACCCTACCCTACCCTACCTACCTACCAATTGTTTAAACTATTTATTTTAAGAATTAATACTACGATACGAATGTAACCAACTTTTAATTATACCGGCAATCTAATTGAATTTTAGAACACAAAAGCTGATAATGTGACTTTACTACGGTAGTTAGTTTTGTAGGTAATAATGAGTACTTTAATCATGTACTACATAATTTTTATGTATCATCAATAGTTTTCTCAGCACACGACAAATAATGAATTTTATAGGAAAAATTTTGCTACTTTGGGTTACATTATTGGAATTTTCTAAAGGATATCTATTTTTTTAAATAGATTAAAGGCCATGTTACTTCCTGATAATTATTATTATTATTATATACTTTATTGTACACCACAAAACATACAGGAAAAACATTTACATATACAAGTGTACAATGGGCGGTCTTATCGCACAGGGCAATCTCTTACAGACAACCTTTGGATGGACTGAACAATAGGAGATGAATTTAGGGCTGTCAGTGTACCAAATATCATAAATAATATTACTTACACATAATAAAATAAAATACATATATACAATACTACATAATATACTAATAAATATATGACAGAGAAAGGAGAAGAATACAAATTATAGTGAAAGGTAATGCTCCTAATTTAGCTTTATATTTATACAAAAAATGTTAAAATCGGTCCAGTAGTTTCGGAACTTATTCGGTACAAACAAACATAAAATCTTTCCGTAGTTTGATAGTATTTTTTTATTTCAACGGCTATCATATAAATATTGAAACAAAAATCAAATCGCCGAAACGCGTTTGTTTACAAAATATATAACTACTATAGTAGGTAATTTTAATTATTATTGGGAATGGTGAATGCCAGTAATTTGGCGTGTCTTTTTTCCTCTAAAAGGAGCCAATTCCACCCGGCTCCTTCTTTCCATAGTGTGACCGTGCCGATAACGGACCATCTTGAGCTTCTTGGCGTTACGTCGGCTCTCAGTTTTGGTCCATTAATTGAGGCACAAGCTTATAGTAGAGGAGACGTGAGAGCGACCTTCACCCGTCAGATACCTAGATGAGACATATTTTTTATCAAATGTAATTTATTAACAAACATGCCTATGATAACTTGCCTATCAAAAAGTTTTCATAGCTATTTTTATTTGAATTAATTTTAATCAATTTTTTTCATCACCTTTACTTATCATAGGCATGTTTATTAATCACACTAATATTATATAGGCGAAAGTTTTGGAGTGTGTAAGTGTGTTTGTTACTCTTTCACGCAACAACTACTGAACGGATCTGGATGACATTTGGCACAGAGATAGACTAAAATCTGGAATAGCGACTTTTTGCAATACGAAAAGTCGTTTTTGGGAAAGAAACAGATTGTTTCCTTTGCCGAATTCACTTACACAATTAGGCTGCTGAACTGCTATTACATTTAACTCATTAGTTATCTTTAACTACTATGACTCATCACTGTAGAATGTTAAAGGTAAACAATTCTAGGAATCGGAGGTTTGGGGGTGTTATTGATGTCAGTTAATTAACCCATTACGAGAATATAACAATGACCTTTGCCCACCAAGCTTGATCTATGCGAAACACTGTGCGTCATCCTGCTCCTGACCAGCTTATTTCCATATCCCACTTGAGTGACCTACCTTCCCCAAACAAAGAATCGACGCTAATATAATATGCACAACGGATCTTTGTGTCTCTGAATTGGCTGCAAGAGTCTGCGCAGTAGCTATTTTCGTGTCAATATTGAAAGTGAAGATAGCATTGTATAACTGTCTCTTTCACTCGTTTACGTTTTTCTCATCATCCTATCTCGCTTACTCTATGCAGTTAATCTGTTTCTTGCGCAATAGTTGACAGAGACACAAAGATCCGCTGTGAATATTATACCTCGTCTCGAAATTGGAAACTTCTAATATTATCTATGTTTTGTTTCAGGTAGCAATAAAATTGTTGCTCATGTTTCTGGTACACTGGGGGTATGCTCTCGGCTGCCTCAGTATCTTGTGGCTATTCTGGCTGTACATCGGCGCGGCAAACCCAGCGCTCAAGCCAGGACGCGCTTCGGAGTTCCGTTTCTTCCATTGGCTGAAGATTTCTTTCTTACAGTTAATAGGGTAAGGCGGCTATTATCTACTGATGGTATTGATACAATAAGGGCTTCGATCAATAATACACTAGATGCACAATCGCATACAAAACTTCTCTTTAAAACTGTCGCCAATTGTGTTCCTACGTAATTCTACGAATTCTAGTTGAAATAAATATAATTTAATGCAAATTCAACCTTAAAACCTATGCTTAAAGTTACAAAAAGCAATAAAAAATCATGTTCTTTCTTCGCTGCTCAACATACATCAAAACAAGGTTAATATTAAGTACACGTCTTAAAGTCTAAATTACAAAGTTCCAGAACAGTCGAAGTCGATGTTTGTTAGAATTGTTGGCGCGTTGTCGACGCAAACGTTGGTCATACAACCATAATATTGGTAATTGATTTATATTTATTATTTAATTCGGTTTTACATTATGAAAAACACTTAATGATTTATAAACTTACCGAAAAAAAAGACTTCTGTTTTACGATGGTTATTTGCACATTGTTTTAACGCACACTGCTTCATTTTGACGTCTCAATGTTGGTTATGATTGGACCACACTAATTTGAAATAAGACCACAACCGCCTATGGCCTTAATTTTCGGGCCGTTTTTTAAGCGCTTACCGGCCATTTAGTGTGTTATTGATCGAAGAATAAGGCTGATGACGGGGTAGGAAAAAAAATTGTCTCATTCAGGACGTCAGTTACATAATAAACAAGTATTCTTCATTTAAAATGTACAAAGGCGTGACGTATCGTACCGTAGTCATTTTTTGAATTAGTAAAAAAAATACTTGACCAATATTTTTTATTAACCAAAATGACGGGCAAAAAAAACTTGGTCACCATTCCTAGTCACACTATCGCAATAGATAATTTTATATATATTGTACTAGTGGATGCCTCGCGGTTTCACCCGCGTAGTTCCCGTTCCCGTGGGAATACAGGCATAAAAAACCGGCCAAGTGCGAGTCGGACTCGCGCACGAAGGGTTCCGTACCATTATCGCAAAAAACTGCAAGAAAATCACGTTTGTTGTATGGGAGCCCCACTTAAATATTAATTTTATTCTGTTATTAGTATTTGTTGTTATAGCAGCAACAGAAATACATCATATTTGAAAATTTCAACTGTCTAGCTATCACGGTTCATGAGATACAGCCTGGTGACAGACAGACAGACGGACCGCGGAGTCTTAGTAATAGGGTCCCGTTTTTACCCTTTGGGTACGGAACCCTAAAAAGTAGCCTATGTCACCCGAGGATAATGTAGCTTCCCAACGGTGAAAGAATTTTTGATATCGGTCCAGTAGTTTTTAAGTTTATTCGTTACATACAAAAATACAAATCTTTCCTCTTTATAATATTAGTATAGATGGGTAAAATATAATCCCTCACGCTTTTTTTCAGGAAACGGCCCTTAGAATATGAACAGTTGGTTGTGACACCGGTGCATGGAGACATATCAGTAGAACAAGAAAGATTGAACGACGACAACGAAGACTTCGCGTCACGTCGGCGCTACCATCAATCCACTGCGCTTCAGAGCCATCTCGTTAGCGTCGACAGTTAAACCAAGCCCTGTGAAGTTATGAGACGCAATTAACTTAAGAAATGACAAATCAGAACTTGCTACATACCACTTACTACTTAATGTTGATCAAACAAATACTTATTGTTATTATCTACTGCCTTTTGTCCGCGGTCTCGCTCGCGTGAAGAATTGTTTTTATCTCTAGAGAACATTTATAACGGGATGAAAGTTTCCTATATGTCAGGGGCACCAAATATCCGGATCCAGACCGCCGATCCATTTTGTGCGGACCAATCTAAGAGAGATTCCATCATCATCATCATTTCAGCCGAAAGACGTCCACTGCTGAACAAGGGCCTCCCCCAAGTGCATAGACATACTAAATAATATGGACTGGAAATACCTACGAAAAAAACGTGCCTACCTAACCTCAAAATGTCTCATAAAATGGCCGCCGATTCTAAGGTTGTGTCAATCAAGCAACACACACACACTCACAAATCTCAATAATACAATATGTAAACAACCATTTGACAGCAGGACTACCACGAACACAACCACAAAATTCGTCACATAAAATGGCGAATATGGCACGTACCTACAACCGTCACTACGTAATATCAAAATGTTGCCATAATGAACTTTCTGATGAACTACTCCAAGATTTAATAAAAATAGCCAGCACCAAGTTTAGTCTAAACTTCAGACGGATAGTTCAAGGTAAATCATTTTTCACGTTAATATTTGAAAATAAGTCTTGGTAGGTACTTACTTTTATTGTTTTTATTTATCATATCATGAAACTAGCTGTCCCACGAGGCTTCGCTCCCTTCAACTGGCTATCTACCTACCCTACCCTACATTCATGAATGTTGCGTAACTTTAACCGCTTATGCAGCGCACGCAACGGAAGCTCTCAAAAGGGAATTTTGCCCGTTTTAGCAACATTTTTCATGTTCTTGTTTATGCTCCACTCCTATTGGTCTTAGCTTATAACCTGCCTCTCTCGATTTTTTCAATTCCAACCAGTAGTTTCTGAGATCAGCGCGTTCAAACAAACAAACTCTTCAGCTTTTTAATATTAAGTATAGATTAAGATCGGGGGGAGGGGGAGGGTAGTTGGCCTTACGGACCGCGACGTGTATATTATTTTTAAGAAACGGATCCCAAATGAAAGTAATTGGTGAACCCTGCTATTTATGTTATCTAGGTTAAAACTATCTGTTTGCAAAATTTCATCCAAATCCGTTAAACCGTTTTTGCGTGATTGAGAATTTGAGACAAAAATTAGTAGGATTTAGGATCTTACCAAATATTGCAGTGTTTTTTTCTACAGTGTTTATCAGACCCAGCAATAATCTTCGTATAACTATTGAAACATAGAATAGATTTGATTCTGTGATCTTATTATTCTTGCATTTATTTTTCTTTATAATAAAGTTAAAAGTACACAGACATACACAAAGCACTTGAGATTTTTACCCGACTACGGCGAAGCCAAAAGGAGGGTCACGATTTAATGAGATATGCTTCTGAAATTAACAAAATAACTTGTATAACAATATATTTTGCGTAGATTATATTCTCCAAACTTACCAAATCGTAAATAGAAATTCACAATAACACTTTTCTAATGATATTTTAATTATTTCGAAGATAACATCAAATAAAATGTAACCCTTTGAGGATCATTCACTAATTTGTAGCATTTTGACTGATTTTTAATTAAATGTACATACTATACATATTTATGTAATGTTTATGACTAATAGAAATTCGTAAATTATGTATTAAGATTTAACATTTAGAGGAATCATTAATATAAAATTATAAATTATATACTTATTTCGTACATACCTTTTGTAAGATAAATTAAAAACGAATTGGAATTAATAAATAATAAAATATTTTTATATTTTTTTAGTACTTTTATTTCCTTTTATCGTTAACCCCCCTTGAGTACCGGAAACATGGGTTCACGCGAGAGACAATGACTTTTTAATTGTATCGGTAATTAAGGCATTCAACCAGTTAATAGTACGGACCTCCCGTACTATTAACTGGTTGGTGGTATTTTTTCTAGGAATGTTATACTTACCTATTATAATCATGTTGAGTACAAATATGTTGACACGCTACGATCGTCAATCTATCCTAACTAAAAGGAGGAATGGACCCAATATCGTACCTTGAGAAACGCCCATTGTCATCTCAGGCCCTAGTGTGTTAACGCCGTTTACCTGAACTTTAAACCTGTCTACTGTCTTTCAAGATCAAGAGCTGTGTTCCTTATTTCATATTTCTCGCCTTTCATCAAAGCTGAGCTTACCTTTGTACCTACATATGCTGACCGTTATTTTTACCTTTATTTTATTTGTTTTTATAAGTCTTTGTGTGCTCTAAAGAATAAGAGGTTCTACACTTCTTGGTATCTAGGCATTAGTTAGTAGCTATCAGTAGGTTTTTACCATTAAACTTCTTTGTAGCTTTTCAGAGTAAAAGAAAAATAAATAAATAAAAAAACAATTGATCAATGGCTTGCGTAGTTTCAAGGTTTTCATTTTTTTTTTCTCTAGTCTAGTCAAATATTTAGTTTTCTAACAAAATAAATAAAGTCATTCTATAAACATTACCTGGGGCATTCGATACTAGACGGTAGTCCTAATTAACCTGGACTAGAGGGAGACAGCGTTAAGTTGTTTCATTCCCACTCCACGCTAAACCTATTTGCTGTTATTATTATTATTCCTCGAGGCGCCACGGCTAGACCGCGGCACTCGGCAGTCAGTCGAGTCCCGAACTACAATACGAAAGGACGTAATCGTGTTTCTGTGCAAATAAATATCTGTGTTGTGTACCTATTAGTAAAAGTAAGCGTTCGTGTGTTTCAATAACTTCCCTCCCTGCCCCATTTTAAACTGTTTCAATGTTGAATAAGGGCTCTTACTTATTTAATTTTATGTGTGCCTGGGATACTTTGTAGACTGTCATAGTTATCTAGCTTAACGCTTCTCTTAATAACAATTCGTAATATATTTTCACCGGATACAAATCTGTTTTGAGGACTGGAGCTACCGCCCGTGCAGCTTGTTTTAGGGTAGGATTAGAAAGCTCGACAGCGTCCATTACATCATAATTTGACATATTTAGTTTAGTTTACAATCTAGGCATCTAGTGAGGTGAGTGGTCAACCAGTTCTCCATCTTTTTGGTGTGCAGCCCACATTTAATTGTTTTTTTCAGCGTTCCAGCAACGTTTATTCGAAGCAAGGGCTACATTTCATGTGTGTACTAGGCAGCCCAAAGTGGCTTTAAAATCTACCAGATCAAGTTTTAGTTTTTGTTGTGGTCGGATGGGCAATAAGTCGGCCCTCTAGTTGATTCGGATTCGCCTTTATTTTATTAGGAGTTCACGACCTTTAGGTGTTATCATTCAGTCATGAGCATCAGTTAAGTCGGTTTTTATTTTTCCTTAATTAGAAGGTATACCTGAGCTGCCATTAATGAATTGTTACCCTAATGATCTGTCATTTCTATCATTCGCGTACCAATTCATTAATTTAAGTTATTAACTATAAACGCTCATTAGACTTAAAAACACTTCTATCATGAGCGTACTAAAGTTGCTAGAGTTATTAGACAGCTTTCTCCATACAAACCTTACAAAACGGACCTTTCGCGCCGGAATCGAACTGTGGCCGGTTTGTATCATGTGTCTTTGCAACTGGACAATATCATTCAATTAGTTGCGATCTCGGTATAGTGAAGTTGAGTTATTTTTGTAGTAATGACTACCTCAGAAAAGCTTGTCTAGAAGGCTGACTCAATATATTGGCTGCCAAATAAACTAAAACAACGTTTTTGTTTAAAGCCACTGTATTAAAAAAGTAAAGAGTTACCTAAAGGCCTTAGTAGCCAATTCTTTACATTTCAAAAAAGTAATGGTACAGTTGGTAATGGTAACACTGATGCATCTTTTAGTTTGACACTTGCTTGACAGTTTATTGAAGAAAAAACCAATAGTATCCATTGTAATATTTGTAATGAGCTAACAAATTATTGTATTACATATTCTCATAATTCCTTTTCAGAAAAGTGAAGTGGATGAAGTAATAATTTCTACAATGGCTGATGATTTAAGAAATTATAAATTGCAGCTTCAACAGGTCAGTTTTTACCTAAATGTTATCGATTATTGTTTTGTCTTTGGATAGTCTGCAGATATTTATGTGGTGTATTTTCTTTCTTAGGTTGAAGCAGCTTTGCTCACCGATGCTGAAAATGAGGAGTTGCTGAAGCTAAAGGCTGACTTGGAGGAAGTAATAGAGTTGACACAAGATCTTATAAAAACTCAAGATGGTGACTCCAAAGTGCCCAATATTCATGGTTCTAGTAATGATCATGATGTTACAGCGTCCCTGTTGGCGGCCGAGGAAGAAGAAAACGCAAGCAAATACCTTCCAAATTGGCAAGTTGGTGACAGATGTTTGGCTAAATGGAGATCAGATGGACAGTGAGTATCTTTGTATTGTTATGTCTCAGCTGTTTCTGTTGGTATATTTATAACACCCTTACCTATTGTTACAATATATAGATAATTGGTCATAGGGTCCTATTAGATATTTACTGATCTTACTGCTGAAATCACAAAATAAATGTTTATACACCTAACTTAAGTATGGGTATCTTTTTTTTTTAATACCAAGTACACAAAATAAACCTAAAGGATTTTTGTGGCACCATTCAAATAGCTTCAAGACTTAGTAGCAGCCATAGGGTAGTAGCCAGTACATAGTGCTGTGGAAGGAGCAAAAGAGAGGTCAGTCTGAATTAAAAAACCCTTAGCCCCTATACGTCTGTTCTAATTATTCACTTGCTTATTTGTTATTAATAAAGACCGGATTATATGCAACATAAAAAGATGAATTATACATCAAAAATGCATAAGATTTGCATTTAAATATGCAATAATAAACTTTTAAAAAATAAAAGCCACATACATAAGAGGAAAAAAGTGGTGGGTTGTAATTTTTTTGTTCTAAATCAGCATACAATTATTGAATTATTCAATCATAAATTATCTCGTAATAATCCGGTCTCTAGTTATTAACATTTAGCAAATAGCAGCTATTTGTGTTTGCTGTTTTAGTGTCACACATCACATGTAATTTAGAGTGCAGTCTCATTGAGGCTATTAGATAATTTACTATTGATTATTAGCAAGTTACCTATTAAACACTAACATTTTTTTATCCAATTCTATAATGCATATCTTTTAAAATAAGGAGCTCCGTTGCGCTCTTCTATCAGTATTTATTCTGCCTCATATTAAGTGTTTTGTGTGTACTTATATTAATAAATAAATAATTCATTGGTGAGCTACAAACTAGTAATAGTTGTAATAGTGAGCTAAAGAAGTCTCAAATGGCAAGCTATTAGCTGGAGTTGTTAACAACTCTTGCCGAGTTACGTGCCGAGAACTATAGCTTATAACGTGACCTGAAAACTAGTAAACTTTTATATTAGGTACTATTTCTGTCTTACCTTTTAAATCAAATAGCTGTGTAGCTCTTCTTAAACTACAAACTAGCTCCTAGTTGATAGCGCTCAATGAGTCTGCACCCTTATGATTATCAGGGAATTTCATGTGTTTTGTGTGTTGCTTGCACAAATAGTAAAAACTTATAGGTACATAATCATGACCTACAGTGATTAAAAAAAGATTTTTATAATAAGGAGCGTCCTCACTGGAGCATTCGTTCGTGAGCATTTGTAAACAAGCAATCGCAGATGAGCAAAAAATGCTTCCCAGCAGGCCCAGCATTCGCTTTCGAGCAAAGCTATGAACGTTCCAGTCGTACATTCCTTTGTGAGCTTGGAAAGCATTGCGACGTCCACACCGGCCGAAGTTCGCGCTTGCGTGTTAGCTTTGTAACGCTTGGCTCAACGTCCACACCACTCGAATTTTCGGTCGAATGCTCATTACAAGTGAATTCTCTCAGTGAGGACGCTCCCTTACAAATAAAGATGGTAAATATTTTAAGCAAATTACTTTGGCTTTGCGTTTGACTGCATTATTGCAGAAGATTGATTACTGTAAACTATATTGCCAAATTTCTTTACAGATTTTACGAAGGTGTCATTGAAGATGTTACAGAGGAAAATCTGAGAGTAAAGTTTGATGGCTATGCAACCGCTGAAGTGGTATCTTTGAATGATGCGAAGATTATACCTGGCACCACATTGAAGAGACCTCACAGTGGTGATGAAAGCAAGTATGTAACAAATGACTCATTTTTCTCTCAGAGTTCTATTAGGGTCCTTATACAATAGTGTAATGATTCAGCTGAGTGCTCTTACTATATTCTAATTCTATTACTCAACTTACAGCCTCCCTTACTTAAATACTTTTATTTAAGTGTTTTGCAGTTAGTCAAAGTTCAATATATTTATTCAACTAGGCCAATAAGTGGCACTTTTGAACGTCAAACACAAATTAAAATATACAAGTAATAAAGGTTGATTCTACCGTTGCAGTTGATTAAAAGATTCTAATTTAAAATGTTGCTCTTACAAATAAGGCCCTTTATTGTTACAGACATGGCAAAGGTTACAATAGAGAGTATCTCAAAAAGAAAAAGCAGAAGAAACAACAGAGATTTAAACAAATTGAAGAAGAAAGGGAAAGTGAAAAAAACAAATGGCTGAATTTTCACACTAAGTCTGCAAAAAAACCTGGCGTAAGGACAAAGAGCATATTTGCTTCACCGGACAACTTAACTGGAAGAGTTGGCATCGGCACTTGTGGAATATCAGGGAAACCTATGACCGAATATACTCCTGGAGAAAAGTGGAAGAAAGGTGGACAATAGTTTTTGTAAATTTAGTATAAGTTAGTCTTATTTTTACCCTTCTGTACTTGTAATACCTAGTTACTAAATATAATCAAATTTCATGACTTAATGTACAAAAAGTGGTTCTTGAAGTTGTACAAACATTTGAATTTGTGAATATAGGTACTGTGTTTATGCTTATAAACTTGTTTTACAATAAACAACATAAAAATATTTGTAGACTTTTAATTTTTCTCTTTCCTTGATTTTGCTAATGTCCACACAACACAACAACTGACAATACACACAACAAAATTTGCAAGTGCTGCAACGAATCTTGATTATTCAATACGCTGTGATTCGTCCAGTTGCTCCGGAGGGGTTATCTGTTCCATCAATCCCAATCAGTTGGAATAAATGTTTTTTTTAAACAAACATTTGTACAGTCATTATGATAACACATTTTACTTGTTATCTTAAGAACCTACTTCATTTTAGTTAGATATTTGCATAGGTACATTTAAAATACGGATAAGTTTTTCACATGTTGGCATCACAAAAGTGTTATTCTAACTCAATAGTTCCTTATTCATCATCCTCGCGTCCATCCCATTGAATTGGGGTTGGCGCAGACTGTCGTTATTTCATATATAAGATAGGTTGGTAAATACCTACATAATTATTCCAGCCTGTATGGAAAATGCAGATGTGAAGGATTACACACGCACACATATAGCGAGTGGTGCGAGTAATCGCCCGTCGCACAATAACACTCGCTTACAGCACAGAATAAATAAATAATAGTACAGTAGTCTAGCGACAAAACTATCGGCACTATTATACCTACTCACTCGCTTCTCGACAACTCGTATCTAGTTTTATCTTCCCGTTGAACGTGGGCGGCAGGACAAGTGTGTGGGTGATTGTTCTAAATTCATAATATGCTAGCTAGCACTCAGATCTTCACTGCAGGTACAAATAACCCCCCCAGGCGCAAATCCAGCCCTCAAAAAAGTTTGTTGTAAAACCACCCAAAAATCAGCCGAGTGCGAGTCGGAGTAAGATCTCGCTCATGATTGATATAATGCATTCCAACAATGGAGTACCTACCTAGTTAACAAAAAGATTTTGTACAGTGTACCTACCTACAGTTCCACGTGGGCAAAGCCGTGGGGCGAACACTAGTAAATTAATAAACCTGATTTGTTCGCTCACGAAAATTACAAAAGTTGTGTGTGTTTAAACTATATTGTGTGTTTGTTCACAGTGTCATATTTAGACCACGGTAAAGATATCTATATATCTTTACCGTGCAGTTTAGACTCTTACACCTTCAACTGTCCATTTCCAGACACAATAGAAATTACCATTGTTCTAATCCGATTCGGTCTGGTGGACAGATGACCGGCTGAACCGACTTTGATGAAATAAGTATTTTTCAATTTCAAAGGGTATCAAATTATTATTTTTTTGTAAGCTTGCGCTTGACTACTATCTCACCTGATGGTAAGCGATGATGTGGTCGACGGTGAAGCACGCTTGCCTAGAAGTTATCTATTCACTCTTGACTTTTAGACCTCTAGCTTGTAGCTATCGAGAAACAGACTCCGGCAGGGAATTTCACTACTTAGCAGTAGATACCTACGCATAATTAAAATATTTCCAAAACGTATAGTGCGTATGGGTGGGATGTCCACCATGTACCGATGACGCATCGCCGTACGTCTTGTAGTCCGATGATGAAACGGGCTAGGCGAAATTAGATCAGACAATTCCATCGCACACTCGAAAAGCTGGCAGCTCGGCGACGATTTTCAAGGTGAAGTGCATTTCGAAATTTCGGACCATATTTGCAAGTTTACTCAATTTCGAAATTTGACTTCCCCTAAAATTTGAAATTTCGAATCTTTTATATATTTAGTAATACGATGTCATTTAAATATTATTGAAACCACAAAGAGGATCTTCTGAAAATGAGTCTGACACTGAGAACGTTGTGATGAGCGCTAATCCATCTGCTAACATTTAAAGAGAAAGGAAAGAAAATTGGCTATTAAAAATACAGCCCAGCCATTCGTTCGTGAAGCACGTGGAAATGGCGCCCTATAAGAATGGTGGCACATTCTTATAGGGCGCCATAGGCCTTGCGCTTAGGGGGCAAGGGGGATACTTACACAGGACCTACAATCGTTTGCTGGGAATGCCACGGCTTTTTCCTATCAGGGGGAAACCTGGCACCGTCAAAAAACGCCTGGAGCTTTGGAAAAAAGCCAGGGAGTGTGGGCACTCTCAAAAGACCACCCCGGGACCCTACTATACGACGTCTGGTAATGCACAGACCCGGGGAGACCGTAAAGGATTATCCATTGAGCCTCGCTGTGCTCGCCAGCACGCGATCACTGTGCCACCCTCTTTTAGAGGTCACTCGGTGGACGGAGAGAGTCCCCACTCTAACCGCCCGAAACCAGCTCGGCGGCCTTTTTCTGAAACATCAGGGTATGATAGAAGGAGGCCATTTCCCTCCAGGCCCCAGACGCGCCGCTCATAGGCGTCCACACAGGGCACTCTTGGAGTGTGCTCTGTGCAGAATCCGTCGCCTTCAATTCGCCGTCGCAATTTGCCGTGGCCTTTCACCCAGGCGCGCTAAATGCTGTTCGAAGCCACACCGGCTCTATACTCCTTGGCAGTTTATGTAACCACAGCATCTCAGTTTTATTAGGCGCAATCTGTTAACCCAGCTCGCGGATCGACGCCGAACGATCGACTCTTTCCATTCACAGATCGAAAAATTAGATGGTATCGTCAGAGTAGTGAAAGCAATTTTGTTTAGTTTTTGAAAATGTGATTTAGTTTATAATAGTTATTTATGCTACAAGTGCGGAAGGTAGGTGATTTCCGATGAGTGGCATTTATAATCACGAGCGAGCGAAGCGAGTGAGAGGATAAATCGACACGTGTCGGAAATCATCTTACGTACGTGTATCTTACAACATTTTACTATGCATTGTGCGAGGAAATAAATAAATTAATAAAATAAAATTAATAAAATAGCGGGCTTATTCAAGCGCGTTCAGCATATCCACAGATTAACTAATAGTTCCTCGGGTATATCTACTGCGCATGTGCGAATAGCTGTCACATCGTAACGCAATAAGGCACGAGCAAAATGTACGTTCTGCCAAACATATTTAATGAATATTTAAAATTAATTTATTGATCAAAATCTAAATCTAGAGTAATTAAAAACGCCTAAAATAAAGTATTAGTTTTATTTTACCTTTTATATGAATGATAATCTGTACATAACTAATTTTTAAAACTTTTCTCAAATAATAAAAACTCTATGCGTCGGGCTGACGTTGGAGTTAAAAATTAAAAAAATACAGGAAAGTAAAAAGCACTAGTGAAAAAAAGTGACACTTTCCGCACAGTTTGGCTGCTTGGAAAACCGCTCTTTTCGAGGACATGCATTGTAAAAATATTTTTTTACACTTACGACGATCCAGACGACTTATTTTATATTTTCAGATAAAGTATTATTCTGAGTTCCCAATAAATTTGGCTCCTCAGTTTCGAAATTCCGATATTTCGAAATTGGGGAGGCCAATTTCGAAATTGAAAATGTACGAAACTGCATGCCCTACTCTGGAGCTTTGACTCGACCAGTGCCTCATTGCCGATGAGACTCTTGGCCTGTTTTTCGATCGACTCTAATGCATCAATCTGGTACCTACTTGGCAGATCCATCCCAGAGGTGAGAATAACAGTAGATAGGTACTCCATGCATGATCGAACTTGCGCTTGCTACAATTTGAGCAGCTGCCTATTGCGTAAGTGAATTTGGCAAGACAAAGAGCAAAGAGTATGAAAAGTCGACCAATCACATAGACGGAAATCCACATCAAATCAAATCATTCCTTATTTGCTCAAACATGAGTACAGTACACACAACAAATTGTCAATTTGCAAGAGATGTTAAAAAAGTAAAATACAGAGCGTCTTTCGTTTCGCATGTGGTTGGTTGATTGATCAAAATCTTTGCCTTGCCGAATTCACTTACGCAATTAGGCTGCAGCTATTCTGGCGTGAAGTACTGTCTCACCGTCGCGAGGATCCCCAACTTTTTAGCAGCCAGCTGAGCCTTTGTCTCAATGTGGGAGCCAAAATGTAGTATCACGTTACGCTTCTTGGCGTCTCAAGATGGTCCGTTAGTCCGTTTATGTAAAACAGAGCAGTGTGAAATTGGCTATTTTTAGCGGCAAAATGACACGCTTTAGCGGCATTAAGCCTGACCTGCAGCCTAATTACATTTAATAATAATAAAATAATAATAAAATCCATTTATTGCAGACTAATTACATATCCATAGTTATTAGTAACAAAGGTCTTAAAACTAAGTTAGTAAAATTATTAATTATAATAGTGTCTTCTCGTCACGTGAAGCTGGATGACTCTCCTCAACACCTCAGAGTCTGGCCTCTCAGAAAACATCCTTAGGATTCCGTTGTCGCTCCCCCGAATCCGACGCATCAGAGAAGCTGTTTTCTTGCGCATAATGGCATAAAAGTCATCGACTCTTGCGTCAGCAAACATGCCCGACGCGCTGCAGAACCGGGGAAGCCTCACCAGAATCCTAAAGGCGTTAATTCGGCAACGGAAACAATCTGTTTCTTTCCCAAAAACACACAAAAAAGTTGAATCTTTATTCAACTTTTTTGTGTATGTGTGTGTTTTTGGGAAAGAACGGACATTCGTATCCATCAAAAGGACGTCCGTAAGGTACTGCGCAACCTCGACGTGAACAAGGCTAGTGGCCCGGACGGAATACCAGCAATAGTTCTCAGAACCTGTGCGCCTGAACTGTCTCCGATCTTGACACGCCTATTCCGCCTTTCGTATGAGACTGGAAAAGTGCCGAATGCTTGGAAGCTAGCTAACGTACAGCCCGTGCCCAAGAAGGGTAGTCGAGCTGACCCGGCCAACTACAGACCCATCTCTGTAACGTCCATACTCTGTAAGAGTATGGAGCGTGTACTTAACACGAAGCTCCTGGCATACCTAGAATCTAACGATATCCTTAGTGACCGCCAATACGGCTTCCGCCGAAATCGGTCTACTGGGGATCTTCTAGCGTATGCCATTCACATCTGGAGTGAGGCCATCGAGAGACACGGGGAAGCGCTTGCCGTCTCCCTCGACATCTCGAAGGCTTTTGATAGGGTCTGGCACGAAAGCCTTATTGGTAAGCTTCCTTCATTCGGTTTGCCCGATGGTCTGTGTGATTGGATTGCAGACTTCCTGAGAGATCGGTCCATTCGAGTGGTTATCGATGGCTGCTCGTCGGACCAATTGGATATCAATGCCGGGGTCCCTCAGGGGTCGGTACTCTCAGCAACTTTATTCTTGCTGCATATTAACGATCTGCTTAAACCCGGCACCTTTGGGTATGCAGACGACAGCACTGTTGCTGAGAGATACTTGTCCAACGCTCGTGCTACCGGGCCTCAGATCCGGTCTCTCCGGGAGGCCATGGTGGAGCGCTTGAACCTGTCCTTGCAGGCAGTCTCCGAATGGGGCGATGCCAATCTGGTCAGGTTTAATGCCGCTAAAACCCAGGCGTGTCTTTTTTCCGCTAAAAAGAGCCAATTTTACCCAGATCCAACTTTCCGAGATGCGACCGTGCCAATAACTGACCATCTTGAGCTTCTTGGCGTTACGTTGACATCTACTCTCAATTTTGGCCCTTACATTGAGGCAAAGGCTCAGCTGGCTGCCAAAAAGCTGGGGATCCTTGCAAAGGTGAGACGGTACTTCACGCCGGAACAGCTCCTCAACTTGTATCAAGCGCAAGTTCGATCATGCATGGAGTACTGTTCTCATCTCTGGGACGGATCAGCCAAATACCAGCTTGACGCACTAGAGTCGATCGAAAAGCGAGCCAAGAGGCTCATCGGCGATGAGGCGCTGGTCAAGTCAAAGCTCCAGAGTCTTGAACATCGTCGCCGAGTTGCCAGCCTGTCGGTTTTTTATCGGTTACATTTCGGGGAGTGTGCGATGGAATTGCACGATATAATTCCACCTAGCCCGTTCCATCATCGGACTACCAGACGTACGGCGATGCGCCATCGATACATGGTAGACATCCCACCCATACGCACAAAACGTTTTGGGAACACTTTTATTATGCGTACCTACAGCTAAGGAGTGGCATTCCCTGTCGGAGTCTGTGTTTCCCGATAGCTACAATCTAGGGGTCTTTAAGTCAAGAGTGAATAGGTTATTTTTAGGCAAGCGTGTTTCACCGTCGACCACATCATCGCTTACCATCAGGTGAGATTGTGGTCAAGCGCGAGCCTATAGGTTATAAAAAAAAAAAAAAAAAAAAAACGATACAGATTGTTTCGTTTGCCGAATTTACTTACACAATTAGGCTGCAGATTGGCATCGCCCCATTCTTGCCTTCAAATAAAATAAAATTAGTTCGCCGGGACTTTGTCGAGCTTCATTGCCTCGGCGCTTTTCTGGTGGACGCCACTGTTGATTCTGGCTTTCAGGAGTTGCAGTGGTTTGGGAATAGTAGGTACGGTGGGATTGTCCCAAAAAAAAAGACTGCCTCCAAAGACAGATTCAAACGTTCTACCTTGGCCTCACGGAGAGACCGGAATCAAGGCAGGCAATTAAACGCGAGTAGGTATATATACCTTTTTACATTATATAATTTCATTTAGGTGTTTAATTAAATTACAAATTCAAGCTTACGTGTCTTTTTCACGAAAACGTTGATAATTTAATCGATATCCAGGTTCAAATATTTGTAGGAGAGCTAGCCCGGATAATCTTTTCTTTGCCATTGAGGCACCCAACCAAGATTTTAGTCTGCGAAGAGTAGAAAGCGATCTCTGCGGTAGCTAGTAGTGGGTTCCCGCATTGTCGAGGCGGGGGTACTCAGTAGCCTTGCCTTGGTCACCCACGATGAAGCGAAGAGGAACCCGAGGAGGGTCCGCTCGTCAGGGCTTTTGGCCATTTAGCCGACGACGTAGCGGTCAAGAAGTAGGTTGCAGTGCCGCTTGGTAACAGAGGTGACATCGCAACTGAGGCGGGCCGCGATGTTGTATGGTGCCTCCCATACCATATCGCAGCTGAGATTGGTATTACAGTGCGTCGCTCTCCCTACCTTCCGCGGCCTGGACGGGGCCGCCACCGTTTGATGGCGGAAGCGGTGGGGACGCAGAGGAGGTCCCGATCCCCTGCTAAAAAGGGGTAGCTGGCGGGGCCACTGACCTGACCCGTCATAGGGTGCCTTACACGGGGTCGTCTTGCGCCCATGTGCTGGTTTGATCCCTGAGTAGTCACGGCATACAATGTGGTCTGGTGCGCCGGTGATAAGGGGTTATCCGCAGAGGAGGGTCCGGTGACGGACAGCCACGGCGGGTTCACGGACGAGTGCTAACGCGTGACCGTGTTCCCGCCACAAGCGGCACAGAAGGATACCGTGGTGTTTATGTGGGTTGGAGTCCCACCTAACTGCGCTATCTCCCCATGGTAGCGCAGTATGCATGAGCATTTCTCCAAGCTAAAAAAAAGGTAGAAATGACCGCTTGTTGGTCTCTCGACGTGAGTTCTAGCCGCCAAGCGAGCATCGTTGAGCGAGTAATATCTTTGATGGCTATAGTCGCTGCGACAAACTAGTGATGAGAGAGTACTCACTGGCAGTGTGAACAGCCAGCGATCCACTATATATATCTTTTGCCCGTTTCTTCAGCGAGAAAATAGTTGATACTAATCGCTTCCTCTTCGGCGATGGGACAAATGCCAGTCTTTTACAATTTCTCGATAACTTTCCTCATGTTTCTCATTCCTCCGCATCGCATGACAGGCCCATTTCATGACAACCGATTTCCGGTAAGAGATTTATGCACATGTTTACCAACTAATATATAGCATGTGGTGCATCGACACATTACATGTCGCATGCACAGCAATTATTATAATGGTCAAATAAATAATTATATATACCAGTTGTGTACTAGTGCTCACCGAAACCAGTTGTTTTATTTACATGACTCATAACACCCAACAACACGTACACAGAAGATACACTTACATCTGGTGACCCCGATTTGAATTAACACGCGCCGCGATTTAAAGTGATTTCCTCGTGTCGTGGTAACTGCACTGCACAACCTTACCAGCCTTCCACAAGCGGATCTCACTGGTTTTGGTTTTCAAGAGGCATATAGTTACCGAAGACATGAGCACAAGTGGAAATTGTGGTGTGTTACCAGCATGCGGAGCGACGGACAACAGTCAGGCCGAAGTCGCAGCACTAGGAATATCCTCGAAGATCCCGGATTTTTGGATAGAGATGCCCAGGGTGTGGTTCGCGCAGTTTGAGACAATGATGGCTCCCCAAAAACAGGGTGACGAAGTAAAATACGGAGTCGTACTGTCCAAGCTCCACAAAGACGCAGTAAGTCAAGTGGTCGACATAATAATGTCACCCCCCGCCACTAATAAATATGGTGCTGTTAAAGAAAGACTCCTAGCCGTGTACGAAGAATCGGAGGAGCGGCAATTTCAAAAGCTGGTCAGTGAAGTGGAATTAGGCGACCAAAAACCGTCGCAACTGTTGAGACGAATGAGGGAATTGGCACGTAAGAGTCAGGTGGCCGAAAAAACCCTCCATGGTTTGTGGATATCAAGACTTCCCGATCACGTTCGAGCAGTGTTAACGGTCAGTCAAGATCAGAAACTTGACAACCTCGCCGCCATAGCGGACAAGATATTGGAAGGACGATCAGGCGAAGTGTCGGAAATATCAAGCGGACAAACACAGCTTATGGTTGAGATGGTCAACCAAATGAAGAAGCTAACCATAGAAATAGCAGCCTTGAAATCCAATGCAAATAATGGTAGACACCGTAGTTACAGGCGCAACCGAAGCCAGTCGCGCACAAGATCACACTCCAGGACGAGGATTACACCCGACAGTCCCAACTGGTTATGTAGGTATCATCATCGGTACAGGAATCGAGCTCGGAACTGTGAAAATCCATGCAATTGGAAGAAACCGTCGGAAAACTAAATTCAGCGTTGACAGAGGCGGTCGTCAGCGCTATCATACCGTCAAACCGCCTATGCGTTACCGACCGAAAAAGTGGGTATCGTTTTTTGGTAGATACAGGCGCTAACATTTCAGCCATACCTAGAAGAGGGAATCGTTTAAAAGCTGACGACACATATAAAATATACGCTGCAAACGGTACACAAATAAAAACATATGGCGACGAAACGCTGACGTTGAATCTGAATATGAGACGCCCGTACCGTTGGACTTTCATCGTAGCTGACATTACGCAACCGATACTTGGAGCCGATTTTCTAGAAAGAAACAACATTTTGGTGGATGTTCGGAATAAACGTTTGATTGATGGTACAACTGGACTTCAGAGTAACGCAAAGTTAATGAGGTCAAGCACGCCTACACTTCGGACCGTAAAATTAACCGAAGACTACGCAGACATTTTAGCAGATTTCCCGAACATTTTGAAACCTCTCGATACAGAGTCACGACCGAAGCACGACGTTGTTCACCAAATCATCACCAATGGACATCCTGTTTACTCCAAGTCAAGACCTTTGCCAGCGGACAAATACCTAAGAGTGAAGAAGGAGATAGAACACATGCTAGAGACAGGGTTATGCAGGCCTTCCAAGAGTCCGTGGGCAAGTCCTTTGCACGTGACATCGAAGAAAAACGGCGAGTTGCGACTATGTGGTGACTACAGGAGATTGAACGCGATCACGGTACCGGACAGATACCCAATTCCGAGACTACTAGATTTCACATACCTACTACCAGGAACCAGTATTTATTCAACGATCGATTTAAAAAGGGCTTACAATCAGATTCCAGTACAAGACGTAGAAAAGACTGCAGTAATAACCCCGTTCGGTCTATTCGAATTTCCAAGAATGCCGTTTGGACTACGAAACGCAGGGCAAACCTTTGTCAGATTCCTAAACACAGTCTTAGCAGGACTTGACTTCGTTTTCGTATATATAGACGATATACTAGTGGCGTCATCTTCAACCAGCGAACACCGTCGACATTTACGAGAAACGTTCAAACGGTTAGACGAACATGGCATTGCAATAAATCAAGCCAAATGCATACTGGGCAAACAGCAAGTAGAGTTCCTCGGATATCAGATCTCAAAAGATGGTATCAAACCATTACCAGACAAGGTCGAAGCAATAACCAAATACCCTATACCAAAAACCGTACAAGATTTGCGAAGATTTTTAGGCATGATCAACTTCTACCGGAACAATATACCACAAGCAGCCAAACACCAAGCTCGGTTAAACAAATACCTCATTGGATCGAAGAAAAATGACAAAACCGAAATACAATGGACTCCAGAGGCATTAGAAGCATTCGATCAATGTAAAGCAAGTCTAAGCGACGCCGTTACATTGTCTTCACCAACAACGCATTGCCCGCTATCACTAATGACAGACGCATCTCAAACGTGCGTGGGCGCCGTTTTACAACAGTATGAAAACGGAAACTGGAAGCCACTCTCCTTTTTCTCAAAGGGACTGAGTGAAACGCAGTCAAAGTACAGCACGTATGATCGGGAATTGCTAGCCATTTACATGGCAGTAACGCATTTTCAACCTTATGTCGAGGGAAGAGAGTTGATAGTTTACACCGATCATAAGCCGTTATGTCATGCTTTCACTACAAAACAAACCTGCACAAGTAAAACGATAGCCCCAAGACGGCTACGTCACCTCGAGTTCATCGCACAGTTCACGACAGACATACGTCACCTATCCGGTAACATGAACCCGGTGGCCGACGCGTTATCGCGACTCGAGCAAATAGATTGCCCCGCACCTGTGGATTGGACTGAGTTAGCAGATATGCAACGCAATGACACTGAACTCACTCAGCTGTTAAAAAATTGCAACCTTAACTGGAAAACAACGACATTATCAGGAACAACACAACTACTCTGCGAAAATACAAAACCAAGTTTACGACCGTATGTGCCGAAATCACTTCGAAAACAAGTATTCGACACCATGCACAACGTAACACATCCCGGAATAAGATTATCGAAGAAAATGATCTCCGAGCACTATTTCTGGCCACGCATGAATACTGACGTCGGCATTTGGGCGAAAACATGCCAGGCATGCCAGAAAAGCAAGACACATAGGCACAACTCGGCCCCAATCGGAATTTTTCCACCCACAGCACGATTAGACCACGTGCACGTAGACATTGTCGGACCACTACCAGAATCCAACGGAAACAGATACATCGTGACAATGATCGACAGAGAAACGAGATGGCCGGAAGCTGTACCAGTAGCAGAGATAACAGCAAAAGTTGTAGCGGAAGTTCTCATAAGCACCTGGATAGCGAGATTCGGATGCCCAAACACCATAACAACGGACCAGGGACGACAGTTCGAGTCAGACTTATTTATCACTCTGACCAAGTCACTCGGTATTAAGAAGACCAGAACCACCAGTTATCATCCACAGTCAAATGGTTTGGTTGAACGCTGGCATAGATCAATGAAAACCGCGCTAGTCGCGCGCGGAAATACAACGAACTGGTCAAGCGAACTACCCATAGTGCTACTAGGATTACGAGCAGCACTACGACTGAAAGAGAATACAAGTCCAGCACAGATGTTATACGGAACTAACATACGTCTGCCAGGAATGTTTATCGAGCCGAAAACGCAAGTAACATCACCAGAGACTTTTGCACAGACACTCCAGAGGACAATGGCAAAGCTAAGCCCGTTTAGCAACAACCAACACGCCAGCAGTCACAAATCGTTCATACATCCAGACATGAAAAGCTGCGAATACGTATACGTCAGAACGGATGCTGTGAAGAAACCACTGACCCCAGCCTACGAAGGCCCATATAAAGTGTTAGAGAAGCAAGAGAAACATTTCAAGATTCAATTGCCGAAGAAAACATCAATAGTAACGGTGGACAGATTAAAACCAGCATACATTTTAATGGACGGAAAGGTAAATGAACCTTTAGAACACCAGAAAAGTAGCAGTAGCGAAGTGAACGACGACAAAAATGTTGAGCCAGCAGAAATTAATAAGACCGCACCAAACACAACACGCTCAGGCCGCGTCATACATCCGGTGGTACGATTTACAATACCGCCAGATCAACGAAAGAAAAACACGGAATAAAGCAAAGCATAATTTCGTCCACACAAACCACCAAACTACCGCAGCAGCAACACGCTGGTAAAGCAAGATCAAGACAATTGCAATATTCGGAAACATGGGCAGCTGGGGCTCCAAGGAAGAGATCGTGGTGGCACAAACTGCCGCTGGGTCAGGGGGATCCAGCATCTCAATGACGGAAATCTCTATGGGGGGCATTTTCATCATCGCCGTTGCAGTGCTACTGTACTGCATGTACAGAAAGTGTAGGAAGCGGTTATACAAGAACGTGACACGGCACGTCGACGCCAGGCAAACGCAACCAGCTCAGATTCCAACGGTCTCCATGCGTTGCTGTCAGCACCCAAACGGAGGACAGGGACCACAAAACGTTTAAGACAGCAGCAATCGGGAAAAAGGAAAACAGAAGAAAAGTGTAACCGCGTAGTATTAAGTTCGTTTTTATTTTTGTTCGTGTATGGCTATATTTTGTGTAGAAAGAATACTTCTTTTGTCTTATTTTTTATGTAAACTTTTTAATTATTTTTATGTAAGTGTACTCGATTTTTTTTTTATTTATTTGTTTTTAAAAGGGGGAAATAATGTGGTGCATCGACACATTACATGTCGCATGCACAGCAAATATTATAATGGTCAAATAAATAATTATATATACCAGTTGTGTACTAGTGCTCACCGAAACCAGTTGTTTTATTTACATGACTCATAACACCCAACAACACGTACACAGAAGATACACTTACAAGCATATAAATATTTTAAGAGTTAATACTTATCATGAACAGTTTCACAATAGTAGTTTATGAAACTGTTGCAAAATAAGGGGTCTTAAAACATGAGTGTGTGTTTAAAAACCGAGCCGTAGGCGAGGTTTTTAATAGTATTCACACGAATGTTTTAATACCTAGTTATGTGCAGTTTCATACACTTACTTTATCTACACTCATAAATTGGGATTGAACCTACTAAATACCTTTTTTTGCATTTTCCATGGCATAAAGTCCTGATAGCATTTAACATTTTTCTCGACTTTGCTGGTAGATTATGAAGAATTTCCTTCGCCGCATCTAAAATATCGGGCGGAGTAAAATTTTCTTCATATATACTGATATCAGACATTTTAAAGCAAGAATTTAAAAACTAATGATTTTCAGTACAGCAAAACCTGCAAAACTTATGAATGGCGCCAAAACCCAGCACATCATTAACCGCTAAGGCTTAGCGCGCACTGCGATTTTTATTCGCGCGAATTTTTTCCGCCCATTCTGCGACCTATGTAATTGTATGAAGCTGCTCGCATTGCAAATCGTGCGAAAATATAGCCGCAAGAAATCCGTGTTTTGCTACAGAATCCACCACACCGCGGCGCAAATTTAATTTGGGCGTATATTTTGAGCTCTATGAACAGGTAGAAAGAGACAAAACTCGCGCGAATCAAAATCGCAGTGCGTGCTAAGCCTAAAGCGGGCATTGTCATAGACAAGTAAAAATTAGAATCAAATCTTTTTAAAATAGGTAATAAAAATGGCATTACAAAAAATAATTGATGGAAACTCCGTAGTGATTTACTTCTTGGATTTTTCGTGTATCGTAAAAGAAAAAAAATGCATTATAGCATTATTTTGTTATGGTGGCACTTCACATCGCTATTCGATGTTCGCGTTTTTTTACGTCTTTGTTCGCTATATTCGTGTTGAATTCCGAATAACACGAATACACCGACTACACATCGTTCAAGAACAGCAAATATGCCGAACATTTACGAATATTTTTGCTATAGTTTACGATAGACTTGTTAACTGCAGCAGCGGCTTATTATCTGGCGAGCGATGTGTGGCCGGTAAACGAACATATTCGCCATATTCGCAATCCTTTGATATGTTGCATGAAACCGACAACCGGGCGGATACGGGTGTTCGGGTATTTGGCGTATTCGTCTAGTTCGTGAGAATAGGCAAATATAGTCGAATCCTATTTGGGCGAATAAGACAAATACGCGAACACGAATAGCGATGTGAAGTGCCACCTTTTGAGATAAAAGTGTTTTAATAAGATTCTATTTTTAATTTTCGGTATTGTGTTTATCAATTATGTCAATATAAACTCGTTTTGAAGTTTATAATTTGAATATTACGATATGAGAGTAGATAAAATGAATTTAAACACAATTAAACAATGTCAACAATAAAAAAAAAGTCAAAATAACAATCAAATCATCATCATCTGCCTAGCCTTTTTCCCAATTATGTTGGGTCGGCTTCTAGTCTTACCGGGTTCAGCTGAGTACCAGTGTTTTACATGGAGCGGCTGCCTATCTGACCTCCACAACCCAGTAACTGGGTAACACGATAACCTCTTCGTAAGACTGGTGTCAGATCTCAGGCTTCTGACTACCAGTAACGACTGTCAAAGATCTTCAAATGACAGCCGGGACCAACGGCTTAACGTGCTTTCCGAGGCATGGACTAAACTCGGTACGTTATAAAAAATTAAATAGTCACCCATCCACGCACCGACCTCGTCAAGCGTTGCTTAACCTTGAAGATCGACCCGTGTGGCTGTTATTATTTAGCCACAAGCTCGTCAAAATAACAATCAAATGTCAAATAAAAATGTAATTCAAATCTGTATAAAATATCAATCAAAAGATAATATCTTGAGCAATTACAAAAATGACAAAGACAAAGACAAAAGACAAAAGATATTTATTTCAACTGGGCCACCAAGCGGCACTTTTGAATGTCACAATTTAAATTTAAATGGAATACAAGTTGATTCTACCGTGCATTCGGAAAGTAGCTAGTTATGGAGAAGAATGCACAAGAAACTCCATACTTTTTAAATTTACATGGAATAAAAGTTGATTCTACCGTGCATTCGGAAAGTAGCTTGTTATGGAGAAGAATGCACAAGAAACTCCATACTTACTCTTTTAAAAAAGAAAATGATTCTACCGTGCATTCGGAAAGTAGCTTGTTATGGAGAAGAATGCACAAGAAACGTTTTCAAAAGATTTTTTTAGAAAAAAAGAATGAATTTAAAGACAATAATTATGAAATTTCAATTAAAAATAATACAAAAACAATGTAAAATATCAAATTTAAATGTAATCAGGTACCCAAATCTATGGAATATTAGTACATTTTGATACAAGTGCGGAAAGTTTGTTATTGCGTACGAGGCCGAATGAACACCCGAGCCGTAAGGCGAGGGTGTTATGGGGCCGAGAAACGCAATAACAAATTCCCACGTGTATCAAACGACGTTTTTCAATACACTTTCGAAGAAATAAACACAGTTTAGATAAGCATAGGTCGTTTAGTGTACGGACGTAGCGCCTAGGTAAGGTTTTATAGATTAGATATTGATTCAACTACTGACCTTTGTTGCCAAATACTGGCTATCCGGAGCTTCTTTCAAAAAGTTTTCAACTTCATTTGGAGACAATACTTTTGATTTTTGTCCAATATATCCGACGGAGTGTCTTTTTAGAAATGCAGTCAGGTTGCAATATATTTTATGTTAACACCGTGATTTTGCAGAACCGTGCTTTTTAGCATGGAATATATACACCATAGCGTGCTAGGCTTATATTTAGTAACGAGTTCATTGAAATATGCCAAAAATACTTGCCCCGAAATGACGACGCCTTTTTAGTAACTTTCCACTGAAGAAAACTTTGCAAAGCTGCCATTTAATTCACCTTAGATTTAGATGGCAACAGGCTATCGCAAGCATTTTGTGCCTCAATCACAATATCCGGCGGAGTACCATCTAAAGAATTCTCTTCAAAACTTAAATTCGAAATTTTTCACAAATAACTCAAATTATTAAGACTAACTTTCCTTTTTTTGCCGCGCTTTATGTTCGCAGGTTAAAGGAGAAGCAAAGGTATGAAGCCGTTAAACAGCCTCACAGGAAAAATATAAAATTCAAATATATTTTAATTAAGAACACAAATAAAATGTTAACTTGTTCATAATTGTAATATTTGCTTAAAATAATCATGTTTATTAGTATTATTCTTTTTATAAACACAATTTAAATATTAAAAAAATATTTACGCTGTAAAGACGCAAATCAAAGTGACGAGATTATAAAAAAACACGCCTGCTCTATAATTGTCAGTGGTGTTTATTTTTTTAATTTCTTATGTTTTAATCGAATTACCGCACGCGTGCTGTAATCTTATTACCGCACGCGTGCGAAATATGTTGCATATCGAACCTAATCGTAGTGCAATAAGAGCTAGTTTTCGAGGAAGTGTATTGAAAAATATATTTATTTATTTATTTAACCATTTATGCACACACACATAATATACAAACAAGAAGAAGAAACAGAAAAATAGGTACATAGGTGATGCTTATTTCTATAGAAATATCTTCCAGCATACCTGCGAAAGGAAAGATGAAGAAAAAAGAGATGTAGACATAGTGTGTAGGGTTGAAAAATAATAAACACAAAACGATTTAAAACTAAGTAATCTATCAAGTAAGTAATATATCTTAAAATTCATTGAATTTCACCACAGTTGCGTAGCACACGTAGACAAACGTAGCGGGTTGTAGCGCGTATCAGGTCGCGCGTAGCACCAGTTAGTGGTAGGGATGCGCTTAACCTACCTCGTACCCTTTTTTTGGTTCGATACTCAACAAGGAACCCTTATAGTTTTGCCATGTCCGTCTGTCCGTCCGTCCGACGTACGGACGTAGATATACGTAGATACATATACACACCGACAAAATGGTAAAAAAAAAATTTTTTTTTTTCCTGTGCACTTAAAGTGGGGATGATTTTTTATTTTCTCGTCTATCCCATGGTGTGGGGTTTCGTTGGATAGGCCATTCAAAAATATTAAGGGTCTGTGAAAACCATTTTTCGATTCAGGGATCCGTTTGCGTAATATTGAGCTTTATATGGCTAATTTTTGTTCGAGTCAAATGTCTTCCCCCGTCTGCCAGCTAAATGAGCGCTTTTAGTTATTTGAAAAAATAACACGGAAGTAGTATATAATTATAACGCAACGCAATTGCATCGGAGAGAACTTATCTTCCTGGTGTAGTACTTCTGCCGGGGTACCACAGGGTGGCGTTTTATCCCCTTTACTTTTCGCAGTTTTTATAAACTCAATCTTCAATGAACTCATTTCATCCTACCATCTTTATGCAGACGATCTGCAAATTTATCCGCGAGCTCCTCTCGGAAATCTGTCTGAGGCTATTGTTGCCATCAATCTGGATCTGGCTCGCATTTGCGATTGGAGCAAGCGGTACGGGCTTATGGTCAACCCTATCAAGACGCAGGTTATTCGCGGGCTGGCTGACCAAAATCTGGTGTATCCTCCGCCTGCACAGCATGATTTTTTCCTTGTTTACGACTTTTTAGTTCGCTTTTGAAGCAGTCGGGTTTTTTGATTTTTTTAATTAAGTTTTTTTATTTATAACTTTTTAGTTAGGTTTTTTCGAATTAGATACATTTAAACATATAAGTGTTATATATTTTTGAAATCACCTCTTAAAACCCTTTATTTTAATACCCCACACGATGGGTTTGGAAGAAAAAAAAAATTTGGGCCCCCACAATATGGCACCCAAAAGCCGCCATTTTTCTATTGTCCAATTTTAATGTAGCCTATGACACTCGCAGGATTAAGACGCATCGTTTGACGTATGAATCATCAAAATCGGCCAACGCGTTTGGTCTCTGGAACGCCACATAGGAACAAACATACATACATACATACATACATACTTACATACATACATAGACTGATAAACACATTACCCTCCTTCGGCATCGGGTAAAAAGCGCCTGAGCGGAGTGTGGGATCTTTATTTCACTCAAACCACCCCGGTGATCACCATCAGCACGTAGAAGGGACGGCCTCGCGACATCTTAAAAGACCACCCCGGGAGTTGTACTGGGGGCCTCTGTGCAACGCCTGTTCATTATTTTGTTTATTTATTAAATAATCTTCATTTTTTTTAGTTTCTTACTACATATTGTCGGAAAGTGAAAAAAAATGAAAGAGTTTGCGATCAATTCCATGAATTTTACGCGATTAACCCGCTGGAGGTCCACCGCGAAGGCTGCTTCGTGGCGGCGGAGGAATAGTGCCTGGTAAGAAGCATTTAGCTGTGAGAAATCTCGATGTTATAAAAATAATATAAAAACAATACATTCACAATGTTGGTGCTACGCCGCCCGTGACGCCGCGCCGCAGTAAAGCAAGGTTTTACTTTGTAGGTATTTGAATAACTAGCTAGTCTAGCTAGAATTTTATTGAATGGTACTAGTTATGTGGAAACTACTATTTTATGTAGATATTCATGGAAACTTGATCAAGCCTTTTGAGTAATTTAGGTGGTACGCCAAAGTGATAAAAGTTTAGCATACGAAGTTCATAAAAGTACTTCACGTCAGTCGTAAAAGTTTTTCAGCCTCTTTTTAGGACTTGTTATATTTTTTTGTTACTTTCAATGAATTTAAATTCCAGTCCTGATTGGTTAAACCTATTGTTTATTAAGTTTTTAACCGACTGCCCAAAAAGAAGGAGGTTATTAATTAGACGGTTTTTTTTTAATGTGTTTTTTTAACTCGGAACTTTTTACTAAGTAAACCGATTTTGATGATTTTTTTTTTATTTGGAAGCTGGTGCTTGCCATGTGGCCCCTCTTAAATATCATCAAGCTCTGATGCAGAACTTCGGAGATATACACACCATTTCATAACATAACATCACACTGGGTAAAGGGGTACGCAGGTGTGAACAGTTCAACCTGCTGGTATACTCTCATTCCACCGGTTTTGTTTAAGTTTCATGTTATTGAGTTAATCTATTCTGGTATCATTTTAGCCTATAAAACTGGTCAATTATGTACCACAACTAAAAAGTGAAAAATAAAAAACTTTTTACTTAATCTGTTATTATGCACTACTGTTCACAATGTTAGAAATACAACCGACGTCAAAAAAACACCACAAAGTGAAAAACAACTTCAATTTCAGTTTCGGTGATTGTCGGTGTCAAAAAATTGAAGAAACGAAAACAGGAACACCAACTTCCGAAATTGAAGTTGTTTTTCACTTTGTAGTGTTTTTATTTAGAAGTCGGTTGTATTTTTTTGTAAAAAAATATTTTTATTCCATTCCCCCTCTAAAAAGCTTATTTTATTCACTGAAAACAGTGAATAAAAAGCACTTTTAATCACTGTTTTGGTGTTTGAATTTGGAACACACCAATGTATTAGACGTCCATCTCAATGCTATGTAACCTCCTTGCGCCTCCTTGCGCAAAAAATACTCGATAACCAAACTCCTTCTTCGATTTAAATTTTGAGTTTGTTATTTAGTATTTTATTAATGATTTTGATTTTAGTCTAAGTTATTTATTGAATACTTGTTTGGATTGTAATTCTAATATTAAAATTAATTGGTATTTAATTAATTATAATTATGTAACGTAACGGAGGTGGTCACTGGCCCCTGGAACACAGGTGCTGTTACCTAGCTCAGAGGTCAGGGTTTCACATTTTATGTAAATTTTGAAGGTAATAAACCATTTATTTATGACTCGTAATATTCCGTATGCTCTCCGCTTAAATCTTTCTTTTTCTCGAATTCATGGTATAAAATATAGTATGCAACTCTTGAATAAAACGGATTTATATCGAGGGCCATGAATCACTCGCGTCGCTCATGATTCTAACACTTGAATCACTCGCTATGCTCGTGATTCAATCATCATGAATCACTCCCTACGGTCGTGATTCAGTCGTTAGAATCCTTCACTTGCTCGAGATTCATCTATGGCCCTCGCTTTAAATCCGTCTTTTATTCACTAGTTGCATAATATACTATTTTTGCGAACAAATCCACTAGCATCAGCTAGTTCTGTAATAATTTCATCATAGGGATGTTATGCCTTCTATAACAAACTAGATGGGTATATGAACGACCTGATTTCCCCATAGTCACTTTATATGATTCCTATGGGACGAAAGGAGTGCCATATCCTAAGCCGGGTCCGGGATTACCTCTACCGCTATGTACATATGTGCTATGTCTTTTTATCCAGCTACCTAAATTACGCTAGATGGTTATAGTTTGAACTAACTATAGATTATTTCAGTGAGAGGTAAACGCCGAAACCCTGCCTACATTATAGGTAGGCGGGACTCCGCCGACTGGGGACTCTGTCCGCCCACTAAGTGACTACAGGCAAAACACTTATTTTTTTAGAGTTTCTTGTCCGTTCTTCTCCAACAAGCTACTTTGCCGAATGGACGGTATAGAATCAATTGTTATTATTTGTTAATTTTAATTGTTGACTTTCAAAATTGCCGCTTAGTGGCCTAATTGAATTAAATATATTTGGCTTCGTCCCGTGGTGGTATTTTAAGAGGTCACGGGGGCTTCTACGTGCTGATGTTGATCACCGTGGTTTTAGTGAAGAAAAACCCTTTTGAAGAAGTCTTTTTCTTTTTCCCTATATTCCAGATGCCTTTTGAAGGTGTGACCCCATAAACAAAAAAAAAACTAAGCTAGTGCGTTTCTATCCTGCTGAAAGTAAAATTTAATAATGCATGTAAGTTTTTGTCATATTTTCCAATGTTATGATAAAAATCCTAATTCTAAATAGATTGAAAATCTTTTTTTTTACAACACACTTGCTTGAGAAGCGGCTCTTATTTCAACGTTGACAGGTTCATAATGCGGTGTATTCTTCATCTTCGTTTCCTGCTTTATAATTATTGACTGGCTGGTCAGAACATTGACGAGGAACAGAGCCTCTTTATTTCCTTTATTGACCGGCTTTAATGGAGAATCGGTAAAGCAAACGTGCTCGGAGGAAGAAAGTATTCTATAAGATGCTGATACGGACGGTAATTGCAGCATTTCGCTGATAGCATAATTAGAATATCACTCCTCAAGCACCTCAATCAGCATATGTTGTTGCGACAGTTTTCGGAGACCCATTAATGAGTGTGCAAGTTATCGTCTACCAATTTATCCATGTACCTATACCTATTCTAAGTTAACAAATCATGAGTTTATAAACTCTCGACCAACCAACGGATTACGATACATACCTACCTAAGGCCTCCATCACAATCCCGGGTGATGCGATCTACAAAGCGATTTGCGTCAACAAGACTCGCGCCCCAGCCTTGCCCCAGGGATGTGTCCTAACAAGCACGGAAGGGGCTTTTAAAGAGGTCGCTGGTGTCCCATGTGCTGATGGTGATCAACGGGGTGGTTTTAGAGAGTTTAACATCCCGAACTCCCTGGTCTTTTCCCCAAATTTCGAGGCGCCTTTTGAAGGTATCCCCCAATAACAAAAAAAACCGGCCAAGTGCGAGTCGGACTCGCGCACGAAGGGTGCTTCCGTACTTGGTAAATTGCGGTTTACGATTTATGACGTATTAAAAAAAACTACTTACTAGATCTCGTTCAAACCAGTTTTCGCTGGTAGTTTACATAGTAATGTACATCATATATTTTTTTAGTTTTATCATTCACTTATTTTAGAAGTTACAGGGGGGGACACACACATTTTATCACTTTGGCAGAGTCTGTCGCGCAAACTATTCAGTTTAGAAAAAAATGATAATAGAAACCTCAATATCATTTTTGAAGACCTATCCATAGATACCCCACACGTATGGGTCTGATGAAAAAAAAAAATGTTTAGTTTTAGTTTCAAGGAACCCCCAAATTTTTTTGTTTTATTTTTATTACTGTGTGAAAATCTTAATGCGGTTCACAGAATACATCTACTTACCAAGTTTCAACAGCATAGTTCTTATAGTTTCGGAATAAAGTGGCTGTGACATATGGACGGACATACAGACAGACAGACAGACATGACGAATCTATAAGGGTTCCGTTTTTTGCCATTTGGCTACGGAACCCTAAAAAGAGGTAGGTAAAAGGCGACAAAAACTAGAAATACCTAACTTGGTTCGAAGTTTCAATGAAGCAAAGTGCTATGTGACCTCAGTTACGGCTCTGCTAAGATCATGCTGAGGTGGATGCGGTCGTCCGATTTCCTAAGAATGTTCCGCACTTGCGGAGACGGAGGTGAAATACCGTTACAGCCCTAATTTGATTCAACCGCTTGTCAACTTTACCTGTCACGCGTGTAATACGCACCTACAACATACCATTCGTCGCTCCGAAAGTCACAAGGTGATTCGTGGAACGCTCTCAACAAATTCTTTAATTGCTTTTACCCGCAGTCGCTCATGACTAGGGCATGTATACCGGAATCTCGTAATGCCGGAATTCCGTAACAATTTTTCTTATATTTCAATTCCGGAATTGAGAGGAGCATTACCGGCAATCTGATATTCATAAAATTTTGATATTTTGATTATTATTTATGAATATGTTACGACTGGAAGGAGACTATGTGGTAAGAAATGTACATGACACGTGATACATACTACGATTCAAATATCGTGTGTATTTTATTCTGTTTAATTTTATTGTGTGATAAATCGGGTACCGCAACAATTTATTCAGACGCCTAACATTAACCAACTGGGGGGCCACACCTCATGCAGCAGCAGCAGGAAGAACGCTCACCAGCTGGTGAGCGTTCTTCCTGCTGCTGCTGACAATCGCCGGACTACTGGCATAGGACTCTGCTTCTCGACTGGAGAATATGCGCGTCCAGTGTGGCACCGTTTCGCCCACGCCAAGTAGTGCTCTTTACGACATATGCCGTACAATTATCGACTGCTTTAAACCAGCCCCGTTCAGCATACTACACCTTACAGCCGGGATAGCACCTCCACATGTCTGAAGGGAAGTTGCGATTCCAGAACCAGATCTCCAGTATTGGAACTCAGTTCCGGATTTGAAAACCTTGCGATTTGGCATGCCCTACTCATGACGCGTGTCGCTCGAGCCTGTAGATCGTGGCCAAGTGTTACAGCTACTGCTACTCACTCATACTAATGAGCTCCACTATAAATGTTTTAGAAATTCGAAAATGTTGATCAGGGTAATATGAATGTAGGTTTACGCTGATTGGATCGAGGTACAAGTATTACATCACACTGGTACATGTATGTACAAAAGCGTACGGAAACTTTCTCGATAACAGTGATGGATAATCCGTTCCACAAATTGCGGTCTTTACTTACTGTAAAACAATAGTGTCCACCCTCTAATGACTACCTAACCATCTTACGCTAACTACACCTTCGCGAGCTAGTAAAAGTTCCTACTTAATGTCCAAGCATCATACCATTACTTATGTTTGAGACACAAAATGTACCATCAGTCCACCACTAACTACGATTTAATATTTCTACACTTAGCCCTCGAACACTGATCGCATGATAGCGTGTAAAAAGGTAACTTTAACCCTTCCTTCATTAATATAATTGCTTCGTAGGAGAAACTCGCAATTAATCGTTAGTTGATTATCGGTAAGTACCTAGGTAGGCGGACTGTGCAGGTGCCTATCTATCTACCCTGCCTAGCCGTTTCCCGGGGTCGGCTACCAGGGTATGCAGTACTAACGGCCCTGTCTGTAGTGGCTGCAAACAACAATATCTATCGACTATCAGTGTGCCGGAGTCATTGAAGCCGGATACCGAAGACTCGGTGACAGTAGGAAGAGTGAGAGTGAATTGGCGCTGCCCGAAATGTAAGTCAGGCTCAACTCCTTCAGCCCAGCCAGCTAGACAAAATGCAGGAGCAGCTCAACAAGATTGCCTTTGACCTGACTCCGCTGGCTACGTTGGTCGCTGACGTGAAATCCATCAAATTGGAGCTGTCCTGACTCAAGGGCTCCATCGAAATGGCACCCAGTATGGGTGGCGTATGCAGCTAACTACAATAAATAATTTACATAGAGCGGTTGCCTATCTGGCTTCCACACCCAGTAACTTATCTAGAATGGAGTCACGTTTTCTGGGTTCTGACTATTCGTAACGACTGTCAAAGATAAAAACCGGCCAAGTGCGAGTCGGACTCGCGCACGAAGGGTTCCGTACCATTATCGCAAAAAACGGCAAAAAACACGGTTGTTGTATGGGAACCCCACTTAAATATTTATTTTATTCTATTTTTAGCATTTGTTGTTATAGCGGCAACGGAAATACATGATCTGTGAAAATTTTAACTGTCTAGCTATCATGGTTCATCAGATACAGCCTGGTGAAAGATAGACAAACAGACGGACCGCGGAGTCTTAGTAATACGGTCCCGTTTTTACCCTTTGGGTACGGAACCCTAAAAATGACAGCCAAGACTAACAGCTTAACGTACTTTCCAACACGCGGTTGTAATTGGTGTAATAAATGGTATTTCATCCATGGATCGAGTTCGGCAAGCGTTGCTTACAACCTTAAAGATCGACCCGTGCGGCTGTAATTAGCCACGAGGTTCTCTGTAGCACAGTATAAATATGGACGAACAGTACGGCAACTACCTACAAACGCTCGAAACGGCACACTCACACAAACATGCGCATCGAAGAGACCACCTTTTCTTTAAAGGGATTGGGATTGATTTGGGCAATCATCCAATGACTTCTCTCGCTCTGAGAGAAGTGGGAGGGCGTGTCAGACTTTTACTGACTAAAACCCACCCGTGTGCCTTCAGTTGCTTGCGCCTGAGCCGCGGTAACTCTATCGAAGAGACCCCTAAGCGGTTGTCGTGATGCTGTCAGTAGTGCGGGCCGCTTAGGGATCTCGTTGTTTGTGTGAGTGTGCCGTTTCGAGCGTTTGTTGGTAGTTGCCGTACTGTTCGTCCATGTTTATACTGTGTCTGTAGGTACCTGCCCAAGTATACTCGCAGTCTCAGTGCAAGTCCAACACACGTTAACTAATATACGGCAGCCGCGTAGGCAGGCGCTAATGTAAGCAAATCAGTCATGTGCGCCTCATTGTTTACAAATACTAGCCGTAAATTAGTGCCACTCCAATCCAAATTGTAACTACGCCATCATATTTTACTATTATTACCTACTTAACGTATGTAAACAATCGATTCTTATAAATAATTTGTTACGAAACAAGAAAAATCGAATCCAAGAATAAGTACTACTTATTTTATGGAGTTTCTTGTGCATTCTTCTCCATAACAAGCTACTTGCCGAATGCACGGTAGAATCAACTTTTATTCCATGTAAATTTAAAAAGTATGGAGTTTCTTGTGTATGCTTCTCCATAACAAGCTACTTTCCGAATGCACGGTAGAATCAACTTTTATTCCATGTAAATTTAAATTGTGACATTCAAAAGTGCCGCTTGGTGGCCCAGTTGAAATAAATATCTTTTGTCTTGTCTTGTCTTTTTGTCTTTATCCCAATGCAGGGCACAGGCCTCGGTCTTCCTTTACCACAGATTTATGTTTTAAAAGAAAGAAAGAAAAATATTTATTTGTGACCCGCACAGGAGACACGAGAAATAAGCATACAATTAAACAATAATAAAATAAAAACCCTGTGCGAGACCAAAAAGGCTCCTATCTCAGCATGTGCAGCGATATCCAAAAAAGGTAATAACGCTGCGCTGATATTCTGATAGGGCCCACTGTTGATGCCACGGACACGCTTACGGAAACGGGACTTATATAATACAATAAAATAGAAGTATCTAATGGCCCATCAACAATCTCACCAAACTTATTTATATACTTCTTCATCTTCTTTACGAGTCGCTATTTATCTACTACATTATATGATATTAGCTTAATAGTAGTTACATAATTATCCCACTTGCTATATTTTGTTAAAATAGCTAATAGCTAGCCAGTGTTATTCATTCTTGCACAACATTCACTATTTATAAACTTTCCTTGAGATGAAGATGAAAACAGTACCTACGTGAAGTCCTAGTAATGTTAAATGTACCTACCTAGAAGAGAGTGTAACCCAGATATTTATAGGAGCATACAGTATACATAGCTACCGTACTTGGATGCTAGTGAAGTATAGAATGTGTCAGCAACTTATCATTCTGCGAAAGTCGTAAAACTCTGCGGAAAGGGTTGCCGTTGTGTTCGTTGTCCGTAGATATAGTGTGGGGATGGCAATCTTGTACATCGTGCGTTTTATGAACCTTTAACGAACCATATTTATGGCACGGGTCCACCAGTCAGGCGATCCGTGCACGGGGCGTATGCCTGAACCACTGAATACAAGCTGATAACGAGTTCCAGGTTAGCCATAAGTAGATACATTCGCGTCATTCTCGTTCTTCAATTGACCTAGAAAGTGATTTAAAGATAAATCAAGAACAATCATATAGACTACTTTAATTATTAAAAAAACCCGTTCAAGCATTCTCTTCCACCTATTTCAATCATGATTTTCCTTAAATATCCTTCATATTTTAAGAGTGTGATGTGTGTGTATATTTTGTGATGTGTGAGAGCATCTTGGTAGATAGATATTAAAATAATAGTAGATACAGGTTATCTTAGTGTAGCAGTGTAAGTCCATCGTTGAGCTCCTTAAATTCTGAGTTGAGCTGCTCGGTTATTGACAAATGCGTGCACTGACTGGACAGGTCCACTCAATCTGGCTGGTTCTTTCCTCAAAAGACCATTTCAGACATCAGTCTACATGGTCTTCACATGATATAACCAAGATTTTGTCAGGACTTTAAAAGAGACTGTGACCTCTGAGTTTGTTTCGGCCTTTCTTCTCAGAGTAGTCAGATAGGAAACGCCGAGCCCATCTAGTTTTAAAAAATATGATCGACATGTAAAAGTGTTTGTACAAACCAACTTACAGAAATAAAATCATTTATCAATGTCCAAACAAATATATGAAAATGTCACATAGGTGGGCAATATATAAGCATTAGCAGTTATTTTATAAAACAAACCAGGTATTTTATTCAGTGAAAAGCTGACATGTAACAAAGAAATTAATATAATATGCCTATATTTAAACACCATTATGACCGTAGCAGGCACTTGTAGATAATTACATACAGCGCGGCAGCGGCCGGCCATCATGCAACCTAAAACGCAATCATGGCAGCTAATGTTTAATGCATAGACATTTTTTAATAAGTCGATCAATAATAATATCCTTAAATCCATATAACTATCTACCTACTTCGTGTGACCTTTTACTTCTAAAGTCCAATTATAATTTAAAACGACTTATTGAATCAAAAGGGGTTTGAAAAGCTCCCACGTGCGGCTCCAGCCCGGTGTGGTGGTGCTCCGGTATAATACAATAATGCCACAACCACTGAATACATACTCTGAGCAAACGGTACCCCGACCTGCCTGACTGTAAGTTGTTTTATTAGATCGATAGCTAACGATGGATTTTAAAAACGTGACACGTAGGTAGGAGAACTACAACTTTTTAGTTTTACAAATTATAAATGTAAAATTAGTCTGCAGTAAACCTAAATTCAGTATCGCTGAAAATTCTGAGGCGGAACACCAAAACTTCGTTCACATTTACGAAAAAGTAGTCAAATATTTTAACTCGCAACCCCCACGTCAGAACGGAGGTTCTCCCATGGGGTTTCCCTTGCTCCATTAACACGTTTTTCAAGCTCAAAAACTTCGTATTTACACATGCGGTTGTTTACTTTTGTGCACAGTTTCGTAGTTTTAGGCACTTAGATCGATATAAAAGTACTGTAGCTTTTTAATTCTTGGTAGCTGGCCGTCTCCTCTAAATAAAATATCTACCCGCCTAACTTATTCGCTAGTAACTTTTTATGAAACTGAAGGTGCCTACGCAATCTCGACTTCAATTGAATCACAATATAAAATATGCAGGTACGAACCGGGTTTTCCGTTTAGGAAAGAATTCACATGCAGGTACGATGACCTGGATCGTCAGAGGTGGCCAACAATTAGAATTAGAGGAGAGCGGGCGGCGTGGGGCTGGTGGGCGGTGTGGGGGCGCGGGGGCGCGAAGCGGGGGCGCCGGGCGCGCGGCAGTCGGCGTCCGCCGCCGCGTCAGTCCGCGCGACCCCGAGGCCCCGCGCACAGCGCTACTATGCCGGCGCCGCGCTCCGCTCGCTCGCCGGCCGCCGCGGGAGCGCGCCTGCTCGCCACCGCCGTCTACAGCGACCGCAGCGCCGACAACATAGCGCACGCTATCACCCGACTCACGTCTACCGGAATGTAAATATTTATGGATGTCAGTTTTCAGTTGTTTAGATTGGCTGTGAATTTTAAGGTACGTAACTAATGTCTGGTGTTTCGATTTTTGCACGACATTATTTAGACAACGATTGTGTCGATTGATTAGACTAAATGGGTCGATTATAAAATAAAATAAATGCAAGCATGTCTGTTCAATATCGTGCTTTGTGCCTTTGTACATAATTGCTGTTGATGACTTCGATATTAATGTCGTTCGGAGTACCCTTCTATATTTGGATCGATAGTTTACTATTAAACGTAGGTAGCATTAGTCGAACAGATTTTTCGCATTACATTACGTGATTAAAATATGACGGCGGCAAGCGACAGCGGCACAGTGCGCCGCCGCCAACATGCCAAATTGATATTCATAACAATTGAAAAGCTTTCCAAGTAAACTTTAATGAATTTCAATCAATACTTATTAGCTCACCAGTTGATCCTTTATTATTTTCTAGCTTTTGCATAACTTTTTTCAGACATATTCTCACCCTTCCTATGCACAACATTATAAAAGCTAACTTTTTGGATGTTTTAAAGTAATTTTACTGGACTTTTATCATAGTTAGTTGTCACAACACTACTTTACACTGTTGCTTGGCATGCAAAGTTGAGGACTTAGTGACAGGTGACAGGTACAAACAATACATACGTGACTCATACCACACACTCAACTACAACACAATCTATTTACTATGTCACACACAAACTAAGGGTTATTTTGCAAAAGCAACTAATGAAAATAAAATCTTATTTTTTTTTAAATAACGTATTTATTGGCATAAAATGTTTAGGTGAAAATGAAATCGACAAGGCGTGTTCGGGTACATGAGGATGCTATACGCCATAGGTAATATATTAACTTAATTTTATTTTTTTCTAATAGTAGTCCTTGCGTAGACAAAATAATACTCCCTACCATTTTATTTACCACTCCTGAGTTATTTTTGTCCTTAGCTGAAACATTTTAACTTAATAATGATTCTTCTTACTTAACGTCTACCTAATTTTATTTGCTGTAGTAGTTAGTGTAAAGTGCGTTATAAAACTACTGATTAGATACACTTTATATAATAATCATTAAAAAAAAATAGCTACATCAAACTGTGAAAAGCCCACTAATAGATATTTAATTCACTGTTCTTCAAATCAAGTTTCTGTGTCAATATACTATACCTAATCACTTTTGTACATACAACTATTTCGAAACTATCAATCACTAAAAGCAATATATTTTCTCACCGAGTGTTTCCATATCCTAGTTTATAAATAGATGGATGTCTACTTAATAAAAAAATAATAAATCATCAATAAACATACAAACGAAAACCACCTTTTTTAAACAGAAACTAAACACATGTCTTGTTGTATTAATTTTCTTTACAATATCAATCTAGCTCAGTTAGTCCTCTTGCCCATTTATCTAGTAAAATTATAGTTACTATATAAACTATAATATAATATTCACTATGTCATCATCTGCCTAGCCTTTTCCCAATTGTTGTCGGGGTCGGCTTCCAGTCTTACCGGATTCAGCTGAGTACCAGTGTTTTACATGGAGTGACTGCCTATCTGACCTCCACAACCCAGTAACTGGGCAACAAAATACCCCTTGACAAGACTGGTGTCAGATCTCAAGCTTCTGACTACCCGTAACGACTGTCAAAGATCTTCAAATAAAAAATAGTTACTATCTAAACTATAATATTATTAGGTAAATGCACACAGTTCTAAAAATATATATAATATCATGTTGGTAATTTCAACAAATTAATTTACTAAACAATTCAGTAACGCAAATACTACATAAATTCGTAGCCGTCAAATATACATAGTATACATTATATATAGTGTACATAGAGCACTATAATAGGTACATAATTTATTGGCGGGGAGGCTACTCTCCTTATAAATATGTATGAGTATCTACCATGAGGGTTTGTTTCACCATTCGCGAAATATCCCAGCTCATAGAATCGATTTTTGACGTTATTAAAGGAATTATTTAAAAAATTAAAATAGGCAATTGTTTTGTTCAAATCATAAATTTGACACACGTTAACTATTCTTGAAATCCAAACAAATCAAATAATTTTGGTTATGCGCTTTTTTTTAAAGAAACTTTTACGGTAATTCTGTAATTATTAGTAAACTAAACAAAATAATCAATAAATACCTATAAATTACTAGAGGAAAAATACACGAATAATAGATCAGAATTTAAGCCTGAAATAATTCAAGTGATTTAAAAACCGTGTGAACACAGGATTATCGCACGATGTATCCTTCGTAGCACCTTCCGTAGCACCCTTCGTAGCACCCTTCGTAGCAGCCTGCGTAGCATCCTTCGTAGCAAACTTCGTAGCATTTGTGTACTACGAAGTTACAAAGGCTGCTACGTCGCGCGTCGCTACGAGGCTCAATGTGCGCTACGAGACGACCAAAAACAGAGTTACAAAATCAAACTACATAATGATACTCTTTTTTCGATTTTTCTTTGGCTTTATTTAAACTCTTTCCTACTTAGATCCAAAAGCAGTTCATTCGTTTATTGAAAATTGATTTTTTTAATCATGTTCAGTTAAGTTCTCTCTCACAACTTCCAAGTTTAAAAGAAAATAATGTTACTACACTTTGTTTAGTGAACGATTTAACGAAAATAAGAAATTGTAAAATTTAACTGAACTTGAAAATATCTGGAAACAGATTTTCTATTTGAATGTAGGTACCTCATTGCAAATAATATTTTGCCAATTATTTAATCTTATTTAATGACAAATAAAGTTATTGTATTACGTGATGGTAATAAGTAAAATTGGTCATTACTCGTTCACAACCAATAGAAAATATGATAAGCCAGAGAAAAAATAACCGGCCAAGTGCGAGTCGGGCTCGCGCTTGAAGGGTTCCGTAGCATGCAAAAAAAAATGCGTTTGTTGTATGGGAGCCGCACTTAAATATTTATTTTATTCTGTTTAAAATTTTAACTGTCTAGCTATCACGGTTCATGAGATGCAGGCTGGTGACACAGACAGACAGACCGCGGAGTCTTAGTAATAGGGTCCCGTTTTTACCCTTTGGGTGCGGAACCCTAATAGATATATTGTGAGATTCATTCAATTTCACTCACTTTAGTTTCTTGTGTTTTTGTTGCCAGAAACTGGTATCCCTACCACTGTCAAGTTACTTGTAGTTAAGTCGGTTCTATATGCTCTAGTTAGCAGTAAAGAAAAGCCTGTTCGTCCCTGGGTGCTGCAAAAACGACTAACGATTTTGATCAGATGGACGAAAGAAAACCTCACTGATGATATCTTTTTGCGATTACCAATCTGCCTGGCAAGCGCTGTGATTACAGTATTATCCCCCCAAGATCATTGTGGAAGCGTTTTATGGCCGAGACCCATATCTAGCAACGGACGTTTATGGGAGGCGATTGTAATTTTCAGCGCTTTAATTAAGCAAAATGGACCAGGTCAATAAAAAAATACAGATCTCTGGTTCAACGGTCAAAATGTATTTTCTTTTAGAAAATGCGTAATATCTCTGTGATCCGAAAGGGGCAGATAGGTTTAGATACTGTATAATATATAGATATATAACTGCAATACCTATATACAGGGTGGAAATTTGTAATGCCACCTGAAGGGAAAGTATTCTTAATACTGTAGATAGAAAACATTTTCTCAAAGAAAACATTCCTTTAATTTTTGAAAAGAAAGAAAACTGCATTCAAAGATTTTCGAAAATTCAATTGCCACACCCGGGAATCGGGAATCGAACCGACTAAAATCTTTAAAATTACAGCCTGTTCGTGGTTTTCCTTTCATTTAATTTATCAAATTTGTTAGAGAGATTTCATCCTTATAATTGACACTAACGATCGATGCAATAAAAGTACAGGAAGTAATTTTTAAAGATTTTAGTCTGTTCGACTCCCGGGTGTGGCAAGTGAAATTTTGAAAATCTTTGAATGCCGTTTTCTTTCTTTAAAAAAAATAAAGGAATGTGTTCTTTGAGTAAAATTTTCTATCTACAGTACTAAGCCTTCAGGTGGCATTACAAATTCCACCCTGTATATACATCTAATATTAATAAATATAAGAAATATTAATAAATAAATATGTTGTCTGATATGAGTTTAAGGTTGCACTAGTCGACGGCATGAACTATTTTGTGCGCGGGGTTAAAACGCATACTATCTTATCCGACAACACGTAGTTTGTGTACGTATTAGCACTTTTGCAAGTTTCTAGCGAAATGGATGATGATTTAGGACGAAAACGAGCGCGCGATTTTTTATAAACAGACTTTTGGTTGTCTAGATATCATGAAAAAACAACTAAATTTATATTTTCAAAATCATATTATTTGCATTGTTGAATTACTAATCTATCCCTGTATGGAGGCCGTTTTGCAATTTTCTTATAGTATTTATTTCCGCCCAAAGATGCGTTAAAATTAGTGTTGAAACTCATAACTATCAAATATATTATTTTTTTACATTTTTGTTTCCATACAGGACTAGATAATGATGAGGCAAATTGATATCATTTTTTTATTTTGAACGTACATCATCAAACAGTGGCGTATTTTCGACTAGTGTAACCTTAAGACCAGAAATAAATGATTATTTTTTATTTTGCATATACTTAAATAGTATATGCGCGATCAAGCCTTTGATTGACTCCAGTATTCTAAAAATCAGATTACAATTGAATATTAAATTCTTATTTAATCTGTCAATCAATTTAGCAACAAATTTACCCACGATCATTAATTATATAATTAGCAATTTAAGAACAATGCTTAAAAAAGCAGACTGCCTCCTTTCAAACTTTTCAACTCAAATAATTATAGGGTGTTACTTTCATAATCATATAAGTCCCTTCTCGGAGCAGTCGGAAGCTCTCCGACAACATAGGATATTGCTGTAACGATATTCCTGTTTGCTTCATAACAGGCTTAGATGTGATCGCTGTTTGATACAATTTGCTCCTAATTGCCAGTGATAGCAGCTGCCAATCCCACTAACGTTGTACGTGTGGGTAATTTCTTAAAGCTCCCTTGGGAACAGGCTTATTCGGAACTGGGCACCAAGCGAGGTACCTGACATATACCTCATAAATATTGGTTACGAGTGGTTTAGGTAAGTTATAGCAAACGAGGGCCCTTGGTATATTTATGGAGTAAGGAGTCATGGTTCCCGCAGATAGGCGCGACGCGACAGTGCGACAACGGCGCGACAAAATTTTTCTTTCAACGATTACATTATCTCTCCTTTCGTGGGCAGACATAAGATACCAAAAATAACGATTCACGTTTCTATATAAAATAAAGTAAATTGCGTGGAAACTAAACTTAGAATATCTAATGGAATCAATTCAAATCAATCTATTTAGTGTTGCTACAATTTCAGTCTTAACATAAACAATTACAGATCCATAACACTTAGTCATAATAATACGACATGCAAACATTTGGGTGAATATTTATTTATAGTTACATAATATTACTATAGTTATAATTCTTAAATGACAATTGAGAAATTGGTTACTTATATTATTACAAAAATTACTCTTGATGTCTGAGGGTAAATGATAATGCTTGTTCTCTGATTAAATATGTCGCTTACTGAGTAGAAACTCTTATCCAATAGCCATAATTTAAGATACCTTGAAAATTTGTTAACTGGAAAGATTTTAATAGTATCAGGTATAGAATTATTTAGTGCATAGTGCTGCCCTAGGAGTTATTGGCAAAATTATTACATTCTTATTACTTTTTGGACACGTTTTATGAGTTTAAAGATGTACAGACTTGGAAGGGTTATATCTTGAACTTTTTGAAAAAGGGATTCCAAGGTTTCCATGGGCGTATTCCCGCTATTGCGCGCAGGCATTTTTTCTGAGCGATGAGCACCCTCTGACTTTTTGTTGAGTAAACCCAGGCAATAAGATCACAATATTTCAACACAGAACCAACGTAGCCATAGTAAACTGATGTTTTTGTAAGTTCGTATAGAATGTACACGAATTTATTTATTTTGTTGCATACTTTACTGATGTGGGACCTTCAGTTGCAGTGTTAATCAATCGTGCGTGATACCGAAAATCGTTTACGTCTTTTAATTGAAGTCCTCTATAATTGCCCAAAGACTTATTTTCTCGTCCATAAGTACTAAATTGAATAAAATTTGTTTTTGTTAGGTTTAAAAGTAGATTATTTTCCTTAGAACATGTCTATGTCGGTTGTATATTTATTAATGTCATTATTATTTGACGTCATTATTAACGAATAGAAAACAAGCGTGATTAGTAACTTAAGGAAGGTCATTTATATGGAATAAAAACAATAGAGAGCTAAGCACACTCCCTTGGGGCACACCAGACCTGGTATGTTTATAATTTGATCTGAAAGATTTTAGTTCTAGTTTACTATTATTTTTTTTCGATTTCAACACACTGCATTTTTTTTTATTTAAGTAGCTTTCTATACATTGAAGTGCTGTTCTGGGCCCCGTATCCCATACTTTTCAATTTGGTCTATTAGCAATTTGTAGCCTTCAAAAGCGTCGAAAGCCTTCGACATGTCAAAACATAAGCCTGTTGTCTTAAGTCGCTTATCTAAATTAGTAACGATTGTATAAATTAGGTTAAAACATTCTAAAGTTGTGGACTTTCCTTTTTGAAAACCGTATTATTCTAACCTTTAGGATAGTATGCTTATCGGTGATTGAGTAAGGCGTTTATGCATAACAGTTTCAATGATTTTTGATATAATTGGTATGAGAGTAATTGGTCGGTAGTTATCTACTTCCTTGTTACCTTTTTTTGTGGCGAGGTTTTACAACCGATTATTTAAGCAGGCTAGAAAAACAACCAGATTGAAAAGATAGATATGCTAAAAATGTTAAGACTGGTTTTAATTCACCAGAACTACATTTGTTTTTTGTTGCTAACCATGGTTGTTCAAAGATAATATAATGTGCATCTCTTCTTGTAGGTTGTAGGAATATACTATCATATCACTAACAGATTGTTTAAGTCTAACAAGAGTATTTTATGGGTCTCGTTTGTTAGATTAATCCAATAGTCATTGAAAGTTTCAGCAATTTTGTCTGAGCTATTTACAGTACCTTTGTTTCCTACGTTTTCTATGACTTGTTTGCTCTTAGTACTTAGGGCTTATGTTTTATCAGGTCTCATGCTGCCTTGAATTTGTTTTTAGAATTACTGATAAATTGATGATTAGTTGTTTTTATAGAGCGTAGGAGTATATATTTAAATTTTGTTTAATTTTCAGCTGTTTTGTTAGGATAGTATATGTTTCGTAATAATCTTTTGGTTTTGCAGCTTACTCTAATACCTTTAGATATCCATTTAAGGGGTCCCTGTTTGAAATCTTTATTCTACTGATAGGGAAACATAATTTATAAAATAGATATATTCGCTCGTAGAGGTTTTCGTAAGCTACTTTAATATTGGATTCTTTAAATACCTCTGCAAACGATAGTTCGTACATACATTTTTTAAATTTAGTAATGTGGTGTTTATTATAGTCTTTCTTATACGTTAAATATTCTGTGAAAGCTGTTTCTTTGTTTGTCACAGGTATGTGACATTTAATCGAACCACAAATAAATCCATTCTGAGTTCCTAAAAAAGAGTGTCCTTTTTGAGAGACTCAAGAAAAAAAATCGGCTCTAAAATACCATACTTATTTAAAATAAGACCACAGAGTATAGAAGTTGTAATACCACTAGATTTAGCGTACCAACCTGATATTAGTATAGAAATACAAACCATCATTCTTAATTAATACATATTTATTTTTATTTCTCAAAGTCAAAAACGAAACAAGCAATATTCTGTATAACCAAGAAGTACCTCGCCATTCTATTTGTAGGTAAATAATTAACAGAGTGAAAGAATTATCGAAATACAATTTGGTGACGAACGATTTGTCACAGGACTCACAGGTATATAATTTGTTGACGTTCATTCCACCGAAAAGATCGTTTTACCGATAAATCTGTTTCTTCATGTACCTAGTGAGGTGTAAAACGAAATTGATTTTCCATGCGTGACTATATGAAAGTTCATGGAAATAATACCCTCACTGGCCAATTACAAGACCCCTCTTGTGAACCTCTAGTCCCGATAGAGACGAACTTTGTTTCTTACGATCTTTCACTCGTAAAAAGGAGTGCTCTGGAATAGTAGGCACCGTTGAATTGACCCGTCAGCACTCGACAAGTCCTCCATTGGATAATAACTCTTTCAGTGAAAACTTTCTCGTTTCTCGAGCAATCGATCCTTGGGCCAATTGAGATACAAGGAGCTGTTGTGAATATTAAACGTTCACGACGCAAAAATACTTTAAGGTGCCAAAGATAAAGATAATTTATTTGTCCAAACATGAGTTCAGTTCATACAGTAGGCATGCAGGTTAAAAAAAATATATTTTTTGCACTGACATGTTTTGCCTAGCGAGGCGTACAAATATATTTTACAATAATTATAATTAAAGCATAAAATGGTTAAAAAAAACTAAATTGAAAATAAATACAATTGAGCAAAAAAGATTATTAGATCATAAAAAAAACCAAATTCATGAATAAAATAATGTCAAAACGTACAAAAATAAAGTCAGGAATCATAAAATGTCAGAAAGTAAAAAAACAAATGTCAGCTAAAAACAAAAAATATCATACAACATTAATAAAGTGAAGTCAAGTAAATCGAAATAACAAGAAAACAAAATACGGATTTATAAACATAGAATTATGTGTATTTATAATGTCATATACATTACTTACAACTATAAAGAAGACTTACAACATGTGTTTCGTTGAGTTATCTCTTACGAAACTGGAAAAAAACATCACACTATTTATTTCAATTCAGTAAAATAATACTTAATTATTATTTACGAGCTGATAGATTAATAATTAGAGTCCATTTTTATGTCTAAATCGATTTTGAAGTATTCGTAGAAGAATTAATAACGGGTTACGAGTTCATATGTTCCTCAATATTAGGTATAAGCTTAATAGGTGTAGTCAGGTGACCTAGATCACTTCGCAATAAGATCGTGACCATCTGCAAACAATTACTGCGGGTAAGCACAAGATGATATCCAATATAATTTATGGATAGTAAAAATAAGATTGGATCAAAACGTGATCCCCGGGGATCGCACCGGCGCGAGGTCATTACAACCATTGACTCGTGTCTGTTTTATCACTAGCTACGCTTCAGCTCTGTTCCCTCAAGTATATTGGGAAATAATCTATTAATTCACCTCTCTCTATATGTAGTTTCGTTACGACTAATGATTTATTTGATTGAAGACGTGGTTATGGAGAGAATCAATTTGTAATACAATAAAGAAATAAATGATGTGGTAATACATCGAGCGGAATTGTGAAAGAAACGCCTGCGCTCCATTGAAGCGGATAATTGCCCCAATAAAACATAAATATTAACACGGCGAGATGCGTGACAATTATGGTCTTGATGTAGCAAAAATTACATGACAGGCACGCGTGCTAGTCTCGAAAGGTTTGACAGAGATGATGAGGTCCTTCAATAGTTCTCCAAACCTAATAAGTAGTATTAGCTAGCCAAACAACCACCATCTATAAGCCAACATTACAATTATATCGACTATATGTAAGGTTTTATTTGCACTAAAAGCAATTATGCCTACCTAATTTTGCCAGACCTCGGACATATATCAAACTCAGGATCAGAACCGCAGCCGTGTTTGTGGCCCCAAGACCGGAATCTACAAAAATAAAAGTGGTTTAAAAATATATGTATATGTTACTGCTAGACGTTAACTGAGCTAATTGGACGCGAATGTGACTACAGTATTTACCATCAGTTACGAACATGCCCTAGAGAATGCATATCTCACATCAAATTAACAAAAATTACATTAATTCTCTTCTTTCATACAACATCGTAACTTTATTCTGAATTCTATATTTACTCTACTATTAAGACCGTCGAGGTAATCTTTGAAATGCTGGTAATGTAAACGATTGCGCTAATCTTAATGCCCGTTCATAAACAATAACAAAAATGTCAATAAATAACACTCACGCACGTATTATCGACATCTGCAATAAACTACAACATATGCACGCCATCACAGAAACTCATTTAGCAGCATGGCTAATTTCCACGCCAACGTAATTAACTCGCTAGGTATACACCATATTATATTCATCGTGAGCTGAATTAAGGGCAAAACTTTGACACCGACTTTGATGTCGGCTTAAGTAAGTATACCGTCTTCGTCTTATAACGTCTTGTCCAAGTATTAGGATGCCATTCTCGAAGAGCTTACCTCCCACAACCATGACCAGAAAGTTTTAATAGATTAGCAACTATGTTATTAAATCGCAAGGAGCCCATTTGTCTACAAAGGGGACATAGCAGCAGATACCTGAACCGTAAGCACGTAATAATGAATAAATTCCTGCTATAAAGTGCCACGAAATCAGAATTGTTCCTAATTTTGTATGCCTAATTTGACATTGAGGTCAAGAAATATTTACACAATATCCCATGGGGGATGGGAAACAACAAAACTTCCTTTACTTTGAGGTACAAAAAGAGTTTATTTGAACACTGGTTGGGTGGGATATTCGCTGGAAATCTACATCCTTTAATAAATTCCAATAGATTAAATCCGAAATCGAACGAAAAGCTGTTACAAAGGTCACATAACACGTTGGGAATGATTACTGCGAGATGTCCAATTGTAATGATTTACTTATATCTTTTTCAGGTTGTAATTAGAACAGATTTAGATCCCGCATACTATTAAGTTGCGGAATCTAACTCGAATAGTTCATTAATATGTGGGTTGAGACTTTGTATCCGACTCCTTTGTTTTTGCTTCGTAAGCCTGATTGTGATTGTTAAGCTTTATATTAGTGCCAGTTTTTTTATATCGTTTGTAATATCTGTGTACAATTCCTGTATGAAGCGTAGCGCACATGGAGAAAATTTAATATTTTTTTTGTTGCAAAAGTATCGTGTATTCCAACGAGAAAGTATTTCAGCACATCTGTTTATATTTTATACACGTGTGTTACGTTACGCTTCGTAAAGGGTAGCAAGTGTAGCAACTATCCAATTTCATAAAATGAAAGCTGACGCGTAGCGGTTGGTAGCTAGAAGTTATTCAATGTTTGTGGATAGTACCGTCTCACCGTGCAGCGCGGTACCGACGAGAAGTTTATCGTAGCGATTTCATCGCTTTTCCGTCGTGTTGATAAACTGAACTGGAGTCGCGCCGACGAGCATTTAGTTAGCATAACGCAAGCAACTTGCGATCGTATGCCTCACTGCATTAACGAGTCAACATTCATTTTTGCTAAACCAGCAAAACTGAATTTCATATTTTAAAGTACACAAATCTAAAGCTTTTATTAACAACCGCTTTCAGTCAGTTTTCCTTCATTAACGATGCATAATGTGTTGGTAAATATTGTTGTATTCTTAGCACACCCTATATATTAGAAAAGCATTAGGTTTGGGTCGGTATGGTGGTAATTACCTTTAGAGCTATAAAATTACTGTAGGGGAGGGTGGTTTGCTTGGTTGTTTGTTGTACTTCGGACGCTGCGGCGTGCGGTGGCAAAATGTTTTGAACAAAGCACTTGGAGTTACCACAGCACGCGATTTTATTGAATTTATTATGCATAAAAGCTGTTTACGTTGCAAAGGCAACGATGTCTGTGTATTTTTTACACAAAGGGAATACACGGAAACTGGTTACATAAATAATAAGTTGCTTTCATAGGTACCTAATGTGTAACAATCGTTAAAATATATATGAAAACTTTTAACTTTGATAAAATCTTTATTATTTCACCCTGCAAAATATAATGTAGGTAATTTATATACCTACTTCTACTCATATACTTAAAAGGTTTTTGAAATTAAATTCATAAAAAGCTTTTAAGTGATTTAGAGAAAGGCATAAAATATAATAATTATCTGCTGGCCATAAATAAGGTTTTTCCAGGGGTTTTTCAGATCCCCATAGTCAGGGTTTACCCTTAAGCAGTTTACAGAAAAACTCGCAAAATTACACACCTCGATAAATTGCGAAGAGAACTGGGTTATGCTACTATAATCAAAATTGATCGTCAAAACACGGATAGATTATATAATATCGAATTATAAAATTATATGAGTTTTAATGTGAGGAAACTGTTCTGTTCGCAATTTTCCGAGAGTTTAAAATATTGCTAGATCAATTGTAAATTCACGGTGATTGCAATAATACAACGACATCGTTAGTTATACCTACATGTATACTTAAATAAATTAATCGATAGCCGGCCCTGCACCCTTGGAACTTGTTTCTTTGCCTGCAACATCACTATGTAGGTTATCAGGGATATTAGGTTGCGTATTCGGCACAAATACTTTACGCTTCGCTGCACCGGGTTCATTCTAGATAGATTTTTAGATTTTGATACATGAACTGGTCAGTTACATTTACAGTTCGCAAAAAACAGGCTTCTACGATTCCAACTACCTAGAACTGAGACCTTGTGCCATTTTCCTCAAGGTGCTTCAATACGTGCCTAACAGTTGTAGGCTATCCATGTCTAGGGTTGTACATTATGACAAAACCGCCTTCCTCTGCACCGTGTAACATGGTAATAAACCTAACCTATGCTCCTTGGTCATATTATTGCGATCACCAACGCTTGGTACATTTGAACCAAATCTACTTATGAATACCACAAAGTTTGGCGAAATGGTATTAGAAAGGGATAGTATTAGAAAGGTAGATATTAGAAAGTAGGTAGGTATTAGAAAAGGGGAGTACGGTTGGCGGAGTGGTTGAGCGATTGACTGCTGCGCTGCGTGTCGCGGGCTCGATTCCCGCACGGAACAAATATTTGTATGACCTACAGATAGTTGTTCCGGCTCTGGGTATTATGTTTGTGAGTTTATACCTGATACAGGAAGAAATTCCTAATGTGGGGCAACGTTTATTTTTTATTAAAAAAAAATTATATAGGATGAGCTAAAATGATGAGCATTTGAAGTTGAGTATTTCAAACTCTACTTCAGTCTGAAAACCTGTCAAACTTTCGCATTTAAGTAGACTTTGTCACGTTCTTAACAACAAATACTCAATTCAGAAACCCGCCCTTAAATATAATAAATAAAATACTGAGGCAAAATGCAATAATAAAATATGCCAACCTACTTAGGGATAAATGACACAAAAATGTGTTTCGGTATAAAGCTGAATGGCGTCCTTTCTGAGAGACCGCTATAGCTTGTAATCCTGGGAAACACGGATAAAGGAGGTATAAAACCGACGCTAAAATAATTTTAATTGCCGCCACTTTAGCCCACAATCGTCCTTCTAAATATACCTGAGTAAGTCATTGAGTAGTCAAAGGTACAAGGGCACCGACAGACCGACCTTACTGCGCACCTTTTGACGGTCTGCAGTCTGCAATTTGACATTTAAGAAGCTATAACGCAAAAGAGCACATAAACTAAAAATAATTGCGATAAGTGCCAGCAAAATCGGTCTGTTAGTGCTCTAAAATTTATTTGCAATTGATTCAAGTTCCATTTGAGTGAGTGTGTGATATGGCTCGATGATTGTAGCTGTGGTATCGTTGCAGTGGCGCAGCTGTCGTTGATATTCTAGATGAAGTGTGATGTGGCTCCGTTGAGCGAAGCTGCGTTGTGGTTGGTTGCAGTGAGAGTAAGAGTGGCGGCGACCGGCTGGCGACGCCGCGGATGTCGCTACTGGGCAAACCGCTCAGCTACCGCGCCACGCGACGCGACGCGCGCTACCGCCGCCTTCAGTCCAAGTTCTACAATTTTCTTGAACGGCCCCGAGGTGTTAAGGCTGTTCTTTATCATATGATCGTGTAAGTTCTACCGTGTCACTGATATTATAATACTAGCATACAGATGCCTCATTCCATACAAAGAAACCGTGCCTACGTAACTAGCGTTTTTCATCTTAAATCATTCGCGTTCGTTACCGTTCCACGGCGATAGATAGATATATTATATAGCCATACATATAGCTGTGCAACGTAACCAAACCCGATCGATTTACAAAAACTAATCAGAATAATCAGTATAGTACGTCGGCACGGTTTCTCTGTATGGGATGAGACACCACTCACCGTGTGTTGAGCAACTTTCTTAAAGCAACCCAATTTCCAATTGTTTTATTTAGGATTAAGCGTGAGATATTTTAAACTAACTTGATTAAGTACAAACAATGCAATTTTTCTCAAACGAAGTCGTATTGTGCCTTTGAATAAAACTACCAATGCAATGAAGCACACCTAGTAGAAAAAAACCACTAAATCATAAAGTTCCGTTCGTTACAGACAGTAAAGTCAGGGTTCAAATGCCAGCAACAGCGCCTAATACCGATCAATGTTTTATTATCATCAATCATACCTAAAACAAACGAATGACAGTGTCACGCGTTGTTTACACCGCGACACCGAACGTGACAGGTGAATGTCGCAAATGTATTTATTAGGTACTTATTCATTTTGCGTGCGGATATCCTCATGGGTGTTTTCCGGTCTGTGCCTGTCTTTGTTTGGTCGGACCGTTCCCCTTGGTATGGCTTAATGCGGACGCCGTCACCCTTGAGAAGCGCGCGTGGAACATGGCAGCTGTATGTTCGCACAGATTCCCCAAGTCTACGCGTCCTCCGGCGCCCGGTGGGTCTTATACGCACACGAAAGGAGGTTGTATCCTCTCGCTCCCTTTCCGCCGCCTCCTTTGCGACAATCGCTTCAAGAGGAGGTACCACACGAAGTCCCACGAACTCTCAGTCGTTACTATGGTCTGGGGCCCTACACAGTGTCATCCTATCAGCGATGGCGACGGTCGACACGCCGAAATATAAGGAATTGATATACAAATTATCGTGACATTTCCATAGAACTTGACAAATAAACGACTTTCCAAAAAGGAGGAGGTTCTATTCTATGTTCGACTGTATGTATGTTTTTTTGTGTATTTTCACCGATTTCTTCGTCAATTGTGGACCGATTTGAAAAATACTTCTTTGATTGAAAAAGTATGTTTGTGTTTTTCAGTCGCCCATTTCGCTGATGGAATGTCACTTGGCTAGAGCTTCTGGACCACGTTCTGTAGCAAGAGATTATGTATTCAAATTCAAAAGGCGCCTGGACTTTTGGGGCAAATACCAAGGAGTGTGACATTTTTACCTCACTAAAAGCACCCCGGTAATCACCATCGGCACTTGGAAACGTTATCTCTTAAAATACCACTAAGGAACCCTATTACCCAAGCCCTGCGTCTCTTTACACGCTGTCATTGTATATGTAATTAAACGACGTGTGTTCACTATACACTCTACACCACGTTTATAATAAATATTTACAGTAAAACTTTAACCGTAACAAGATGTTGTTTATACGTTTTCTAACAAACCAATATTTAATAAACTTTCAGTCGAACGAGTAAAGTCTACATATTTAAAGATTTTTAATAGGTAAACATAATAAGCGGTGCAAGGGTTACGGCTACATTGCGAAGTGGCCATCTAAACCTATACACCTAGGCTTAACTGGCTACAATTTCATAAAGCTAGACTAAGCTGGTTAACTTAACCCTGAAATGGGCCGATCTATAATATGAGGTTAGAAAGAGTGAGCCAGGAGTTACAATATCCCCGACATGATAATGTGGATTTTGCTTTTAAAAATATAAGTCCAGGCGATATTAGGAGGGACCAAAACGAGGTGATCCGGCAGAGAACCAAAGTTGTCGACATAGCTCACAGAATAAGTAAGCTGAAGAGGCAATGGGCCGGCCATATAAGTCGTAGAACCGATGACCGTTGGGGTGAACGTGTTCTTGAGTGGAGACCGCGAACTGGTAAACGTAAGGTAGGACGCCCTCATGATAGGTGGAGCGACGACCTTCGCAGGGTGGCTGGTAGCAGCTGGATGACAGTTGCCGTAAACCGAACCAAATGGCGTGCAATTGGAGAGGCCTATGTCCAGCAGTGGACTGCTATAGGCTGATGATGATGATGATGATGAAGCGTTTGCATAAATTATTATTATCTCATTTGTCTAAAAGTCAATAGTATGTTCTATGTCAATAAACAGATGTGAATTTGAGCATATAATCATAAAAAGAAGCATTAATGTCTATTCGCTAGAAATCCAGGTTGATTAGAAGTTTTGACGTGGTTTCTGACGTCATCATGACACACACTGACGCATATACCTAGGTCCAGATACTTTAGAAAACATAAAATATTAACTAAGTACTTAAAACAGACAAGTTATAAGTACCCGTTTTATATTTGAAGTGGAAGTTATTTGTGAAAGTTGTCCTTATTTTCATTAGCTCAAGGTTTATTGTTACGACCTTACATATTTAGTTGTAGCAGTATTTTTAATGCGGTGTAGCTTTGGCCTCAAAGGTGATGGGCATCATTATATATTTATTATACAACTCACTTTACACAATAAGCGATGGCGCAGTTCAAATTTCTTAGAATATCTTGTCATAAATTCTATAAATCTATGGATTGGACAATCAACATGATACTGTGACGTGAACAAAGGCATCAAATCTCAGTAGCGAATTTCAGTGAGCATCTCTGCAGTCATCTCTTAATAAAGGAAATTGTGTTTTAATTCGTTGGTAATAAGTCAGACAATACGTATAACGGTAAGGTACGATAAAACGATGGTTCTTAAATAATTTTACAGCAAAAATTGCATTTAATAAACAGAAAATGTTGTTTAAAATAACTCACGTTTAATTAATACCTAGGTGTTTCTTACTCTCGTAGATTTCCAGAATTACAGTTATGAGAACTAGTAACAGTAGCAACCCTGCCTTAATAATAGATTCGGCATCTTTCCATGTAATCACATCCATGCAGTAACACACTACAGCTGCGAATTAAATCGTACGTCCGTAATCCCATTCGACAATCAACTAACATATTCACTATTCAGTGTCGAAATTCGTTTACGTCAGATTTTGATAGCTTTACCAGCAATCCAGCGCTCCACACGTACCTATACAGGTAGGTAAGCTATACTATACCATTCACACTTGTATTAAAGTCATATTTTCTCTGTACAGGTTTCTGATGGTGTTCATGTGTTTGTCGCTGTCAGTTTTCTCAACAATTGAAGAGTACGAAGCAAAAGCAGGAATCGTCCTTTTCTATATGGAGACAGTAGTAGTAATTTGGTTCGCAATCGAATTCTTTTTAAGGTAAGTCAATTATTTAAACCATGTGTTCTAATAGAAACAACTGTATGATACATAAGTACGTTTATTCACGAAACCTAACGTCAAGCTCTCCCTCCATTTTCTCCTGCCTGTCTCCCATAGACCAAACCATAGATAACTTATTCTACAAACCACATTCAAACAGTATCTGCTCTTAATTTGATATTAAACGATAATTTTGTAGATTTCGAAATTTGGCTGCGAAATCAAAGTCAAATAGCGCTGTAGCAAGTTCTCTTTCAATACTATAAACAGCGCACAAAGAGCTGCCAATCTCAAGTTTCAATTCCGCTATCGTTTTACAGCGGCTGTGGTTTGTTTGAAGAGATTCATACTGCAAACAACACTCTCATAGATAAGTTTGTGAGAGCTTCGCGCGTGAAGTAGATAGGTAATTCGTCACTCAATGTAGACGGATTACTCTGCCTACAGTGGGCTCCCAGTCTATTATTTTCTTTTGTTTTATTTATTTGATCTATCCATCAAGCGCAAGTGTAACACGGGTCAGCTGCAGAATGACAGTGACACGTCAATGAGCTCGATATACGTTCGATTTTCTTTTCTATTCGTTACGAAAAGAAAAGCAATATTATGATAGTTAAGAGGGGACTCTAGTGAGACTTTCTCCATACAAACACATTCTGCTGTTTTCTTCGTGGATAATGCCTCCAGAGCAATGATTTTTTTCCATAATATCTAGGTCTTATTAATACGTGCCTGTATCATTTCCTTTTTTCCAAAACATAATCACAAAAAGAAATATGACAATCCATAAATCCGAAAAAAATGCCCGTTTTTACCGCCATGTTCAGAAGACTTTCAGACAAAATTTATAAGATTTTAACAAAAAAGGAAATGATAGGAGCATAGATATACTTTTCCTCAAAATTTTGATACAAGAATTTTTTAGATCAGACCAGTTTTCATGAAGAAAACAGCAGAATACGAAACGTCTTTTAGTCAAAGATTTTGTAGGTAAAATCAGCCTGAGCTGCAGTTGTCCCTTTCGCACTTTACGGGGTGAGGTTGCAGGTGACGCGACGGCAATAGTTTCTTCGAATACCTATTTTTCAAATTCCTGTTGACTAGAGTCCGCTCTTAATAGTTTCTTCCGTATAAGTATCTAGATAGAGGCGTGGCTTGGCCAGTTTCATTAAAATACAATTACATATTGAATTCAATATGTAAAATAGCTATCGCAGTATTTGAAGCGATTGCCAACTGTACTGTGTTTACGAGCCTTTGTGCCTATTGGCTTTGTTTGTTCTGTCTCTTGCTTGATACGGAGGATAGTGGAAATTTGTTTTTTTCCTACTCCTCCGTTATTCTTTTTTCTAAATAATTTCGTTGCGAGATCGAATTAATTTCATTCTCCTGGACTATGTCGAGCTTAATTGCCTCGGCGCTTTTCCGGTGGTCGCCACTGTTTATTCTGGCTTTCAGGAGGTTTGGGAATAGTGCGGTGGGATTGCCCCACTCCCAATGTTTGTACTGTGTTAAGCGGACGAAGATGTATTTTTTTTTTTCAAGAAAAATAATTTGTGATTTTTACATTAGCATTGAAAAGGTTGTACTAACTGTCGATAAATCGTTATATGGGCTCAAACCACGGCAAATTTCATTATTCATAAAGTTGCTTACTGTAACTATAAAGTACTATTTGCTCGTATTGGAATATATAAACCTAAAAAAGAACATGATCTTCGCTTTTTGCGGATCATAAGTAGTCAATAAACCACATCCCCATAAGAATAACATAAAAATTTAATAATGGTGTCACATTGTTTATATCTTGTGAGATGTTAGCATTTCCTTCTGTAAAATATTTTTATTTCTCTAAATCCTCTTTTGTAAACGCATACTTTTCCTATACATATATGTTTGGCAACTAAGTTTAGAATGCCTAGATCGCTGGCTATACCGTGCTGGTGTGTATTGGTGATATTTTACGACGAAATCTTTCACTAGTTTTATAAAACATATCAAATTTTAATTTATTATTCAACTTGTCTTTGATTTCGCAACGGACATCACACGACCGCATCCGTTTCGCTACATTAAGAAAAAAATATGTAATAATAATATCTTTATTGAACAAATACCTTACATTTGAAGAGATGAAAAAATAATGAAAAATTATTAATATAAAAAAAAACTATTCTAGGTTCTCCATTTACATACATATATACATAAACTCACGCCTTTTTCCCATGGGGGTAGGCAGAAACTACAGAACGCCACCTGCTACGATCCTTAGATACTTCTTTTGCTTCACACACATTCATACATCTAGTCATACACACACGCCGGTTATGGGTAGGTGCGCACTTGGCCTTTCTGAAGAACATCACCTATAAGGTCTATGGATGTCTTTCTAGGGCGTCCCCTCCCGGCGTTCTCCATTTAAACTTCGATTTATAAGATAATCGCTAATATCAAGATATTTACACCTTTGTCCACTTTATGCTTCAATTAATAAATTATATAATAATTATTATAAAAATCATTAATGAATATTTCAACACAACACGATATTTCAGTCGTCGATGTCCCCTAGTCTTGTATTTATTGCAAAAAATACACTCATATTTTTTTTTTATTTCAATAGACCTCTGTTAACAATACGCTATGCGGGTGACATTATTTACTGCAACTTTTATTCTGTTAACATCTCCCCGGGAAAAATTAGATGAAGGAAGCAGTAATGTCACAGCTTCAGGGTGGAATGACAATTCACTTTACGCTCATTTTTACCTAAGTTTTCACGGTAAATTTTTTACAGAAAAGACCTGCAGCAGAAGTTGAATATTTATTCAACTTTTTTGTGTATGTGTGTGTTTTTGGGAAAGAACCAGATTGTTTCCTTTGCCGAATTCACTTACACAATTAGGCTGCGGGTAATTATAGCTTTAAAAGTGTGCACATTATTAAATACTGTCCAAGTGCGAGTCGGACTCGCGCACGAAGAGTTCCGTACCATTATCGGAAAAACGGCAAAAAAATCACGTTTGTTTGTTTGTGGTATGGGAGTCCCACTTATATATTTATTTTATTCTGATTTTAGTATTTGTTGTTATAGCGGCAGCAAAAATACATCATCTGTGAAATTCAACTGTCTAGCTATCACGGTTCATGAGATTCAGCCTGGTGACAGACGGACAGATAGACGGATCGTGGCATCTTAGTAATAGGGTCCCGTTTTAAACCCCCAAAGGTTTAAAACGGGAACAGAACCCTAAAAAATATGTTGTGTCTATGTATTTCTGATATTTTATCTGTTTCTGTAGGTTATGGTCGTCAGGATGCAGGTCCCGGTATCAAGGCTCAATAGGTCGCCTAAAATTTTTGAGGCGACCCTTTTGTATTATAGGTAAGTTAAATTCTTATTAAGTAGCTTAACGTTAAGGAAAGAAAGATCAATTTTAAGGTACCTACCTGAAATAAAAATATTCCTAAACCTAATAAACAGGAAATTTAAAAAAAAGTATCGGCAAAGCCAACAAAAGTCCAAAATATAAAATGTAAATGCTGCACAAGTATCGTTTTCAGTCAATGATATGGACTGTCTAACCATTCATTGTCACTAGAAGTCCTCCGGGAGTTCACAATCACTGATACTCATCGAGCTAGAGGCATTCAAAACAAAATATATACCTCCAGCTTGCGACGTACTGCTTAACATAGTTAAGATGACGGTTATTGACGCAGCATATTAAAATGTAGGATTTATAGAAGCACCATTCATCAGTTTGTTTGTGCACCACTGTAAAGTGCTCCAGTGGCGTGTAACAAGTAAAATTTCAAAATTTGAAAAACCCCCGACACATTTATCTTGCGAAAACACCCCGATTCAAACAGTAAAACGCTGATAACTTTTGAACGGGTGAACCGATTTTATTCAAACATAGCTAAGAACACTCTCGACAAAATCACCTTTCAAACAAAAGAAACTAAACCAAAATCGATTCATCCGTTTAGGCGCTATGATGCCACAGACAGACACACAGATACACAGATACACAGCAACACACGTGAAACTTATAACACCCCTCTTTTTCCGGCGGGGGTTAAAAAGACAAACAATGCCCCAGAAAAAACTTGACGTGACGGTATGAAATAAACAAACACGGCACACAAAGAGCAAACACTCGAAACAAAATTTTCAACGACCTCCACGAATCGTCAAAGATACTGTCTAGAATGCCAAACAAATATCATAAAAGAAGGAAAAAATGCCGTAGTTGTGCTTTCAATGTACTTTCATCTACAACATTTCCAAGTAAAAGTCACGTTTTGTCTATAAACCGTGACGAAGTGACCCTATTTCAGGTGCGAGCAATCCGGTATGACCTTCGCATTTTCGGCCTGTGCTCCCTTGACACCAGTTTCGTGCGACCGCTTTGCGCACTCTGGGGAGCCGGCCACGCGAGACCGACTAGTGCCTGCCCGAGCCCGAACACAACACATAGCCGCACGATACACTGCGACGTCCATAAAATGAACGCCGCCATCGTCCCCCAATTATATATTAATGTTGCACCAACAACATTCGCGTGAACCATTGCCGCTCGGTCCAAATATAAAATTAAAAACTTGATTTCTGTTGCAAAGCCAATTAACGAAGAATGGGCCTTTGATAAATTTATGGAGGCTTAATAGTCAATCTTAATATTATAAAAGGCGAAGCTACTTTACTCGAGAACTTGATAGGGTTTGGTATACGTAAAGACGTAATCAATATTTAAAAAAAAACTTTTGATGGGATGCGATTGATCTTTTCTGGATTCGACCAATTTATTACTTGAGCAAAGGGGAAAAGGGTTAAAGTGCTTTGTTGCTCTAAGGATACTCAATTTGTTGCTAGGTAATTACTCCTTTTTCCTTTTCCGTGCATAAAAGTAGGTAGAAACGAAGAGGGATACCTCCGGGTTCCCTGTATTAAATATTAAAACACTCTGTGTTACTTTTATTTGTTATTTTATCTTTTCAGAGTTTTGTTTACGGTCGAGCTATAAAATGATTTTATCCACCTGGAAAATACGAGTATTATGAAAATGCAAATATTAAGTGTTGGCCACGTTATTATTGAGGTGGAGCACTAAAAAGCAAACTTTACTTTTTTATTATGAGCCTGTAGTGACCCGCTGCAGGGTCAAGACCTCTCTCCCTTCAGTCCATTTTTCTCTGTCTTTAGCAATCCGAGCTCAATCCATACTTACTGTCCTTATTTTTGGGAAGAGGCTGTATGTGGCTTTGAAAGAGGTACCCTAAATATGTTCTGAGTCCGTCAAAAGGTCCTATTAGCAGAATCTTTCTTCCATAGGCCTACCTTAAAATATTTGTTTCGGCTTTGGGTGCAGTTGTTGTTACGAAATGAGTATAGAACGTATACTGTGCAGGGTTCAGTAGTCAGGATGAATATTTATGCATACACATAATTTATTGATTTAATCGACTGCATAGTCTTTATTGCCAAAAAAAGGTTGAAAACATAGTTACTAATGAGGTACTCATATCTCACCAGATAACTACTGATTTAAATAAGAGAATCACTCAGAAACACCTAATTATACGAACGGATAGGATCAAATTATAAGGTTAAGCTTTTGGCTGCGGAAGCTTAATACAATTTTCAACAACAAAATTCTAAAAGTCAAAAATCTCAACAAATAGCGAGATCATTCTTTTTAAGCCTTTGTTTTGTGAAAATATAAATAAATGTAATATTTCGCCAAACTGACGTTGTTAGTCAACTTAAAATATAAATAAATGTAATATTTCGCCATACTGACGTTGTTAGTCAACTTAAAATATAAATAAATGTAATATTTCGCCATACTGACGTTGTTAGTCAACTTAAAATATAAATAAATGTAATATTTCGCCATACTGACGTTGTTAGTCAACTTAAAATATAAATAAATGTAATATTTCGCCATACTGACGTTGTTAGTCAACTTAAAATATAAATAAATGTAATATTTCGCCATACTGACGTTGTTAGTCAACTTGAAATGTTAATATAGACAATGAGATGAAAAGTTCATGATTTATTTATTGTTTTCTCGTAATTATGTTGAATAACGTCGTTTGATATGCGTCAGCATTAGTCATTGCACTCTTGGCTCAAACTTCCATTACCTACGCACTCACCTTGGACTCGTGCTGCAATACTACCTCGAATGCAATGACAATCGCGCACTTGCATCAAAACGTCCTAACGTTAACAAAACTAAGATAATTTAACTGCAGATATTTACAGATGTGACCACAATACTGGCATCTGTAGTGGTGCTGGGTATGGGGTCGTCGGGGCAGGTGTTCGCAGCGTCAGCCCTGCGAGGACTGAGGTTCTTTCAGATCCTGCGGATGGTGCGCATGGACAGACGAGGCGGGACCTGGAAGCTCCTCGGCTCCGTCGTCTACGCACATCGACAGGTAAGTGATAAAATCATCATAACAAATAGCTAACATTTATTCCTTCACCATAACGACAGGTCACAGAACACAAAGAGATAATAGAGTGAGTCACTGAATAACAATGAAAAATTATATCGCTTTGTCCAATAACACCGTGGGTATAATAAAGTTGGATTGGCCACTTTGTATATCAATTGTACTCCCTTGAACGCAGATCTTTCTTATTTGATGTCATTAAGGACGAGCGATGTCATTAACTTACTAGACTGTTTGTCTCAGTTTTATTCCGATGCTGGCTGGAGCTGGTGGGGTGAGGGCATTGTGAATCTGTGACTCTGCAAACAGTTATTCAAGGTATCTAAGTAATAGGTACGCTGAAGCTAAAAAATTCAAAACTTGTTCTATACAAAAACTACAGCGACCTCCTCCTTCCTAAACCACTGCAACTCCTGAAAGCCAGAATCAACAGTCGCGACCACCAGAAAAGCCCGAGGCAATGAAGCTCGACGAAGACCGAAAAAATGAATTTAACTTTGGATCCCGCAACGAAAATAAACAAGAATAGAATAACGGAGGAGTAGGAAATAATACAAATTTCCACTTCCCTTCATATCAAGCAGGAGACAGAACAAACAAGGCCAATAGGCACAAAGGGTATTTTACAACTGGGATAAGCCCAGTTGCCTAGCACCACGGATAAAAATTTGCACCTGCACTTTTGCCGTTTTATAGGTAGTTCATTGATCCCATTGAGGGGGGTGGGACACATTTCACCACTTTGGAAGTGCCTCTCGCGCAAACTATTCAGTTTAGAAAAAAATATATTAGAAACCTCGACATCATTTTTGAAGACCTATCCATAGATACCCCACACGTATGGGTTTGATGAAAAAAATATATTTAGTTTCAGTTTCAAGTATGGGAACCCCCAAAATGTATTGTTTTTTTTTCTGTTTTTGTGTGAAAATCTTAATGCGGTTCACAGAATACATCTATTTACCAAGTTTCAACAGCATAGTTCTTATAGTTTCGAAAAAAGAGACAGACAGACAGATAGACAGACATGACTGTCTGTCTGTCTGTTAAATACTGTAACATTATCGGAAGATATATTTTACCAAAACCTGCCGAAATTCGTCAAAGTAGCGCAAAACTTAATTGAAAAAGGTCTGACCATTTAAATAATGATAAATGTATGGGAATGTCTTATTGAAACGATTGATTTGTATTGTATTTTAATGTTTTATATGTATGTTATAACATCGCCTTGGAAGTTTCTGTAAAGGTGTTATAATAATTAATGAGTAAATAAATAAATAAATGACGAATCTATAAAATCCGTTCAGTACTTTTTGAGTTTATTGCGTACAGACGCGGCGTAGACTTTATTTTATAATATTAGGTCATTACATATGAAATTCGCGTTTTGTTAGGGAGGAACATAAAGTAGTTTTTTTTTAAATATATTTTAAGTAGAATTTTTACCCTTGCAAGAAGTTATACAAATTTCGAAAAAAATGGTAATTTGTTGGAGCAAGGTCCGGGGAGTACGGTGGATGTCTTAGACATTCCAATTGAAGCTCCTCTAATTTGGTAGACGTCTGCTATGCAGTGTGTGGTCTAGCGTTGTCCTGAAGCAGCAGTGGCCTAGAGCGATTGACCAGCCTCGACTGTTAGGCAGCTAGCTTTTCCATCATGTTTCGCAGTTGCTGACAATAGACATCCGCCGTAATCGTCTGGCTAGATTTAAGAAAGCTGTAGAGAACGACACCGGCACTAGTCCACCAAACGCTTACAAGTAATTTCTTTTGAGTAAATTTTCGCTTGGGGCAGGATTTGGCTGGTTTGCCAGGGTTCAGCCATTGCGATGAGCGTTTCCAATTATTGTACAGGATCCACTTTTCATCACAGGTAAAGATTCGATTTAAAATCCCTTCATTATTGTGCCGGTTGAGTAATGTAACACAGCAGTCGACGCGCATTTGTCGGTTTGCTGCACTCAATTCATGAGGTACCCACCTTTCGTTTCACCTTCCCAATTTGCTTCAAGTGGATTAAAACCATTTTATCATTAACACCGCTGCCTGCAGCTAACCCGGACGTGGTTTGCGATGGATCCGCTTCCACAATAGCCTTCAATTCTTCATTTTCAACTTTGGTCTCCAGCCGTCCACGTTGTTCTGCAGGTCGACATTTCCAGAACGAAAACGTTGGAACCCAAAGCGCACTGTGTTTTCTTTTGCGACACCGTCACCATACACATCATTAATCCTTCGAGCCCTGGTGCCACGATAGAACTCGTACTCGTAAATAACGCGATATTTCAAGTTTTCCATTTTGTAAACTGACTGGCGCAAAGAAACCAAAAGAGGAAAAAACAAGTGAATTTTTAACAAGGTTTTCCAAACACAAAAGCATGAGTAAATAGCTGTATAAATTTAAAATTGGAATTCCAAACCAAAGAGGAGATATTCGAGATGAAAGTGGCCAGTACGACAGAACGCCAATTTCATAGGTAAGGACCTAATATAATGTGCCAACCTACCCTTTCCGTAGGGTAGACAATAGAGAAATTTCTAAAGATTTTTAAGATGAAGATAATATTCTTTACAAAGGGATAAAAAAAGAGAGTGTCGTAATCAACCCCGTCGGTTCGAACAACAACAAAAACATAAAATGAAATGTCAGCCGATATAGGGGATCTATAGAGCTCTCCACTAAGGCACAAAACGTGTAGCCATTAAGTGACTGTAGTTATACGTGTATAGGAGCAGTTCTTTGTGGAAGCGGAACGTTTTTCAAGAAATTTGCATAGCTAGGCCACGACCGACTGCGGAAAAACGAACGGAACCGTAATCTAGTCTACTGGCCGTACAATAGGTTACATTTATAACTTTCGCCGTGACGAAGGTAGGGCGAGCATACAGCCTCGACACATGTTGTGCGCAGGTTGCCGATACTAACATAAATAAAATACAACGGCAACATTTAAATCTGTTTCTGTATTATTATTTATCCAACGGCAACCCTTTTTGTTTGATTTTACCCCCCAACTTCGCAGCTTCGTTCCGATTTCAAAACAAAGAATAAATTAGTTGCGAATTTTAAATTTATTTTATATGAGTTATGTGTTCTACAATTTAAATGTTCCTGGGATTATGAATTCACTGTCATATAATCTGCCCCAGAGACTGTGTACACTTTTGTGTATTTACGAATGGGTCTCTTTTTAATTAATCTTCATTCTCCTCGTCCCTTTAGCTGGAAAATAGCGAGGACCGCTTTGAACCGCGTGAATCCGGGTGAGCGCGGTCTCGTCCACTCCTGGAAAACAACAAAATAAAACTAGATTGTTATGCACATAATCCATTATACCTATTATATTCTTTATATACGCATAATAATTAGGTTTCGTATTCATTTTTGTTTGAAAATTTAATTTTGTATTGTTGTTTGCAAAATATCGTTGTTTCTTTATGCAGACTTTTTTTTAATCTAATATAGGCTCGCGTATGACCACTAGCTCACCTGATGGTAAGCGATGTTATGGTCGATGATGGAGCACGCTTGCCTAGAAGTAACCTATTCACTCTTGACTTAAAGACCCCTAGAACAATCTACACTAACTAGCTACAAAGCTATCGGGAAACACAGACTCCGGCAGGGAATTCCACTATTTAGCTGTACGCATAATAAAAGTATTCTCAAAACGTTTAGTGCGTATGGGTGGGCTGTCCACCATGAACCCATGGCGCTTCGCCGTACGTCTGGTAGTCCGATGATGAAACGGGCTGGGCGGAATTAGATCATGCAATTCCATCGCACACTCCCCGAAATGTAATCGATAAAAAACCGACCAGCTGGCAACTAGAAGACGATGTTCAAGGCTCTGGAGCTTTGACTTAACCAGTGCCTCATCGCCGATGAGCTTTTTGGCCCGCTGTTCGATCGACTCTAGTGCATCAAGCTGATATTTGGCAGATCCATCCCAGAGATGAGAACAGTACTCCATGCATGATCGAACTCGCGAGCGTGTCGCGGGTTCGATTCCCGCGCTGTTGTTCCGGCTCTGGGTGTTGTGTATGTGAGTTTATATGTTTGTAAACGCACCCACGATACAGGAAGAAATTCCTAGTGTGAGGAAAGGTTTAAAAAAATGATACAAGCTGAGCAGCTGTTCTGACGTGAAGTACCTTCTCACCTTTGCAAGGATCCCCAGCTTTTTGGCAGCCAGCTGAGCCTTTGCCTCAATGTATGGGCCAAAATTGAGAGTCGATGTCAACGTAACGCCAAGATCTCAAAATGTTCAGTTATTGCCACGGTCACAGTTGGAGCCGGGTGAAATTGGCTCTTTTTAGCGGAAGAAAGACACGCCTGGGTTTTAGCAGCATTAAACCTGACTAGATTGGCATCGCCCCATTCGGAGACTGCCTGCAAGGACAGGTTCAAGCGCTCCACCATGGCCTCTCGAAGAGACTGGATCTGAGGCCCGGTAGCACGAGCGATGGACAAGTATCTCTTACATTATGTACATTAACGATCTGCCGGGTTTTGGCAGATCGTTAATGTGCAGCAAGAATAAAGTTGCTGAGAGTACCGACCCCTGAGGGACCCCGGCATTAATATCCAAATGGTTCGACGAGCAGCCATCGATAACCACTCGAATGGACCGATCTCTCAGGAAGTCTGCAATCCAATCACACAGACCACCGTGCAAACCGAATGAAGGAAGCTTACCAATAAGGCTTGCGTGCCAGACCCTATCAAAAGCCTTCGAGATGTCTAGGGAGACGGCAAGCGCTTCCTCTCGATGGCGTCACTCCAGATGTGAATGGCATACGCTAGAAGATCCCCAGTAGACCGATAGATCATTTTGAATTGGGTTTACCTACGAGGATTATGTTACTGGATTATTGATTAATGTTGCAAAATTATAAATTCTCACATATTGTGAAGAGAACATTTCTAATACAATAAATCCCATCTAAATTAGATGGTTATAAAAATATACCCGTGTGTTATTGAGAAGAAAGAGGTATAATCCGGTGACACCTATACTACGTATAGATTTGAGTTTCAGAAAACGTATTAAGTACCCACACGTTCTACAAAATGTAATAGATACTTGTATCGTTACCTTTATATATTGCTGCGTTGATTCATAGCTCGTTGAATTCGCATGCTTGAGTGACAGGCCAAAGCTATCGCTCACCTACAGCGAGGCCTTTCCCCTCAGCCGAATTTTACGACATGTCCCATTACGATAAGCGCCTGATATCATACATTCTAATTTTGCTATTACTCACAGCTCCGTACGTTTAACAGCACTATCTATTCAATTACTTACATTGAAGTATACTTACTGAATTTAGAAAACATATCCAAATATAAACTTTAGCACAGGTCCTAATAGCTTGGCTGCTGGCAGTTGGCACGGTCGTTTATCATAAAACTCTTGATTATTAGAGATTAACTTTGCATAATTTATCGAAGTAGGCACTAACTAATTAAAAGCAGATTAATATCCGCGTAAAACGTCGAGCAAATGTGTACACTTCTAACAATATACAGGCTGGAAAGTTTATGCGCTAGCCGAACCGCGAATCGAAGCGATACAAATAAAAAATAAAAACAATAACCATTTTTTGTGACACCATACGCAAGGAACATCTTTAAGGAAGTCAATAAACATACATGTAACTGAAACTGAACTTTTCATGGTTGTATTTATTCAATAAAAAAAACATCAACTTATTAAGTAAAGTTTTATTTTATGACCTACGAAATAATTTAGGTACTAAATAAGTATGTAGGTATAACACATAAAATTCTATTTAGGGATTTTTAGGGACATTCAGAAAAAAAATTGGGGCATATTTTTGGTAATGGCTGGTAACACTGACGACGTTGACTAAACGTTTGCTTACATCTCGAAATACTCGATGAACACTCAGACCCCATGGACCTAATGTTTCAACCCCAAACGGCTCTAATATATAGCTTCCAATAAGGTTGTTGTATTTGCGCCAAGAGAGATTAGATCAAGACAATAATATTCAAAATATATTCCCAACATAAATTTAATATACATGAATACGGTGGACCGAATCTATCGAGTTGTATCGTTAGTCCTTGTGTTTAAGATATTAGACTAGATATGTACTACTAGGTATAACAAAATTAACTAAAGAATCAAATTACCGTGAGTTTGTATATTTGGATGAAATCTGACTCAGCTATTCCGGTCCAAAGTATACTTATATAAAGTCGCAGGCAGAACTTAGTATTACATGTTATAAAACTAGCGACCCGCCCCAGCTTCGCCCGTGACAAATTATTCACAAAACCTTCCTTGTTTATCACTCTTTCTATTGGTGAAAACTGCATGAAAATCCGTACAGTAGTTTTTAACCGACTGCCGAATGAGGGTAATATGTTTATCAGTGTATGTATGTATGTTTTTTCCTATGTGGCATTCTAGAGATAAAACGCGTTGGCCGATTTTGATGATTCTTACGTCAATCGATTCGGCTTAACGCTGCGAGTGTCACTGGCTACATTAAAATTGGAAAAAAATGGCGGATTTTGGGCGCCCTAAAAAAGTAAAAAAGCTATTTTGGGGCACCAAATATTTTTTTCTTCCAATCCCATCGTGGGGGTATCAACATAAAGTGTTTTAAGAGGTGATTTCAAAAATATATAACATTTATGTGTTTAAGTATACCTTATTCTAAAAAAAAGTAACTCAAAAGTTATAAATAAAAACAAAATACCCGACTGCTCAAAAAGCGAACTAAAAAGACGTAAACAAGAAGAAAATCATGCGTCTTACGTCTTTTTAGTTCGCTTTTTTTTGTAGAGTCGCGTAGAGACGCGGCGGTGACTTTATTTTATATGTTAGTGAAAGTCGCTATTAAAATATATTAGATCGTGAACCAAACTTTTATCTATACATACTTTATATGCCTGAACTGTCAACGTTGTCAACCAATACATAAAACGGTACTAATTCGTCTTAGAGAATTTAATTATTGCGAACTTACTTTGATAAAATCAGCGGCGCGATCAAGAACGTATAAAATCCCACACTTAAGCCTTAGACGTGAAGTGTACGCCAACACCATTCCGGAGCTACCTACAAGTACACGCAAGATTAACGAACTGTTTTTCTATTCGTGAGTAATTGTAAATAGATTGCCGAGTGGAGCACTTTTATGTGAATCTACGTAACAAATATTAAACGAGATACTAATGAGCTGTGCTGCAGACCCTGAACATAAATAAACATAATGTTAGGAAAAGCATAAAAGTGCCAACGTGATTTTATTGCAGATATTCGATCGTAACAACGTACTTCACTGTAAGAATTTTGATACACATTACATTTTTAACGTTTTCTCTGTGGTTCCATTATGAGAGCGGGGTAATACACTTACTGCACCTCGGTTGAGATACAGAATTGCATACATAATTTGTGGTAACGGTTTTTAGGGTTCCGTAGCCAAATGGCAAAAAACGGAACCCTTATAGATTCGTCATGTCTGTCTGTCTGTCCGTCCGTATGTCACAGCCACTTTTTTCCGAAACTATAAGAACTATGCTGTTGAAACTTGGTAAATCGATGTATTCTGTGAACCGCATTAAGATTTTCAAACAAAAAAAAGAAAAAAAAACAATAAATTTTGGGAGTTCCCATTTGATACTGAAACTATTTTTTTTTATCAAACCCATACATGTGGGGTATCTATGGATAGGTCTTCAAAAATGATATTGAGGTTTCTAATATAATTTTTATCTAAACTGAATAGTTTGCGCGAGAGACACTTCCAAAGTGGTAAAATGTGTGTGTCCGGGGAGGACTGTAACTTCTAAAATAAGATAATGATAAAACTAAAAAATATATATGATGTACATTACCATGTAAACATCCACCGAAAATTGGTTTGAACGAGATCTAGTATGTAGTTTTTTTTTAATACGTCATAAATCGTAAACCGCAATTTACCAAGTACGGAACCCTTCGTGCGCGAGTCCGACTCGCACTTGGCCGGTTTTTTGATTAATTTCATACTCATGACACTTCGAAACCTTTCGACTGAAATAATTTTATACTCTATTAAATATCAAATCTATATTTTGACATTTTACATCTATAATAAAAATCAATGCCACTTTTCGTTGTAATTTTATAACTCAAGAACGGGCTCACCTATCCAAACCAAATGTTTAGGCTTTGTTCGGACTATTTAGTAGATGGTTTATATTTTTTTTTGAGTGGGTAGGGTAGTTATGGTAGGTAGGTAGCCAGTTAACGCGAGCGAAGCCGCGGGGGTCAGCTAGTCTTCTAATATATAAAATTCTCGTGTCACAGTTTTCGTTGCCAAACTCCTCCGAAACGGCTTGACCGATTTTGATAAAATTTTATATGTATATTCAGTAGGTCTGAGAATAGGTCAACATCTATTATTTTTTTTTTTTTTTTTTTATTGTTAGGTTAGGTATGTAGGGTAAGGTAGGGTAGGGTAGGGTAGGGTAGGGTAGGTATGGTAGGGTAGGTAGGGTAGGTAGGGTAGGTAGGGTAGGTAGGGTAGGTAGGGTAGGTAGGGTAGGTAGGGTAGGTAGGGTAGGTAGGGTAGGTAGGGTAGGTAGGGTAGGTAGGGTAGGTAGGGTAGGTAGGGTAGGTAGGGTAGGTAGGGTAGGTAGGGTAGGTAGGGTAGGTAGGGTAGGTAGGGTAGGTAGGGTAGGTAGGGTAGGTAGGGTAGGTAGGGTAGGTAGGGTAGGTAGGGTAGGTAGGGTAGGTAGGGTAGGTAGGGTAGGTAGGGTAGGTAGGGTAGGTAGGGTAGGTAGGGTAGGTAGGGTAGGTAGGGTAGGTAGGGTAGGTAGGGTAGGTAGGGTAGGTAGGGTAGGTAGGGTAGGTAGGGTAGGTAGGGTAGGTAGGGTAGGTAGGGTAGGTAGGGTAGGTAGGGTAGGTAGGGTAGGTAGGGTAGGTAGGGTAGGTAGGGTAGGTAGGGTAGGTAGGGTAGGTAGGGTAGGTAGGGTAGGTAGGGTAGGTAGGGTAGGTAGGGTAGGTAGGGTAGGTAGGGTAGGTAGGGTAGGTAGGGTAGGTAGGGTAGGTAGGGTAGGTAGGGTAGGTAGGGTAGGTAGGGTAGGTAGGGTAGGTAGGGTAGGTAGGGTAGGTAGGGTAGGTAGGGTAGGTAGGGTAGGTAGGGTAGGTAGGGTAGGTAGGGTAGGTAGGGTAGGTAGGGTAGGTAGGGTAGGTAGGGTAGGTAGGGTAGGTAGGGTAGGTAGGGTAGGTAGGGTAGGTAGGGTAGGTAGGGTAGGTAGGGTAGGTAGGGTAGGTAGGGTAGGTAGGGTAGGTAGGGTAGGTAGGGTAGGTAGGGTAGGTAGGGTAGGTAGGGTAGGTAGGGTAGGTAGGGTAGGTAGGGTAGGTAGGGTAGGTAGGGTAGGTAGGGTAGGTAGGGTAGGTAGGGTAGGTAGGGTAGGTAGGGTAGGTAGGGTAGGTAGGGTAGGTAGGGTAGGTAGGGTAGGTAGGGTAGGTAGGGTAGGTAGGGTAGGTAGGGTAGGTAGGGTAGGTAGGGTAGGTAGGGTAGGTAGGGTAGGTAGGGTAGGTAGGGTAGGTAGGGTAGGTAGGGTAGGTAGGGTAGGTAGGGTAGGTAGGGTAGGTAGGGTAGGTAGGGTAGGTAGGGTAGGTAGGGTAGGTAGGGTAGGTAGGGTAGGTAGGGTAGGTAGGGTAGGTAGGGTAGGTAGGGTAGGTAGGGTAGGTAGGGTAGGTAGGGTAGGTAGGGTAGGTAGGGTAGGTAGGGTAGGTAGGGTAGGTAGGGTAGGTAGGGTAGGTAGGGTAGGTAGGGTAGGTAGGGTAGGTAGGGTAGGTAGGGTAGGTAGGGTAGGTAGGGTAGGTAGGGTAGGTAGGGTAGGTAGGGTAGGTAGGGTAGGTAGGGTAGGTAGGGTAGGTAGGGTAGGTAGGGTAGGTAGGGTAGGTAGGGTAGGTAGGGTAGGTAGGGTAGGTAGGGTAGGTAGGGTAGGTAGGGTAGGTAGGGTAGGTAGGGTAGGTAGGGTAGGTAGGGTAGGTAGGGTAGGTAGGGTAGGTAGGGTAGGTAGGGTAGGTAGGGTAGGTAGGGTAGGTAGGGTAGGTAGGGTAGGTAGGGTAGGTAGGGTAGGTAGGGTAGGTAGGGTAGGTAGGGTAGGTAGGGTAGGTAGGGTAGGTAGGGTAGGTAGGGTAGGTAGGGTAGGTAGGGTAGGTAGGGTAGGTAGGGTAGGTAGGGTAGGTAGGGTAGGTAGGGTAGGTAGGGTAGGTAGGGTAGGTAGGGTAGGTAGGGTAGGTAGGGTAGGTAGGGTAGGTAGGGTAGGTAGGGTAGGTAGGGTAGGTAGGGTAGGTAGGGTAGGTAGGGTAGGTAGGGTAGGTAGGGTAGGTAGGGTAGGTAGGGTAGGTAGGGTAGGTAGGGTAGGTAGGGTAGGTAGGGTAGGTAGGGTAGGTAGGGTACGTAGGGTAGGGTAGGGTAGTGTAGGGTAGGGTAGGGTAGGGTAGGGTAGATAAATGTTTGGTCTTTTTATGGCATAACAAAGTTTGCCGGGTCAGCTAGTTATTTATATAAACATAAACACCCGTCTTTTTCCCATGGAGGTAGGCAGAAACTACAGAACGCCATCTGCTACGATATCTTTTGCTTCGTATACATTCGGTCATATACTCACCCCAGTTATGAGTACTACTCATAAATCTTTAATAATCATAACTCTTTAGAAATAACAAACGCGTAGTAAGAAAGCTTTTGCAGAAAGAAATAAAGAGTTCCAACTTGTCAGTTTCCACAGAGCTTACCTAGTAATTTTGCGACGGCAACTCTGTCTATAATAATAATAAATTTATAGGCATTTTGTTTCCGACCTATCTCTGTGGTCTTTCTTCGATTATCTATGCTTTTATTAAATTTTAATGGCACAGTCAAAACGTCATAAATTTTTTTTTTAAGTAACTTTGCCCCACACTAGGAATTTCTTCCTGTATCGTGGGAGCGCTTACAAACATTTATATTAACATTTATAGCATTATTTATTTTCAGCATTGCCATCCAACGTGGCAATGCTGCCAGCGTTCTGGGCACGTTTCCCGTTGACATCGATGTGGATGAATTTTTTGATGCACAATGAGCTTGTAGCGGTACCGACGCCGCCACTTAGGAACTAATGACATGACGTCACACAATCCTGCATCGCGCAAGCAAAGTTTTCGTCTCGATTAGAACACATACCAGGCCCCTCAGAAAGTATTGCGAAAAAAAGTTTTTATATATGGGAGACTGGCCAGTTATAATGTTTTTCGAAAATATGATTATTTATAAGTAAAAATAAGTAAGTTCCAATTTCAAAATTTCCCTCCACATTTTTTGCGAGTTAATTCAAAGTATTGTGTCTCACTGAAATATGGATCTGCGCCGGGAACATTTTAGAGCTATGAGTTTATACGATTTCAAGTTTCGCCTGAAACCGGATGAATCGTACGATAGACTTCAAATGGCATTCATGGATGAAGGCCCTTCCAAGGCAACCGTGTATCGTTGGTATAACGAATTCAAGCGCGGTCGACCAACTTTGGGGGATGACGAAAGAAGCGGTCGCCCTTTGACGGCTGTTACCGAAGAAAACGTGCTAGCAGTGAAAAATTTAATCCAAGACAATAGGCGAATTACATATCAGGAGATTCAACACATATTGAAGATTGGATCGGGAAGCGTTCACGAGATTCTACACAGCCATCTTCGCGTGAGGAGGATAGTATCACGCTGGGTGCCGCACAACCTCACCGATGCTCAGAAGCAGGCCCGGGTGGAATGGTGCCGTGATATGCTTAACAAATTTGAAGCAGGCTCGTCTCGGCGTGTTTACGACATCGTTACAGGTGATGAGTCCTGGATTTATCAATACGACCCAGAAACCAAGCGCCAGTCGACTGTTTGGGTGTTTCAAAATGAGCCAACGCCTACCAAAGTGAAGCGATCTAGAAGCGGGGGTAAGATTTTGATCCTAGCTTTTTTAATTTGACTGGCCACTTGGTATCAATTCCCTTACGGAATCAAAGAAGCATTAATGCCGAATGGTATACTACCAAATGTTTGCCAGAAGTTTTCTCTGTTATAAGCAACAAGCGACCAAACACAGGGCTCCGCGGGCTACTGCTCCACCACGACAATGCACCTGCGCACACCGCACTCAAAACGAGGGACTTCCTGGACAGCACGCCAGTCAAACTCCTGGGTCACCCTCCTTACAGCCCTGATCTAGCACCGTGTGACTTATTTTTATTCCCAAAAATAAAAAATCAGCTCAAAGGGATACAATTTTCGTCGCCGGAAGATGCGCTGGCTGCGTTCGAGCAGGCTGTAAACGAGGTGTCTGCGGCGGACTGGAAAAAGTGTTTTGAAAACTGGTTTAGGCGCATGAATCTTTGTATAGAGGCTGGTGGAAAGTACTTTGAAAAGATTTAATAAAAATATATGTACGTATAGAACAATTTTTTTTAGTTTCGCAAAACTTTCTGAGTGTCCCACGTACAACAGTCCGACAACAAACGTTGGGCAGTTGCCCGGACCAGACACAACACCCGTCTGGTCGGAGGATTCTTCCTTTTCTATGGAGGTTTGTGGGACTTTACGCCCTGTTCCACTTGCTTAAAAAAGCTTTTTTCCGTCTCCCTTTTGTATTTTTATATACGCTTGTTTTTTTTTTTTTTAGAATAATCAATTGTTTATATTAACATACACAAGACCAAGACACCCAGATCCGGAACAACTATCTCTAGGCCATACAAATATTTGTACCGTGCGGGAATCGAACCCGCGACACGCAGCGCAGCAGCCGATCGCTCAACCACTACGCTAACCGTGTCATTTTACACGAATGATGCATGTTGCTATGTCATAAAATAATCAAATTGCCATAAATATAAAATGCTAGCTTCTGTCAGAGGCTTACGCCGCGTGAATATTGTAAAATAACCCAAGGAAACTACTCCCGGTACAAAAAGTCCTTTGTCCTTCTCCTGATAAGGCTGCTGGAAAGGATGCAAAGGATCAGCATGGAATTGGGTCTTAAAATCAGACATTCAAAAAAAAAAAAACCGGCCAAGTGCGAGTCGGACTCGCGCACGAAGGGTTCTTTACTTGGTAAATTGCGGTTTACGATTTATGACGTATTTAAAAAAAACTACTTACTAGATCTCGTTCAAACCAATTTTCGGTGGTAGTTTACATGATAATGTACATCATATATTTTTTTTTAATTTTATCATACTCTTATTTTAGAAGTTACAGGGGGGTTAGAAGTTATTTATTATATAGAAGTTACACACATTTTACCGCTTTGGAAGTATCTCTCGCGCAAACTATTCAGTTTAGAAAAAAATGATATTAGAAACCTCAATATTATTTTTGAAGACCTATCCAACGATACCCCACACGTATGGGCTTGATGAAAAAAAATATTTTTTGTTTCAGTTTCAAGTATGGGAACCCCCAAAATTTATTGTTTTTTTTCTATTTTTGTGTGAAAATCTTAATGCGGTTCACAGAATACATCTTCTTACCAAGTTTCAACAGCATAGCTCTTATAGTTTCGGAAAAAAGTGGCTGTGACATACGGACGGACAGACAGACAGACAGACATGACGAATCTATAAGGGTTCCGTTTTTTGCCATTTGGCTACGGAACCCTAAAAAATGGAAAAAGTCACCATCCGGACAAGTACCAATGTAAATTATGGAAAAGTCCAATGTGACTTTTTCAAATACATATGTACTTTCTAAGTTTATCTTGGACGTCACAGGCAACGGTGAAGGAAAACATCGTGAGGAAACCTGGACTTATATAGTTAACTAGCTGTTGCCCGCGACTTCGTCTGCGAAGCATTAGTAATTCGAATAGCTTATTTTTTATATCGCAGCATAATATTGTGGGTTTTCCATACAAACTTCTACCTCTCTTTCCACCCCCTTAGGTAAGATTTCCGGGATAAAAACTATGCTATGTCCTGTCCAGCGTCTCAAAATATCTTCGAACCAAATTGCATCTAAATCGGTTCAACGGTTTAAGCGTGAAAAGGTGGACAGAGAGACAGACAGAGTCACTTTCACATTTATAATATTAACTCCGCCCGCGACTTCGTTCGTGTGATGTCAACCAAAAATAAGCTGCTATTAAACCTGAGACAAACGGTCCAGTTCGGTAGTTCCAAATCGATGTAGAGGTCCACATCCTAGTGCCATTTGATTCTTTAAAGAAACTTTGACACCCCTAAATCGTCTTCTGGGGGTAAATCCGAAAAACTAATGATGCCATCCTTTATTATTTTGCCAAAGGAATAAGATTTTATACAAATTAAGTGTCTCCCTTTTAACCCTTTAAAAAGATGAATTTCCAAAAACCCCTCCTAAGTGCTCCCCAACGTCATAAAAAGAAGCTATGTGCAGTAAAATAATCAAAAATCTTTACCACCCCGAAGTCGTATTTTAAGGGTAGTTTCGAAAAAGTAATTATTGAAAACCTTTATTGTTTATTTAGGTTGGTATTTATGTCAAGTTTCATGTTTATTGACCCAAGAAATCAGTTTCTTCAAAAAAATTAACATCCCCTAAATCGTCTTTTGGGGGTAGTTTGAAAAAATAATAATAGCAACCTTTATAATTCATTTAGGATGGTATTTATGTCAAATTTATTGTTTATTCACCAAAGAAATCAGATTCTTCAAAAAAAAAATAACATCCCCTAAATCGTCTTTTGGGGGTAGTTTCAAAAAATAATAAGAACTACCTTTATTATTCACTTAGGTTAGTATATTAGTGGCAAGTTTATTGACCCAAGAATTATTTTTTTTCAAAACACTAATACCAGGAATTGCAGTGTTTTTTGGGGGTAGATGCAAAAAACTAATAATGACAACCTTTATTGTTTATTTAGGATGGTATTTATGTCAAGTTTCATGTTCATTCACCCAAGAAATCACATTCTTCAAAAAAAATAACACCGCCTAAATCATCTTTTGGGGGTAGTTTAAAAAAATAATAACAGCAACCTTTTTTATTCATTTAGGTTAGTATTTGTGGCAAGTTTATTGACCCAAGAAACCAGATTTTTCAAAAACACTGTAATACCTCCTAGATCGTCTTTTGGGGGTAGTTGCAAAAAACTAATAATGACAACCTTTATTGTTTATTTAGGATGGTATTTATGCCAAGTTTCAAGTTTATTCACGCAAGAAATCAGATTCTTCAAAAAAACTAACATCCCCTAAATCTTCTTTTGGGGGTAGTTTAAAAAAATAATAATAGCGACCTTTATTATTCATTTAGTTTAGTATTTGTGGCAAGTTTTAAGTTTATTGACCCAAGAAATCAGATTTTGCAAAAACACCGTAATACCTCCTAAATCGTATTTTCGGGGTAGTTGCAAAAAACTAATAATCACAAACTTTATTGTTTATTTAAGATGGTATTTATGTCAAGTTTCATATTTATTCACCCAAGAAATCAGATTCTTCAAAAAAAATAACATCCCCTAAATCATCTTTTGGGGGTAGTTTCGAAAAACTAACAGAGAAAGTCTTTATTGTTTATTTAGATTAGTATTTATGTCTAGTTTCAAGTTTATTAACTGAAGTAATAAGATTCTTCAAAAAAACTTTAACATCCCTAAATCGACTTTTGGGGGTAGTTTCAAAAAATAATGATAGCAACCTTTATTATTCATTTAGATTAGTATTTGTGGCAAGTTTCAAGTTTATTGACCCAAGAAATCAGATTTTCCATACAAATTTCAACAACCCCTAAATCATTATTTGGGGGTAGTTTCGAAAAACTAATAATGTCAATCTTTATCATTTACTTAGAATACTATTTGTGCTACGTTTCAAGAATTTTGGTCGAAGGAATTAGATTTTTCATACAAACTTTCAACCCCCTTTTTACCCCTTTGGGGGTGAAATTTCCAAAAATCCTTTCTTAGTGCACACTTACGTCACTTGAAGAACCTTTTTGGCAAATTTCATGCTTCTAGGCTTAGCAGTTTTGGCTGTGCGTTGATTGATCAGTCAGTCAGTCAGTCACCTTTCGCTTTTATAGATATAGATAGACTAGCTGACCCCCGCGGCTTCGCTCCCGTCAAAATTATAACCTATGTTACTCGGGAATAATCTAGCTTTCCATAGGTGAAAGAATTTTTAAAATCGGTCCAGTAGTTTCGGAGCCTATTCGGTACAAACAAACAAACAAAAAAATCTTTCCTCTTTATAATATTGGTATAGAGGTATAGACAAGCTGACCCCCGCGGCTTCGCTCCCGTCAAAATTATAGCCTATGTTACTCGGGAATAATCTAGCTTTCCATAGGCGAAAGAATTTTTTAAATCGGTCCCGTAGTTTCGAGCGTATTCGGTACAAACAAACATACAAACAAAAAAATATTTCCTCCTTATAATATTGGTATAGATGTAAGTCTGAAATAACCAAGTCACAGGCCTGTGGGGTTTCCAGAGGCGGCATAATTAACTCTGACACCAGAGGTGGACATATCCTCACACGAATAAGAAAAAAGACGATGAGGAACATGACATGAAAAGGAGGTCCTTCTCCTAAGCCCAAATCTATCTTTCGCTTATAAATGAAGTTTAGACCTTGAACAAAATTGTTTGCTATATACAGTTATGAACCTACTGTGTCTTCGATGGGTTTGATTCAACGAATAACTTTGCTATTATTAAATTTTAATGGCACAGGCGTAAAACATCATTCTACGACATACTACACGAGTGATGCATGTCGCTGTGACGTCAGCGTGCGCGTAGTAAAACTCGTGGAGCCGTGGAAAACTCATTAACCGATACCCACAACGTTACGAGACTATTGTATGACATACATACAAACCATCACGCCGGTATTCCCCGAGGTGTTAGGCAGACTTGCACCAATATAGGACGAACTTATTGCCGTCAAACTCACAAGTCCAGACTACGGACTACTCCTGTCTGGCTCGCGGACAAATTTGAAAAAGAGTTACCGCGGCCCTGGATCAAGCAACTGAAGGAACACGGGTGGGTTTTAGTCAGTAAAAGTCTGACACGCCCTCCCGCTTCACCCAGAGCGGGAGATGTCATTGGATAACTTCCCACCCCAAAAAAAAAGTCTACGGTCTACTACCGAGAATTTCCAGATGGAATAACCAGCAGGCTTATTACGTATCTTTTGCAAGAGCAAAACGATAGCGATCAAACGCTTTATGTCATAAAAGTCGACATTACCTGCAGTGTAGGTTTGGTAGGTCCTACACAATCGTTTGCTAATCGCTCGCTGTTTGTCAAATGAACTTATTAAAAAAAAAAAACCGCCAACAACTTTAAAACTTATGTATGGAAGAGCAATTATTGCGCAAAAATCGCTATCGTTTTGCTCTTGTAAAAGATACGTAATAAGCCTGCCGATTATACTTTGCCGAGACCTGGAGACACACACAGGATACTAGTGTGCACTAGTGTATGTGAGTATATATTTTTGCGCGAGCAGTTTGGCCCATTGGTAACGGCCCCGACTTACATGTTTATTTATTTATTTATACTTTATTGTACACCAAAAAATACAGGAACAAAAGAAACTAAAACTAAACATATACAATGGGCGACCTTATAGCTTGCCGCGATCTCTTCCAGGCAACCTGGTATGGACAGTGATTGCCTGGACATGACATGGGGTTGTCAGTGGTGTAACAATACCAACAAAGAACATACAGATACAATAATACTTAATAAAAAACACAAATAGATAATTATAGTTATATGCTATAAAATAGATACATAAATACATACATATTTAAATTATAAACAATGAAAGAAAAAAAAAATACGTATGACAATCATAGACAAAATATATGACAACAAACTAAGAGCACGATTGATTGGATCCGAACCCAGGCAGGCACATTACTTTGTGTAAATTATTTCATCACCACTACTCTTAAATCGGTGAAGGAAAACATCGTAGAAACATCGGCATGTCCTAAAACCAAAAATTATTTCCCAGTGTTTTTCCAATGTTCCAATTTTTCCAATATTCCCAGCAGTGGGAACATTGACCCCATTGTATGCCTTGTATTCGAGACACAATGAAAAATTCATTGTGTCTCGCGTAGATCTGCGTTATATCTGATAAAAGGGGTTAAAAGGCAGATGACAAATTAAAAAAAAAAACTGTCGTTTAGAACCCTGTATATATACCAATATTATAAAAAGGAAAGTTTTTTTTGTTTGTTTGTACCGAATAGGCTCCGAAACTACTGGACCGATTTAAAAAAAATCTTTTACCTATGGAAAGCTACATTATTCCAGAGTGACATAGGCAATTTTTTTATCCCGAAAACGGGTCCTTTGGTGTGATGGTCCACGGGAGCGAAGCCGCGGGGAACAGCTAGTATATGTATATTTATTTTTAGTAAACATAATTAATGTAAGTATGTACATAAATAAGCACCACGCGCGGTTCCCATGAGAACATACTATTTCCGCCTTATTCATGTATATTTCATAGATAATCGGCGCGCGGCGGTTGCAAGTCTACCTTTTAAAAGTTCATTAATATTATATTCTCATTGCTTACTTGCAGTAATTATGTTGTTGGGTCTTCATTAATATTGATGGTTGGGTGCTATTAGACAGAATCTAACTAATATTATAAATGCGAAAATTTGGATTTGTGGATGTATGTTTGTTACTTAATCACGCCAGAACGGCTGTACGGATCTGGATGAAATTTGTCACAGAGATAGATTATAGTCTGTAATAGTAGACATACGCTTTTTATCTCGGTTTAATGATCCCTTGGGATGATAAAACACTTTTCACGCGGGCGAAGCCGCTGGCATAAGCTAGTCTTTAATAAGGCTTTCCTTAGAGTGCAAACCGACGGAATCCTATTATCTACTAAGAATATACGAGGTCTGACTGCCTGTCTCATCCGTTTACCGTAATAGGTATTCAGTTATTTTTTTTTAAACCAAATACTCTTTATTATGATGTGTGTCATCCAAATAATAATACTGAATGGTTAAGGAACCCTTAATGCACCAGTCCGACTCGAACTTGTTCGTTTTTTTTTTTATTAATAGGTACTTATTTAGTTTAAATAGTGTCGCAATAACTAAGGGCCGACTTCACCAATAAAACTTATCGCGATTAGTTCAACTAAACTCAGTTTATGCAAAAACAGCGTTCTGGTTGGTTTAGACCGTTGATAAACTACCAATCAGAGTTTAGTTGAACTAATCGCGATTAGTTTGATTGGTGAAATTGGCCCTAAATATTAAATATTTGCTTTACATGCATTTATGTTTGCTGAAGGTAAGCGTACAGTCGCAATCACCGAAAGCTAAAGTGCCTTAAAAAGTGTAAAATTTGTTTGAGGAAGAACTTCAATGATCCAGAACTGATTTAATCTATACTCTATAGCAGGAGTCACCAATTACTTTCATTTGGGGTCCGTAAAATAATATGAACATTGCGGTCCGTAAGGTTTAAGCATATCTATGTGCAAAATGTAATTTTTTGCCTGGAACTATCCGTCCAAAGTTTGGACTAAAGTTGCAGGCTATTGTCAAATGTTCATCGGAAAGTTACTCCGGAATTTTATTGCACTGATTAAATAAGGTTCACACTAAATAAATCTACGGTCCGGACCGCGGTCCGCCACTTGGTGACCCCTGCTCTATAGTATAGAACCTAAAAAATAGATTAAACTAGTCGTGGACAATGAACATAATTTTATTAAGTTTTTTAGGCGCTTTAACTTTGGGTGGTTGTAACTACACTTCTGACCCTTGACTGGTCTGTACACTGCACTGTGTAGGCTTACGTACCGCCGGCCGTGAGCCCGCGACTGGCCGCAGCGCGCCGCATTGCTAAAGACATTAGACGTAGAGTCCAGCCCTCCTGCAACGTAGTAATAAGGATAGGGTATTTCAATCGATTCTTAGAATAAGATTTATCGAAAATAAACAAAACCCTGCTGCAAAAATTAGAAATAAAAGTATCAAAAAAGATAACATCTCATTCAAGCGGTCGGGTTTTTGGAAGTTTTTATTATTTTCTACACTTAAGTGAGTTCCAGCCCATTATTTTCAGAACGTAGTCATGGCGACCACAATCTTTTTTTTTCTTGGAAAAATCCATCTCGCTAAATCATTCATTAGAGTACTTGGCACGTTCTGATTGATGCGAATGAGGTACCATAAGATTATTCTTGCGACCGTAATTTGCATGGTGTGTTAAAGAGGAACATGTTTTTTAAATAATATGATTTGTGAAAACATAAAAAAGCTACAGAAAATGGACAAGTTGTTCGCTTTTTAAGTTATGTTTCTATCCTTGCCACGAATATACTGAATGGAGTGAAGTCACTACAGCGTTACTTGCGTGTGACGTCAAATGTATATAATGCTGCCTCTGTTTATCATAGATTTTGAATATAATATATTTAACAAAAAAAATATGATGATTTTCGGTTCTGTAACTAATTATTTTGTTGCCTGAATATTACGCATTATAATATTTAATTTAATATAATAACCCTGTCGTATGCACGAAAAATTTCACGGCATTACATAGACCTACAAAAGAATGTTTAAAAGAAAGTCGAAAAGTTCAGCGTGAAGCCGGCATGACGCTAAAAAGAAGAATAATGTAAATTAAGTTCCCGTTCTCTTTTATATCCGTGTTACGAATATTTTTCCAGCCCCAAAATTATCCCCTTGTGCAATGATATTTAACCGACGCCGTTAAAGCCGAAATGTTTCGCACAAAAAGTTTCTTTCATTCACTGAATGAACACTTTCTAAATATTAGGATGTTTACTCCGTCAACAAGCTCAAAAGAAAAGTATTGTAAACGGTGAAAAAATAATGAAAGACAAAGAGTTTATTGTCACAAAAACTGTATATTATATACAGTATAAAATATAATATACATACATTATGTTTTAAGGGCGTATTAGAAGTACAAATAAAACAAGTAAAATTTCAAAATTAAAAAAATCCCCGACACATTTATCTTGCGAAAACACCCCGATTCAAACAGTAAAACGCCCATAACTTTTGAACGGCTGAACCGATTTTATTCAAACATAGCTAAGAACACTCTCGACAAAATCACCTTTCAAACAAAAAAATCAAAATCGGTTCATCTGTTCAGGCGCTATGATGCCACAGACGTCTGACACACAGATACACAGCAACACACGTGAAACTTATAACACCCCTCTTTTGCCGGCGGGGGTTAAATACTGTGTTTTATTGAATTAATCCTGTCTATGAAATCATTATTTAAACCCTTTGGTGGTGATTCTAGATTGCTACATATTTTCTTATGTTCTTCTTTAATGCAAAGATGGATAAATGCTACAATCAGGTTCTAAATTTGCACTATTGTTGCATCGTCTTTGGCCACTTAAAGAGATTTAATTAATATAACTTTATTGATACAGATAACCTTTGTTACAAAGGTACTTAGCGATTAGGTTACAAGTTCAGATAAATAAAGGTTTTTTTTTTGTTTAACCTACAGGCTCGCGCTTGACCACTATCTCACCTGGTGGTAAGCGATTATGTGGTCGACGGTGAAACACGCTTGCCTAGAGATAACCTATTCACTCTTGTCTTAAAGACCCCCAGATTGTAGCTATCGGGAAACAGACTACGGCAGGGAATTCCACTCCTTAGCTGTACGCATAATAAAAGTGTTACCAAAACGGTTTGTGCGTATGGGTGGGATGTCTACCATGTATCGATGGCGCATCGCCGTACGTCTGGTAGTCCGATGATGAAACGGGCTGGTGGAATTAGATCGTGCAATTCCATCGCACACTCCCCGAAATGTAAACCGATTAAAAACCGACAAGCTGGCAACTCGGCGACGATGTTCAAGACTCTGGAGCTTTGACTTGACCAACGCCTCATCGCCTATGGGCCTCTTGGCCCGCTTTTCGATCTACTCTGGTGCGTCAAGCTGGTATTTGAGGTTTATTGAGCTGGTATTAAGGTTTAAGGTAGCTTAAATAATGGAAACCCTTCCTCCTTAACTGGGGCAAACCTGTGAATTAGGAGTCAGTGTTTTACTGTTACTTCGAATGTCCCAATAAACCTTTCTGTGTAGTAATAAGGTTCCAAAAATAACTTGTTTAATAAGTTATATTTTGGCAAACGCAGTAAGAATATTTTCTTAGAGCTAATACCTTCATCAGTCTGCCTAGCCTTTTTCCAACCATATTGGGGTCGGCTTCCAGTCTTACCGGATTCAGCTTCGGATTCACCAGTGTTTCACATGGGGTGACTGCCTATCTGACCTCCACAACCCAGTAACTATAACACGATATCCCTTGGCAAGACTGGTGTCAGGTCTCAAGCTTCTGACTGCTCGTAACGACTGTCAAAGACCTTCAAATGACAGCCGGGACCAACGGTTTAACGTGCTTGCCGAGGCACGGAGGAAACTCGGTATGTTGAAATGGTCACCCATCCACGGACCGACCTCGTCAAAGGTTGCTTATCCTTGATGATCGACCAGTGCGGCTGTTATTATTTAGCCACGAGCTCCTCATTTACTACTACTGTTTAAGTATATTCGTGTATTTAAATTATTTGTTTGAATATATTATGTATGTATTTTATAGTATGTATGTATAGTTTTTTATTTGTATAAACCTACATTGTCGTGTTTTATTTTCAATATTGCACCTACCACTATTTGTCTCCGGTAAAGGTCGACAGTTAGAAAATGCCTAAGGCATTAAGTCCGCCTCTGTACTTTTGAGTGCATGAAGAATTAAATAAATAAATATTAGGGATGACTCGCCAATTACGTTGTACGCCAATATGTTGATATGGTCACCTATTCACGGACCGACCTCGTCAAGTGTTGCTTAACCTTGAAGATCGACCCGTGCGGCTGTTATTATTTAGCCACGAGCTCCTCAGAGCTACCTTCCTACTGTCTGAAAATCCTGTCTCCAAGTTTAGGCACTTGACAAGACTAGACCTAACATAAACTGAAATAACAAGTTACACAACTTATTTCATTTCGTTCTCAAAACTTTAAATAAGACGAATATTGTAGTATTCGTAAATGAAGTACTTAATTAATAGTAATATAGATTTAAAGAATTGAACATCATCATCAGCCTTATAATGTGCACTGAGTATGCCTCTGTCCCACTGCTGGGACAGAGGCATACTCTCTGTGAGAGAGGTAATATGCCTTAACGCACCACGTGGACCCAGTGCAGGTTTGTGAATGTCACAGGTCTTCGAATTTTTGGTTCTAGGACATGCCGGTTTCCTCACGATGTTTTTGTATACCATTTTAAGAGCAGTGGTGAGGAAAAAAATACTCAAAGTAAAGTGCCTGCCTGGGTTCGAACTCACGACCTTCCATACGTAAGTCGGGGCAGTTACCACTGGAGAAAAACCAAAGAATTAAACATAAACTTTGAACTAGATATCAGCTTATATCGTAAAAATTAAAAAAAAAACACTCAACTTAAATAGGGATGATGGTTAAAAAATGATGTTTTGGCTACCAGGTACAGTTATAAAAACATATTGGAAACGTATTTCTTCTTTTGTCAGGTAAACAAACCATTACTACGATACAGTAAGTCATACGAAATTTCAACGCCCACTCCCCATCCACTCCCTCACTTCTAAAGTTTGAAGCGCTTTATCTTTATCAATTTTTATTGATTTGATAAAGCAAAAAACAAGTGTCCAATATTATTTGATAACAATATTATTTGCTAATCTCTGTGTCGAAATAAAAATAATTATCGTTTTTAGGGTTCCGAAGTCAACAAGGAACCCTTATAGTTTTGCTACGTCCGTCTGTCTGTCCGCAGGTTAGCTCAGAGACTGTTAGTACTAGAAACCTATAATTTGGCACGGATATATATATTAATCACTCTGACGAAGTTTTAAAGTAAAATAAAAAGAAACAATTATATTAGTGTACCTCCTGTATCCGTAAAGTGGGGTTGTTTTTTTTATTTCTAGTCTATCCCATGGTGTGGGATATCGTTGGATAGGCTATTAAAAAATATTACTAGGTCTGTGAAAACCATTTTTCGATTCAGTGATACGTTTGCGTAAAATTAAGCATTAAATTTCATATTTTTGTTAGAGTCAAGACCCCCCCCCCCCTGCCAGCTAAAAGGTTGCTTTTAAATATGTGAAAAAAATCATTAGCAGTAGTATACAGGTTGGAATTTTGTAATGCCACCTGAAGAGAAAGTACGCATAATACTGTATATAGAAAATTTTAGTCAAAGTAAACATTCCTTTATTTTTGAAAAGAATGAAAACGGCATTCAAAGATTTTTGAAAATTCCCGGGAATCGAACCGACTAAAATCTTTAAAAATTACACCCTGAACTTTTATTGCATCGATCGTTAGGGTCAATTATAAGGATAAAATCTCTCTAACAAACTTGATAAATTAAATGAAAGGAAAACCAAGAAATCTGGACTAAAAGTAGAAAATACTCCACGCATCCGTGCGGTCCGTGTTCGTAGCAGCCGCTCGCAGCGCTCGTAGCAGTCGTAGCGGGCTACGGTCGTAGCAAGCGCGGCGTAGAGGCCTCGTAGCACATGACGTAATATCATCATTCAAAATAAAACATATTTTTTTATTTAGGCCATTTAAAGACCCTTTTGAATTGCCGAAAAAAAAAAATTAAGCTGGTTGCATTTAATTATATATGCAGTTTTTCAATAACTACGATACTTAACATAAAATATTTTTAACATTTCTGAAAATAACAGAAACGTTTGATATATAATACTTACCTCTCGAAATAACGTATTAAAAATCCAGGCCGGCCAGAGCTACCCGGTGGAGGTAATTAAAGTGGTGTATAAAGCCTTGCAAGGCTTGCTGAGTAAGCATTGCCGCGGCCGCTGGCAATTTCCTCCGTCCAAGTAGTATGTTGTATAGCTACCTACTATACGAAGTAATGGCGGCTACGCGGCTCAATATCCTCTCACAATCACTTCAGGTTAAAGTTGCATGTTCACAATGCAGAGTAAATAAACCGGAGCCACCAGCTTTCCTCGCTGCTCCTACAATATTGACTTTAGGAGCTTTGTTCTTAAGTAAACAAAAACAGTGGCATCTCGTTTCAATGCAGCCGGGTGCTAATTTAATATAAGCTAGCATAGAACCAGACATAATTTTAATATTTATTCAATTTGCATAGCAAAGACTCGTATGACACTGGCTACATTACCTATTTTAGTGGTCTTTATTTTCGTAGCAATAAGGTTGCATTCATAGGCAAAATAACAGTGAACAATCTGATGTCAGATGCTAGCCGCCAGTTTGAAAAAAGAACGGTCGCAGTAATGTTTTTAAAAACCATCGGAGGAGTCTGTTTATGATGTGGGCCTCTGTGGTCAGCCTTGTGTTTTTATTTTTCAAATACTTTTCGCTCCAATTTAAAGTTTGCCACTAAGCTATCGATGACAGTGGGCGTGGCTTAGAATCTCAGATGTCGATTGTCAACTGTTCGATTTCAGCCCCTTAAAACGGGCTTTTATTCGTGGTTTACGTCTTGAATAGTTTATACGTGCGGGCCGTTGGGACTACTGCGCTCCTACTATAATTTACTTTCAGTCATTTCAGCCACAAAATTTCGCCTTTCTGAGTTTATAGCTTCTAAGCAACCTCTAGAGGTGCGCGGTCAGGAAATGGCTGCCTACAAATACTTGGTTTTATTTCCAATTTTGTTTTCATCATAAAATTGACTTACTATATCTCTATAAATTCTTCTGACTACATTTTATTACTTTTGCGGCAAATATGGCCAACAACAATATTACAGCACAAACTTGCCTAGTCAGCGTACGTAGCGGCGATGAAAATTTATAACAGCCGTGTCAGATTAATGAACAAAAGCTTTTGTTATTTAAGATTAACTAAGTTGGTCAACATTTTTACTCGCTCTATTGTGACTAATATCTTGTCACGAGCAGCACTTTGTGCTTGTTTTGTAAATTAAGCGGCTGGGTTTATGCAGCAAAATGGTAGAAAAACAAATGGAATTCAGTATTAAGGCGGTACCCCGAGCAAAACGCCGCGCTAGCCGTTTTTCGTGCTGGTTTTAGGAGCTATAATAAATAAATAATAATAAATAAAATAAAAATAAAAAGCCTTTATTGTTGTTAACAAGTTTTACACAGAGTAGTTTCGTGTGCCTAAAATTAATTTACTTATGACTGCTATCTAAAAACACATTTTGACTATTAACTAGAGTTTAACTAATATACTAACAATTTTAATATCTATTGATTATCGGCAAACGGTAGTTCGGTTACAACTTGTCTTCCGACAAAGGCCTCCTCTAAAGCACTCCAGTCTTTTCTCATTTTTGCAGTGCGAGTCCATGTTGAGCCCGCTATTTTCTTAACGTCATCCTCCCATCTCTTAGTTTGTCTTCCTTTATGTCTCTTTCCGTCTAAAGGGTACCATTCTGTGATAAGTTTTGTCCATTTTTCTTGCTTTTCTCTCATCATATGCCCCGTCCACCTCCACTTCAGCTGTTTGTATGTTGTGTATGCATTCTTAAACTTGGTTTTACTTTTGATGTCTATTAATTTTTCTCGGTCTTTTCTTTTGACGCCTATTGTACTTCTTTCTATGCTGTTTTGACAAACTTTAATTTTATTTGCTAGATGTTCTGTCAATGCCCAAGTTTGACACCCGTATAGTAAACATGGTAGAATGCACATATTATATACCTTCCTCTTTTCTTTCATAGGCATATCTTTGTTCTTCATCACTTCACTGAGTGACCAATATCTTTTCCAAGTATTGGTAACTCTTCTTTCAATCTCTTTTTCCATGCACCCTTCAGTAGATATTAGCTGTCCTAAGTATACATATTCCTGTACGTACTCTATTTGCTCATTATTTACTTTTATCGTGTCTGTTTGTGATGAGTTTGTCATGATTTTTGTTTTATTTAAATTCATCGATAGTCCAGCTTTGTCACTTACATCTGCTAGTTGTTGCAGCATCATTTCTAGTGATTTTGAATTTTCCGAGAATATGATTAAGTCGTCTGCAAAGCGCAGGTGGCTCAAGTTTTCACCGTTTATGTTTAGTCCCTCATTTGTCCAGTCTAGGTTCCTAAATATTATTTCCAAAACGGCAGAAAATAATTTGGGTGAGATAGGGTCTCCTTGACGTACACCTCTCATGATAGGGAATTCTTCGCCTATAGCTTCTAACTTGACTTGCGCAGTACTCTTGGTGTATACATTACGAAGTAATTGTATGTATTTTGTTTGTACACCCTGTATTTTTAGTGCATCCCAGATATATCCGTGTTCTAGTGTGTCGAATGCCTTATTGAAATCGACAAACCCTAGGTAGTAGCTTTTGTTGTATTCTTTATATTTTTGTAATATTTGTCTAAGGGTGTGTATATGATCTATGGTTGAAAAATTTCGACGGAATCCAGCTTGTTCTTTGGGCTGATTCTCTTCAAGAATATTTGTAATCCTCAATAGTATAATTTTAGAAAATACCTTATAAATATTAGACATTAAGCTTATGGGCCTGTAATTTGCTATATCTCCTTTGTCACCTTTTTTGTGTAGTAATATAATTGTAGATTTAGTCCAATCCTCTGGAATATTTTCCGTTTTAATAATTTCTTTTTATATATAATTGTAAGCATCGGACCAATAACTGGTGATGTAATTTTCAGTATTTCATTTGTAATGAGGTCTGATCCTTTAGGAGCTATCTACTCGTTATTTAAAAAAAAATATCAACTTATAAAAATACATTAAATTTCTACATATTATTGATTCTAAAATGGCCGTCGTACTTTTTTTTTAAAGAGGTATATGTTTCACTAATCTCCTTCCAACAAAACCATAAAAATGAGAAATTATTGTTGATAGCATGCATCTCCTCGTAAAGTGTTCATTAATTATTTGTTGTACTGACACTAATGGATAGACAATTTAATAACGAACATTTTTGTCGTAAAACTTTTTCAAAAGACTAAAATTCGATTTTATAAAGATTTTATTCTAAAATCTGGGCGTATTCACTACTGTAATTCATGCGCCACCAGTGCCGCTAGGCCAATAGGAATGCTCATATCTCATGCTGATTTTTTGGTCACGGTACCGCCTTAAGAAAAGTAATAAATAATATATACAATAATATAATTTATATTATTATATATTTAGTTGTATAGAGTTATGCATAGAGTTTAGCAGACAATATGGAAACTTGTAATAAAAACAGTAAAATGTAATAAAGATATGAAACGATCAAATAACAGAGGAAAGGTTGATATGCTTGGTATTTAGAATTCCTGACTTTTCGTATCGCTCCCTACATCGGCAGCACAATGGCACATTCCTCGGGTACATATTTTACGTGCTCCAGAATTTCTTCTCGGACGTGCTTTCTCGTAATGTTTCCTTTGCCGAAGAACAAGAGATAAATACTCTGTATATACCTATATATGTGTTAGTTTCTGCTAGATAATAGTGTGCGATCTAGAGATCTAATCAGAATACTCGTACACAATGCAGGTAATGGTTCCGAACGGAGGCTGGAAAGTTCAACTAAGATTTTGCACTGCATGTAATATTAAAGAAAATGTTTTCACTACCTCGGATCCTCGAAAATGTACAATAGATTGCCACTCTCAGCGGACTTCCAAAGCTTAATCCTGAAACATTGATGACCTTTTGCCCTGTTGAAGATTTACAAACTTGAGAAGCGAATTTGACAAAAAAACAACGACACCCTAACTTAAAATCCAGTAGATAAGAGGTGCTTTGAGTTTACAATAAACCTTGATATTAAAGTTTACATCTTCACAAAACAAAATCAGATGAAGATAATTAGATTGAGGTCTATCTCAGTTCAAGAACCCTTCATTGGGTATCGATGCTTTCAGCTAAGTGGTCGTCCAATTTTAGACTACTTAAATTCGAGTGAGTTGTTAAAATCATCGGCACAATGATATCTATAAGTTAGCGAGTGGAATGGGATCTATGACCCGTGACCTTTGCGAAGAACGTGAACGTCTGCGAACGAGAGGCATTGCTACGAAGCTACAGAGATACAAAGCTACGACGCTACGACGCTACGGTGAACTCTGCTACGTCACGGTACGCTACTTCAATTAAACTTTAATGTCGTCCTGTTGTAACATAACTTAAAACCTATAGTTATTAACCCCCGCCGGCAAAAGAGGGGTGTTATAAGTTTCACGTGTGTTGCTGTGTATCTGCGTATCTGTGTGTCTGTGTATCTGTGTATCAGTGTATCTGTGTGTCTGTCTGTGGCATCATAGCGCCTAAACGGATGGACCGATTTTGATTTAGTTTTTTTTTGTTTGAATGGTGATTTTGTCGAGAGTGTTTTTAGCTATGTTTAAATAAAATCGGTTAAGCCGTTCAAAAGTTGTGGGCGTTTTACTGTTTGAATCGGGATGTTTTCACAAGATAAATGTGTCGGGGGTTTTTAAAGTTTTCTTTCTTTCTTTACTTGTAACTGCGGGCTTTATAGTGCGAGTTTTTAAGATTACTCGTAAAAGTCAATTTGTATCGAAACTGGATAAGCACCGTCTGATAACGATAATTGAAATCCCCTTTTTAACCGACTGCCGAAAGAGGGTAATGTGTTTATCAGTCTATGAATGTATGTTGTGGCTTTCCAGAAACCAAACGGGTTGGCTGATTTTGATGATTCTTACGACTGTTTTGTTACTGGCTACATTAAAATTGGAAAATAGTAAAATGGCGGATTTTGGGCACCATATTGTGGGGCCTAAGTATTTATTTATTTATGTATACTTTATTGTACACCAAAAAATACAGGAATAAAAGAAACTTAAAACTAAACATATACAATGGGCGACCTTATCGCTTGCCGCGATCTCTTCCAGGCAACCTATTATTGCAGGCAAGTATTTTCTTTCTTCCAAACCCATCGTGTAGTAAGTATCAAATAGAGAGTTCAAAGAGGTGATTTCAAAAATATATAATACTTATATGTTTAAACGTAACTAACTCGAAAAAAAAAAACAATCGGGTATCAAACAGGATACATCTGGTTTTGTTCAGCCAGCTCGTGAATATGTATCCTCCGACTGCACAGCATGATTTTTTCTTGTTTACGTCTTTTTGGTTCGCTTTTTAAGCAGCCGGGTTTTTTGGAAATAAATTTACTTATGTGAACGTTTACGTTAACGAGATCGGGGGAGTATAAAAACTCGCACTCAGCCCTCTGATTCCGATTAAGTTACAAGCTGCTGGCATTATTCCAATTGTAATTGTACATTTTTGTTCCAGGAATTAATAACTACATTATACATCGGGTTCCTCGGGCTGATATTCGCCTCGTTTTTGGTGTACTTAGCTGAGAAAGACGTCGCAGACACAAAGTTCAAAAATTTCGCCGAAGCGTTGTGGTGGGGTGTCGTAAGTGTTTCGTAAATATTTTCATCAAAGGAACTCTAATATTACATTGTATATATTTTGAAGATCCTTTGTACCTTTTTTGTTGTTTCATGTTATTATTGCAGTAATTTCAAAGATTCTTTTTTAAAATCTACTGCGATGCACGACCGGTTCTTTCAACGATCACATTTTGACTTGAGGATGTCCTTTTCAAAGTTGTCGGGTGACATATAAAAATAGAATTTCTTTTCGTTTAAATTCGTCAAATTCTAAATTGAGAACTGTCAATAATAAGCACTGTCAATTTTGCTTACATGTTCTGCCAATTCAAAAAAAAAAAAAAACATAATGATTATTATAATTCATTATAATTTTCCATGGAGAATCATCATCTGCCTAGCCTTTTCCCAATTGTTGTTGGGGTCGGCTTCCAGTCTTACCGGATTCAACTGAGTACCAGTGTTTTACATGGATCGACTGCCTATCTGACCTCCACAACCCAGTAACTGGGTAACACGATACCCCTTGACTAGACTGGTGTCAGATCTCAAGCTTCTGACTACCGGTAACGACTGTCAAAGATCTTCAAATGACAGCCGGGACCAACGGCTTAACGTGCTTTCCGAGGCACGGAGGAATCTCGCTATGGTGAAATGGTCACCCATCCACGGACCGACCTCGTCAAGCGTTGCTTAACCTTGTTCGGCCGTTATTATTTAGCCACGAGCTCCTAATAATTTTCTATGGAGAATAAAGAATCTATTAATCAGTGTTTAAACTAACCACATAATTAAATATGTCTTTAGGTCACTTGTCGTTTCAGTTGATTTAATATTGGATTAGAAAAAATACCGATGAATCATGTGTACTTTCACAACCTATGACATAATAATTATACCTACTTATCTACAGTAGGTATATGTGTATGGCTCTGCATTAAGATGTTGTAATGCTGTAGATCACGCTGTGCACGGTGGGGTACGGCGACATGGTCCCGCAGACCTGGCAGGGCAAGTTCATCGCGTCCTTCTGCGCGCTGCTGGGGATCTCCTTCTTCGCGCTGCCCGCCGTGAGAAACACTTACACTATAATTAAATTAACTGTCTTGCCTTTTCAAATCAGAACAAATCAAATCATATTTGTTTGCGTAAGACATGTTATAAAAAGGTCTTACAGTACAAAAATAGAGCAGACATGTTTTGCCTAGCTTGAAAACAGCATGCAAATATTTGGAATAACAATTTCCATAGCAAAATTATTATTATATTATAACATATATATATTACTATTACACTACTATTTGCGTTCTAGGAGTTGTTATATACTATAGAATTTGTTATCAATTAACCATTCATACAATTTATTCTTAAAAGCATATCTTAAGTTTAACATTTTCAGATTACCAGATAATTTCTTGTAAATTCGTACACACATAGTTAAGCAGCTTTCATTGTACTTAGCAAGCCTGGGAGTACTGATGTACGAGTCTGTGAGGATCTCGTTGGCTTCGAGGATTTATATCGTTTGCTGATTTAAATAACTCCTTAAGTTTCATGATGCTTAAGAATATTTTTATTTTATTTCATTTATTCTACACAAAAACAGATACAAATACAGTAGGGCAGTTTAAGTACAAAGGCGAGCTTAACCCATACTTGGGTTCTCTAACAGCAAACCTCGGTGTCATAGAGAGATTTGCATATAGGGACAGTTTAATAATATTTAAATTCTTTCTAATATATTTTTCGCATTTATTGGTTTTCTTTAAAGTATACCGTGTGTATAATCGTGGATAATACGAAACAGGGCGATAGTTGGGGTTATTTGTAGTAGGTCATAAGGTACAAAAAAATGATTTTTCTTTCGCCCTATACCCTCAACCATCAACCTGTTTCGTTTGATCCACGATTTTATCCACCCTGTATAAAAAGATCAAATGTCACTAACATGTTTCGTAATTTCCTGTGTATCTTATGGCTTTATTTATACAAAAAATCTCTAATGTTTTCAGCAACCAGCAGATTATAAATTCGATCACATTTATTTATAAAAATGTCGAAGCTTAGCGAATGATTACCAGATTCTGTATTCAATTTCTCTATAAAATATAACGACAATAATTCTTATAATATAAACTATACTAAACCGAACTAATCAAAATTATTCATAAAAAAATCTTGTTTTAAAACAAGCTTTTTTTGTATTCTTCTCAGCAAACCATTTGATACCCATATCATGGCAGTGCTTAGTTAGTAAAAATTACTAATCCGCCATCTTGGGCCGTCCGCCATGTTGGATTTAGAATGACGTCACTTAGCTAACCATGCATTGTCATCCAAACTAAACGTGTATGCAAATTGCGTCTTAATTGTTGGCGGATAACTAATTTAAAATTCAGTTGCAAAATTTGACCCGAAGACAATAACACACACACATACATTGCAAGTGAAATAAAAGCTTGTAAAATACAGTCATTTTGGAATCTGCTAAGCAATCACTAAACAGAGTTGAGACTTATAGAATAAGAGTGCAGATGTTAAATTCTATAGAGATTTTGAATTTAGATTCCACTAATCTGTTGCTAAACTGTTCCAACATTTTTATAAATAAGGCTGTTAGTCGTTTGATGTAATCGATAAAGCTGTGTATTACGAACAGGGAATACTGGGCTCTGGATTTGCGCTCAAAGTTCAGCAGCAGCAGCGTCAGAAGCACATGATCCGTCGCCGGCAGCCGGCTGCCACGCTCATCCAGGCGCTGTGGCGCTGCTACGCTGCCGACGAGCACTCCATGAGCATAGCCACGTGGAAGATACACCAAATACCTCTTCCGAGCCCACAAGCCAGGTAGCTGTTTACCCATTGGTACCAATAGTCAACGTTAATAGCTTTTCAGAGCACTCAAACACATTTCCACAAAGATAATTACTGAAACTTTTTCCTTATCAATAATAAACTCCGCAATCAAAAGTTTTTCATCGGTACTTAAGTGAAGTAGCAACGTAAACAGTGAAAATACAGCGGTTATTCTGTATTTATTCGACGTAAACATAAAATAAATCCAGACATTCAAGTGCACGCTCCCACTTGCTATAAAACGTGGAATAAGGACTATTGAGCAGCGAGTAGTTTCCGACCGGTTTTGGCTGCCCTCAGCCAAACCTTCGCGGTTAAAATGGGCCGAAGTTTTGGCTGAAGCCGAAGGTTTTCAGCAAGCGCCGAAATTGATATAATTTCCAACTGCTATTATTTTTGACAAGTTGCGGTAATTCATAACATCACCATAAGATTTTGAAACACACTTCTTTTTGCTACTTTAAAAAAAATACTATTTTATTTGTTTTGAGGTAATTCTGAACTGAGTTTCTTAGGGTTATTAGACCTTTGGCTTAACCGATTAATCGGCTTCGGCCAGAAATCGGCCTTCGCTCGGGCACTGGCAAAGAGTGACTCGTGTGTATATTTGCCAGCCGCGTGATGAGCGCTTCGTTCAAGAACAACGCGTCGTTCGTGTCGCGCCTGCCCACCATCCGGCGCCACAAGAGCACCTCGCTGCACTCTCCGGCGCCGCACTCCAAGCCCGCGCACCGCTACGACGTCAACGCCAGCGCTGAAAATCTTGGTAAGACCATTTATGTCGTATTTATTATCCTCACTAACTTCTTTAAACTTTTAATCAACCTGACATACCTACATTTTAAGCAATGACGATGACTCCAAATTCTACAAATTATTCTAAAATGACCTTCTACTTTATCTAGGTACATTTAAACATACCTACATGATCATAATCGCGATAAACATAACCTTTTTTTTCACTCCATAAATGTACAACACGGGAAAACCTGACTAGGCACCGCACGATCTCACTCATTTTCATTAGAATCAACACAGCATGGATGATTATCACAAGAATATAAGTTAATGACAAAAATAAATTATAGCTATTAATGCAGACATTGCTAAACAAGATTATACAATTTACCAAAAAGAACCCAATTGGCTGTACCCATGAGACAACAAAAAACACGAAAGAAAACAAAAGAAGAGGGAAATTGAACAACAAAAGACAACGCATCGGCTTATAAATAAAGCGAGCAGATCGCTCTATGAGACAAGTTGGGAATGAAAATCAATAGAATACATAAAATGTCCGCTGCCACATCCATCATGTACATACTACAAGCCATTACCGTGGTGCACTCGATTCGCAACTTTTTCAATTGCTAACACAACAAAAAGGACAAATATTCATCAACACTCTGTAGATTGACGAGCCGTTTTAATTAGCGCAGTGTTGTGCAGTGTGTGTGACATGTGAAGAGTTCCGTGGAATGGAGTGTGATGTCATTTATTGCCCTGTTCCGTAGATAATCATACGTCGGGAGGGGACCGTGCGTGTTGTCTACTACATTGTTGGAAAAGCTGCTTTAAAGGTTCTGTTTAAATATTTTAGACGGCACTATGGCATGACAATATTACAGTCGATAAACTTCCGCTGCGTTTCTTGTTGATTCTTATTAGTAAATACTTTCCAGAATAATGTGAATACACAAAAAGCGAACATGTTGACGTAGCTTTCAGCCCGGACTAATGCCAACCTTCCGGCGATAATGGCTACGTCTCTTAGCTCCAGACACGATTGCTGACATCCTACTTACCTTCTACTTCTTTCTATTATTTTTCACTTTTTTTGGAATCAAACTGCACCCGCGTAGATTAAAATATCGCTTCGAAAACTTTACAGTACTTACTTGTACTCGTATCGCCATCAGAAGCTTTATATACCTACATTTGACGGAGTGGCTTCTAAATAACAATTGCTTCCGCGTATTAACTGCTAAAGTTATAGAGATGAGAACATGAATTGTTAATTTCGTAATTTCTACGACTGCAAGACTTGCGATCATTTAGCATCATAGCTCGCGGTTCACACAATGAATTTCCAGATTATACAAGCGACCTCATGTTACTGGAATGGCTTCCTTAAGAGCTTGTAATTTTTAAGTTGGGTTACGTATCTTAAATAAATAATAACTAAGTATTTACACTGCTTTGCATTTTTTATTATGCATGCCAGATAGTTTATAGGAATCCTGTAAAATATTTATAGGTGTTTTATCATCACAATATTTTAAGTATGTGGGTGATGATCGTATAAGCCTTTCTTAATAGGTTATAAAACGTGGGACAACTTTTTCCTGACAGATTATAAAGTGTAGGCAAATTGCAGAATTCTTTCAGTCGACATCCGCCTGTCTTCACCCGACATGATTTGAAATGTTTCTATTCATATTTATTTACTCTGTATGTTCTTTTCTGGGCACTAAATAATACATAGATTTACTCTCAAGGATAAAGGTGTGGGAAATATTTTAGATTAATTTAAATATTAAGTGCAAACGCGAAATGATGATGATTGTATAACTGAATTGCTTTTAGCAGCAAAACATATTGACGTACTTACAAACTAGAGTTGATATTTAACCAATTATAAGATTAATTAATTATTAGATATAGTTTTAAAAGTACTGCTTTATCTTTGTTATGCTAGGTTAGGCCACATAAAGAGCAATTCTGTCCGTCTGGCATTTTGAATATCGACTCATATAAATAGTGTGTCTTTTGGGAATCCGTTCAGCGGCAACCGTGCATGCGGTGCATGTCAGTATTATCAATACGTACTCTACTCTCTAGTGGATTCAATTCAGGTTATCTTGGTAAGATATTTACAATTGTATTCTATTAATAGCGAAATGCGGATGGAAACTTAGCTCCAGACTGCGGCATAGTAAGCCATTTCTGTCAAGAAAAGTTTTATCTTATCGCCATTTTTAAGTCTCGAATAAATTGAAATCAGATGTTGGGTGGGACTTTTTGACAGATATTTTTATTAATAGGTACTGAGGCTCTAGGCAAGTGGCATTCGATGTCAGCGAAGGCGATAGTCGAAATTTAAGGCATTGATCACGGACTGATTTTTCGATATTGCTTGTCAATCCCATACAATTTTGCCTTTTTAACTGATTTACCAAAAAGGAGGAGGTTCCGATTTTGAAAATTCTTTTTTGTTTGAAAGAGTATGTTTCGAAATTGGTGCCATTTTAATTTGGTGAAGATCTGATGAATAACTTCGGAGATATACAATAGAACTTTCAATAAATAACGGCAAATCGTTCGGGTTTGCTGCAATCGTATGTTTGTTTATAGTTTATACCATTTCATATCATCATGTTTTTCGGGTAATCTATTCTGGCGTTATAGGTACAACTGAAAAAGGAAAAAAAAAATGCAAAAAAATACTACCGACTTCCAAATAAAAAACTACAAAGTGAAAAATAACTTTATTTTTAGAAGTCGGTGTCCATATCGCAAAAAAATTAGGAAAAAAGAAATACACCGACTTAGTGACCGAGTTATTTTTCACTTTGTAGTTGTTTATTTGGAAGTCGGTAGTATTTTTTTGCAAAAAAGTTTTTTTGACAATCGCTATCGCAACGATTTCTATGACAGAATGTCACTTGTCTAAAGCCGGTTTATTTTCGTAGTCCTTTAAATTAAAATAATGCCACTTACCTAATCAGTATTTCTATTCGAAGAGCACTTAATAGGTATGTAAGTAAGACAAGAACGGTGTCAACAACTCAAAGATTCTGACGTGTTTGTGTTACTTGGGCAGTTAATTCGTAATAAAACTTAGATAACCAACCCCTAGTGGCCATTGGGTGATCACAAAAACATGAAACGCCTTTAGTGTAAGTAAACAAGTTTTGCTGTCATAAAAACAGTCAGTTTCTGTATTTCCATCCCCTCTACACATTCCCGCACGTTTTGTTTGTTTTATTTATACAAAGGAGAGTTTGTGGCATTTATTTATTTGTCAATGTTGGAGCCCGTATCACAGAACAGAAGACAGACATTTATGCTTCCTACTAGGCTTATAATGTTCATTGACTTGTACCTATACAATAATTTATATAGTTCGATAGAATTAGACATCTAGTACAAGAAGCACAGCTTAGGAAGTAAGCTCCTCCTAACCCGGGTTCTGAAGGTTCAGAATCAATGTAATTGTGAGTAATTTAGAACATTGTTGTATATTATTATTGCCGTGGTATAACTAAAATGCCGTTAACCGACATCTGGTTGATTTTTAACTTTTGATGCTATATCAAGGCCGTACCCTGACCAAAAAATCAGCATGAGATATGAGCATTCTTATGGCCTAGCGGCACTGGTGGCGCATGAATTACAGTAGTGAATACGCCCAGATTTTAGAATAAAATCGAATATTGGCATTTTGAAAAAAAAAAAACTAACAAAAGGTTCGTTATCAAATTGTCTATCTATTAGTGTTAGTACAAAAAATAATTAATGAACACTTTACGAGGAGATGCATGCTATCAATATATTTTTCTCATTTTTATGGTTTTTTTTGAAGGAGATTAGTGAAATATATACCTCTTTAAAAAAAAGTATACAACATTTTAGAATCAATATTATGTAGAAATTTAATGTATTTTTATTAATTGATATTTCTTTTTAAATAAAGAGTAGATAGTTCTTAAAAACTGCACAAAACCGACAAGCGCGGCGTTTTGCGCGGGGAGGCGCCTTGATGAGAAACAAAAATTATCGATCGATCTGTGTATGCGAATTTTCAATAACTTGAATAGTTTTGGAAATTCGCATACACAGATCGATTGATATATATTTCTCAGTAATATATCCACAAAAGTAAAAAATATACGATGTTGGATAACGGCATTTTAGTTAAACCACGGCTTATTAGGGTACAATGAGTTAGTTATAAACCGTTTGCACATTAGTCAGAAAGAGACGAAGAACGGATCAATAGTTTGCCCGAGACATTAAATGGCAACCGCTGCATTGACCTCATTATTTAGATGTTTATTTTATGCAGCTTTAACAAATGAATATATTTCTATCTTACTCAAAGAAATGATGGATTTGATGTCTTTTACATAATGTTGTATCCGTCAACTTAATTCTAAGCGTGATACTTCTTACGTCAGTCAGTATGTGTCGTTACACTGGCGTTCAGTACTAATGACATAGCTCCTCTTCAAAGAAGGTTCTTTTAAAAGGATTCCCCGTCCGAGACGTTTTCCACAAGCCTGTAATATAAAACAAGATGAAAGACGAATCCTGCTTAGCATAAGCTATACGGTGCGGAAAAATTCATTTAAATGGTATTAGCTAAAACCATTTTGCAAGAGTTGACATTTCAAAAAGATAAAATAGGATAAAACAAAACAAAACGTTGTGCTTTTCTAAAATGTTAATACTTATGATAATTAAAAAAATGGGGGAATTTTAATGTTCTGGATGGAAAGAGTCAGTTTTTTATCTACGTACACTTCTAAGCCTGCAGAACATAGGTACAAATTATTAGGTTTCTATAAATATATATTTTTATATTGTCAGTTGTAATCCAAATACACGTGCCCTTCATACGAACCATTTGAACGTGATAATAGACAATTATACAAACGATATCATATACATAAACTATGAATAAAACGGTACAATAACGTCCCACCAACCAAATTTACATTCGAAAAACACGCAGCTGGCACTTGGCAGGCAGGCAGGCGGTTTAATGTTTATGGCAGGGCAAGCCTGATGGCTGAGGGCGTAGATACGCAGTAATTACTATCAATCACTCGGCGTCTTATAAATATTACATGAGATGGTAATCACAAGCTGTGTTCGGGGAAGCATCGCACCCATGCAGGGGCTGCAGGGGTAGGCGGCAGGTCGGCTGGCCGAGGTAGCCTTTGTGGGTCAGTGTTGACGTAGCGTGTGTGTGGGTCGCAGGCGCGCCGGCCGCGGGGCCTGCGCGCGCGCCGCCGGGGCCCGCGCACAGCCAGGACTCGCTCGCAGACACTCCGCTCTCCAAGAAAAACTCTGATGGTAAGAAGTGGACAAGCAACAAGTATCTACAACTAGCTGTATTTCGTATTAGACAAGACTGTTTGTCTGTTGAGATGCTCTTCCTGTCGCTTTCGAGTAGATTAACATTTTCTTCACTAGGTGTATGTACATACGTAGTGTATGTGGTTTGATGAGATTGTGTACATTTGAAACATATTCACTACTTTCCGACACCTAGATTCTTGCGTAATGTATCACTAAAGTTTCCACTTAGATGTCACTCTGTACATAATATAAACTAACATAATAGTATTGACACGTGCTTTGTATATCAAAAACTTTCAGGGTGGAAATGAAGCGGGTACTGGAGGGGCTGATAAATATAGATGCTACCAAGTTTTATTCAAATGAAACAGTCGATTCTTTCTAAAGTACTAGCATTCAAAGAGGATATCGAAAAAACTCAAATGTAAAAACATTCGTCTTGTGTCTTAATGTGTATGATCAAATTTATTATAAGGATAAAATCTGTCTTATTAAAAACATTTCATCTCAAATTAGAAGAAGATCATTAGATAATGAGATGAAGGAAAACGACTTCAAACGAAATTGAATCCTATTTTACTTACTTTGAAAACATCTAATGCTTTCTTTGAATAAAAAATTGTAGCATCAATATTTGTTGTGTTTCGCCTGTACTTCAACTTTCCACCCTGTAAATTGTATATCTAGATATGGTCGCTCTTGGAAACTACGTATTGGTATTTAAAAAGTAATGTCAACTGTATCGGATGCACCTGTTTCAGCTAAATTAGGTAAAACCAAAAACCATCCATAACTATTTTCATGATTGTACTCAGCCATATGTAGTTCTGTAGCTCCATTGCATTCAAACAAAATTTAATTGGCAAACTATTTATATATTTGATGTATTCCTGTAAAATGTTGTACATAAAATTAATGTCACAGAGTTTGACTGTTGGTAAAACGTATATGTGTATTAATTTGTTTACTGTTTACATTTTACTGTTTACGTGTTTACTGTTTACATTAGAAATAAAATCTAAATATAGCATGACTCAATGATCTTCCTAGGCACAATAACGCATGGTACAAATTATGGAAATGCAATGTGTGGACTGTGAACGTGAACATCCGAAACCATTAATTGCCGCAATAACCGGTCTGGGTACTAATCTCATTAGAAAATCTTTATTTCCTTCCTTGTAATAAACAACAATTCGTGCACGCGGCGAAACCTTCAACCGTTGATTACATTAGCCCTTTTATGTTGTATTTAGGGACGTTACTTGGCATAGCCAAACAAATAAAATGTAATTTTATTTTATCTGTATTACATTAATGCTCTACTTAACCATGAGAAAAAGGCAGCAACATTATTTCTCATGTCCTCTATTTAGCTTGAGAAAAAGGAATGATCATAAAGCTAAATGTAACCATGAGCACTGTAACTTGAGCCAATCTTGTGTAGGACCGCCTCGGTTACGATCTACTCGCTCAAGCGAAAGTGACAGCAGGGAAACAATAGTATATTATGCAACTAGTGAATAAAGGACGGATTTAAAGCGAGGGCCATAGATGAAGTGAAGGATTCTAACGACTGAATCACGACCATAGGGTCGTGATTCATGATGATTGAATCACGAGCATAGCGAGTGATTCATGGACCTCGATATAAAACCGTTTTATTCAAGAGTTGCATACTATATTTTATACCATGACTACGAGAAAAAGAAAGATCTAAGCAAAAAGCACAACGAATAATAATAATGGTAAGGTTTATTACCTTCAAAATATACAAAAAATATGAAACCCTGACTTCTGAGCTAGGTAACAGCACCTAGGTTTCAGAGGCCAGTGACCACCTCCGTTACGTTATATAATTATATTAATGAAACACCAATGCAATTAATATTAGTATTTTATACCATGACTACGAGAAAAAGAAAGATTTAATAAGCACAAGAAATATTAATAAATACAAAATAAATGATTTATATCCTTCAAAATTTACAAAATATGTGAAACCCCGACCCCTGAGCTAGGTAACAGCACCTGTGTTTCAGGGGCCGGTGACCACCTCCGTTAGTTACTTAATTATAATTAATTAAACACCATTGCAATTAATATTAGAATTACAATCCAAATAAGTATTCAATAAATATCATTGACTAAAATCAAAATCATTATTAAAATCCTAAATATAAACAAATTCAAAATTAAAATCGAAGAAGGTGTTTGAAAATCGAACACCTACTCTTTGCACATGAAGTTTGTATCGAGTATTTTTTGCGCAAGGAGGTTGTATAGCATTGAGATGGAGATCGAATATATATCTCTTTCTCTTTGTTATAGGGATGGTTGGATACTATAAGTTGGAGGTAAGGCGCAACCTCGCCCTTGTGAAATATGTTTTCATGGTTTTTCGTGGTATGCTAAATAATCCACAAATATTAGAAACGTTGGGATTGCTCGTTCCAAACAGGAGGCTACGGTTAGGACCGAGGGAGGGGCTGTTTAGAATTCCATCAACTCGCACTAACGTGTTAAAGTTTGCACCAGTGACTCGAGCAGTTGGGATACTGAATAGCATCTCTCTGCGTTTGGACATATTTTCTTGCTCTCTGGCGGAATTCCAGAGGGTGAAACTTAGTGTGTTGTCCACTGTGTAACTTGTGCCTCTACCTAGACCTGTTACTGGGACTGGCAAACTTGTATGTATGACTACGTTTGTTAGCTTAGGGTCTTACCTGTAAAAATAAATGTACGTGTCAATAATAATAATAAATAAATAAATATTGGTGTGTTCTAAATTCAAAAACCAAAACAGTGATTAAAAGTACTTTTTATTCACTGTTTTCAGTGAATAAAATAAGCTTTTCAGAGGGGGCATGGTATAAATGAAATTAGACCGTGCCACGACACGAGTCACCACAATGTAGGCTGTAGAGTGACGGTGTGGCGCGTACGCACGCACTTACGCGACTGAATTTGACGTTCGAGTTTATAAATTCACTACCTACTATAGCTAAAAGCGAGGCGGTGATGATGACTTCAGAGCGGGTGCGACCTAAGAGTTCTGTTTGTCAACTGGCGTACGCCTCTTGTTTCCGCCGATTGACACCGATTGTGTCGTATCATAGCATAAAGTCGCTTCGCTCGAATTATGAACGGGTCAAATAATTGTAAAGCAACGAACAAGGACGTGTCAGAAAACACAGTTTTTTTTAAATCTTCAATATTATTATCATAAAACGAGAAATTATTTTCATCTTTTAGTTTACTTTCGTATAATTTGTTATAAACATACCTACTAACAAAAATGTTGTTTCCTTGACTACGTAACTACACATATTAAATAAAAATACTCCAGTGTAAGAAAAACTGAAAGGGTAAACAGGAATGGTAGAAATTGCGTAATATGTACGATATGGCGCACATATGGTACATTTATGTAGATGCCTACGCCAACTAAGTTCGTGAATAGGCAGTTTGCTGACAAACGCACTCCACATTGAAGGGGGTGTGTTGGACTCGCTATGATAAATTTTCCGAAGAAAATTCTGATTATTGAAACATCAAGTACTAAGCAAAAAAAATAGCAAGTGGGTCTGCCTGTAAGTTACACTCGTACATATATACTATAGTTTAGCTGCTGAGCTCAATATGTTTGTTAAAACAGTAAATATAAAAGAGTACTTACAATGGAGCATGGCAGCGTTCGGTAAGTTGCGCGGTGTCTTCTCGTCCAACTTACCACAGTGTCTCTAGACGTGTAAGTCTATGACCAGTGTGTGTTGCCAGTGATGACATATGGCTCTGAGACGTGGTCGCTTACAATGGGCCTCATCAGAAAGCTTACAGTCACTCAAAGGGCAATGGAGAGGGCTATGCTCGGCGTTTCCTTGCGTGACCGAATCAGAAATGTAGAGATCCGTAAGAGAACCAGGGTTACCGACATAGCCCGAAGAATTGCTAAACTTAAGTGGCAGTAGGCAGGGCACATTGCTCGCCGATGATGGATGGCCGATGGGGCAGAAAGTTTCTGGAGTGGCGACCGCGAACCGGAAGACGTTGCGTTGGAAGGCCTCCCACCAGGTGGACCGATGACCTGGTGAAGGTTGCGGGCTTGCGGGGATCCGCTGGTTGCGAGACGCACGGGACCGGTCAATGTGGCGACGCTTGGGAGAGGCCTAAGTCCAGCAGTGTACGTCGTTCGGCTGATATGATGATGATGATGACTTACAATGGATATATCTCTAGAACCTACGTATACCTACATGCTTATATCTTTTACTTTTCTTTCCTCTTTTTATTATGAAATCGAAAGTAAAAGTATGGTCCACGTATCGCATCATTTTGCCGGGATAAACTCGTATTGTAGTCTCTAAACTATTTTTCTCGTACGTAACTCTTTCACGCAGACTGAATTATTTGGGTAGATACAATAGGTACATGTATTATATACATGTACATAGTTGGACGTGGGATAAGCTATGCTCAAGGGCTTTCGTTCTCGAGACAAGGGGAGAGTTCGTCGTTTTTCTTCAAAGTTAATCCTTTCGACCGCTGCGAGTAACATTTTCATGTAGCGAGTATTATAATATTAAAACCATTGTGTCGTAACATTTCCGTTTACAATAATTATATCTTCTTCATTACTATGTTCAATAATGTTTTAACATTAATATAGAACTTGGATTCTTTAGACATTTCACTTGCGAGGAAAGAATATATAGGTACATTTTTTTTTTGATTTTTATATAATTTTCTAAGATTAATTTTTGTTTCATTATTTAAAAATAATATTATTAATTGAGAATAATTATCTATATCTGAATTAATACATTTTGGTAAAAAATATTAAAACATAAGGCGCCGATTCACTGACTCACGTCTAAAAGGCTAGTCGTAATTTTTTGAAAAAATATGTTTCGTTAGACCATTTTCTTCATAATTTGATCTAAAATTTTGGGTTTTATTCGTGTAACATAGTGTAAATAATTTGTAAAGGCAAGTCTAAAACGGACAAAAACACGACAATCGCACTAAAACCGCTGGGCGTATTTTGATGAAATCGACACCATCTCAAAGACAATTTAATTATCTACATTTTCGTCTGAAGCTTTTTTTTTTTAAGTCTTAGAATATTAAGGAACCTACAAAATTTTGGGTCGCACGGGTGTGAAACGAGGGCGCGTTTTGTTCCCTCAAGGTCGTTGGCGTTAGTCGTCGTCTTAAGGGTCAAAAGTACAGTCACACTCTACTAAAACAGCAGCGGCAATTTTTTTTAGGCAGAGGAATTTAGACTTTTCACGGTGAGTAGGGACAATCTATACTTTAATTTCTATACAACATATTAAATCAGATCTAGAGCCATTTCAGTTTTGGTAGAGTAAGACTGCACTTTTGTCCCTTGACGTAAATTAACAAAAATGTACTTAAATAATATGTTGTAACTAAAAATAGATAAAAAAAAATTACTATTTATTCGCAACTGGCTTCAAAAATGTCGTTTAACAAGCGTGAGCACTTGCACTCTCAGCTGATCGGCTTCATGAAACTCTTGTGGAAAAAAACATTACCCACATGTATCAAACCTATAGACACCATTATTAGAAAACTAACATAACATTTGACAATCAACCAAGATACAATCGGGGTGAAGCCTGGAGATTAATGATAGTGTTTTATTTATTATATTATTTTTTAAATTTTGGGGCCAAGCACTACTAGCCCCGTTACTTTTCAATAATAACCACCTGTCAATACATGGCACTGCTGACAAGTCGACCACAGATATAAATAGATATTTTGTATAATGTAGGGTACACAAATAGTGTAACTTATCCATTAGACACAGTTCATACAACGGACTTCGGACCCAGTTTTAAGTGAAGTAGAGCACAACTTACACTAGCTGTGCTCTTTGGTTGAACGGTTTGATTTACTATGGTTGTAGTAGGAGGGAATGGCTTGCGAACGGCTTCGTTTTTATGACAGCTGATAACAAACTAAATGAGCTTGCTAGTTAGTGCAGTCGACGCCATTTGCCTTCATTATACAGCATACAGGTGTGCTCAAACCGTCGATCGGGCAATTCTCGAAAAAAAAACTGGCCAAGTACATTATTGCAAAAAACGGCAAAAAAAACACGTTTGTTGTATGGGAGCCCCACTTAAATATTTATTTTATTCTGATTTTAGTATTTGTTGTTATAGCGGCAACATAAATACATCATCTGTGAAAATTGCAACTGTCTAGCTATCACGGTTCATGAGACACAGCCTGGTGACAGACGGACAGACAGACAGACGGATCGTGGAATCTTAGTAATAGGGTCCCGTTTTTACCCTTTGGGTACGGAACCCTAAAAACGGTGACTCAATTATACAAAGATTCCTGTAACCTTTTTCTACAATACCTGAAGTATTAATAATAATTGCCTACGTTTTAAAAAGAGTAATGATTTTAAGTTTAGTGTTGTTGTTGAAAGTCGAGTGTTTGTTACCTTAAATATTTTGAGCTACAAGTCTGATTACCGTAATTAATTCCAAATCAATGTACCTAAATGTCGTCGACAGATTGTACGCTTCGATATAACTCATTGTTAGTGGATACGGCACCGCGTCGTCCATTTACTACGCTCGTTGTTTTGTAAAATGCCGAAGTCAAATTAATGATGATACCAACCGCATTAATTTAATTAAGAAACGTGATGTTGGGAACCATTTTTGTTAATACATGAAGACTTTGATGAAAGTGATATTACATAAATATCACTGTAATTTTACGGAAATGAACTCGAAAGTTATCTATTTTTTGAAAATTTACAGGTTAATGTGTGTTTCAGGATTGGTTCTGTTTTATTTGATGGATACAAAGTATTATTAATAATTAAAAGTAGTTGAATACAAAATTATATATTTTTTAGAAAACCCCCTTTTTATCGGTTTAAGACAGAAGTATATTATGTGCCACTGACACTTCCATTGATTTCAGGACCTCATATACATAACACCTTCAGTCTGATATAGTGGTTATATTTATTTTAAAGTTTATTTAACAGATTCACTGTCCACATAGCAGACACAATAGTTAAACAATCATGTGAGTCATATTATGAGTCATTGGACAGGGAAGTTATTAACACAACTTTAAACAAACAAAATATGTATCTACCCTACATAGAACTTCATTTTATGGCATAAAATAAGAACATATTACATATCACCTTCATGAACAAATGTTTTCAAATAATAAAAATATCTGCGATGTGGCGTCTATTTGATTCGGATTACTTACTAAGAAGATAATTTTTGCACCAAAAACGACGATTACTTTTTTTACCCAATGGCTTTTAACTTTATGGGCTTTAGTCTATCTAAAACGCAAAACGTAACCCGCAAGCTTATTACGTAGATATCTTTTGCAAGAGCAAAACGATAGCGATTTTTCTGCAATAATTGCTTTTTAATACCCAAGTTTAAGAGATTTTTTGCGTTTTTTTTTTTAATAAGTGCATTTGACAGACAGTGAACGATTAGCAAACGATTGTGTAGGACCTACCATACCTTATGACTTTTATGACTTATAGCGATTGATCGCTATCGTTTTACTCTTGCATTGATACGTTATAAGCCTGCGGGTTAGGTTAGAACTTTAACCAAAACCGCTGCTGGTCTGATCAGTACTTTCAGGAAATTAAAATGGGCAATCAGTAATTGGGATCCATTAAAAACGCATGCCGACCGACTGGTCGACATCGCATCTACTGTTTAGGCACCCCTGTCCCGAGCATAAAACGTTTTGTAGGCCCGATTGTACGCCGACGAGGGGAAGTTCAACTCTGAATCTTTAAAAAATAACCTTCCAATCATCGGACTTTTGGTCTAAATTGTATGAGAATCTAGTTAAACTCGCCATTCACTTATTACCTATCTTGTTAGTAGCTACTAACAGAAAACAAATACTGTTTATGAAACGGAATCGGTAAATAACGCGCACATCGTTAAAGTACTCTATGCTACAACCTGAGTGTTCATTTTGTTCTAAAGCCCAGCAACAAACTGAAAACCGCAAAATTTCGATCGAGTGTGTTTTGTGTACGTTATACATCGTGTGGACAATTATGTGGCTCACCGACTTACTACCTACTATGTGATGTCGTGAGGAACATATAGCGTGGCGTTGCTACTCTATTAAATGGGTACCCGTTCCCAAATTGTAATTAAGGATTGCCTTTTGATGTTTATATTGAAAACAAGAACATGTTAATTGCCTTTTTAATTAATAAAATATATATATTCTATAACCATACGTACCTATTCATCCAATCATCCTATTTAGTTGAAGCGCATACTTATAAAATTAAAAATGGAATGAAAAGGTCATGTCTAAATAAGCTTAAACATTATGGGCCTTATTTATAAAAAAAACTCTGAGGTATTAAGCAACTGTTTATTAGATTCTAAATTCAAATTCTTTAAAGAATATTTGAATATAGAATGTGGTAAGCAGTGTCGAGATTTTTATAAATGAGGTTGATTGTCCAAAGATAGGCTAGCAGCTTACATTTCGCCGTAAATACATCTTGCTTCGAATGACAGTCGCAGCTGATAGTTCCAGTCGATCCAGTCTAATGCCGAGATTTTTGTGCAGACGAGGACGAGGAGCCGCGCTGCGTGACGTTGACGCCGCGCCACAAGGCGGCCATACGATTCATAAGAAAGGTACGTAAACTTCTGCACATATTTACTATAAGTAATATGTAAGAACCATAGTAAATGACCGACCACGCATTTCTAAATACATAGTAGGCTATATATATACCTACACTCAAAATGTTAACTAGACAGGTAATAGGTACTAGCAGCGCGTTCGAACAATTCAAACTTTATGATCACGCGCAAATTATCATAGAGATCAGAGACAGACAAAATATCGTCGACTATTTTTAATACATAACATTTTAGTTCAAGGTCCATGATTTCTGGCGCTGCAGAAAGTAACTACCTACACAATGCTCTCAACAATCTAAAATTATTCTCATGATAAAAACAAATAGCGTTATTTTTCCCAGACATTTTCTCTTGTCGTGTCTGTAAGAGACTAATGGCGTCTATTATAAATTCATGGCCAATTTGAAACTCCCAATCCAGTCTGACAAAGTTCGTAAACAAAAGACTTTTAATTAATGACAAGGGCACATTAGAGATTAGAGATTGAGATGATCACATAGGTAGCTATTTATAGTGATTACAATAAAGTCGTCTTAGAAGATATGTAGGTACATTTAATTAGGTACCTGTCAGTTTTACAACTTTCGAAAAATGAACGAAATACAAGATGTAATTGAAATTCTGAAAACTATTTAAGGTGGCATTGTACTCATAATTTTAAACAACGAAATAGGTACTACGGAATATTGACTTTGAAAACTTTATTATACTTCTTATAAGATAGCTTGATCTCTGTGACATATGTCAAACTGACGTCTGTGTTATTGTTACGGTATTGTTAGCCTGTCACCTTGACATTGAGATACCTGAATATCGAGCTGTTAATGACGACTTTTTGTATTTAACTGGAGCACTCATAAAGTGTAAAAGTTTACTTTATGTTAGTGAGAGCTTTGTGATACATATTAATGCGTAACTTACTGACTTCTTAACTTCTGACAGATGAAGTATTTTGTGGCCCGACGTAAGTTTAAAGAAGCGCTTAAACCTTACGACGTCAAGGACGTAATTGAACAGTATTCCGCGGGCCACGTGGACCTGCTGGGCCGGGTGAAAAGCGTCCAGACTAGGTACTGAGCTACCAGCGAACCCATCCACACCATGCACTACCATCTACTTTCTACATACCTACCTACTATACTTCTCGTCTGGACTGTGTACCGACTGTGTCTTGTAATCTTCGTAGTCAAAGTTGGCATTGAACTTAATACCTTAATACTACCTCCGTAGTTAGTGTGTGCAACGCTATACATAATGCATAACTACAGTACATTACCTGGCTGCCTCGAAATCGCTAAAATCTTTTTCTTGCCACTTCAATGAACACACGTATTTCCATTGTATGTTATTCGTTTGAGTGATAATAACATTTACTTACAGAATTTATTATGAAGCTCATGATAGTCTTTGGTGCCAGTTTTGATTTGTTTAAATTCAAATGTGGTAGTTATAAACAATATAAATAATAATAAAAGGCTAATAATAGGTTGGTTGCGTTATTAAAAACATTTTAAATGTTACGTGAATATAATGCAGAAGCGCAAATGGTTAGTGGTGTAGTAATGCAGTCTTAAATTGTAGCGATTTTGAAGCGGTCTCTGCACTGAAAACTTCAAATGAAAACTGCTCCCTGCCTCTTAGACTAGATGCCTGATAGTATATGTGAAGGCCTAAGCCTCACCAGTGAGCCATAGGTACCACTGGCCAATCTCAAGGAATTTTTCAGTGACTGAACTTACAGAAGTAAAGTTAAAACAATTTATTGTCAACAGGTAGATTTATTTAACAAATAGTTGCTCGGTACCAAAGCCTACTGCATGACCGCCTATTTGATATAAGGTAGAGTCTGAATTGATAAACTAATCTACATATTCCTCTCTTTACATACGAGTAACTAGTAGCTGTACCACCCAGCGATATGAATGAAAAAAAACCTGTTAGTAACATAACACGACCCACAATGATGAGTTAAACACTCAAACCTACATCTCAACCATTACAAGTAGTAGGAAAAAAACCTTTTGCATCATTGTGATTTATGTTATAACTGTGTATCTTTTGTTAGATAAATAAATAAAACAGATGGTTTTCATGAACTTGTGTAGGTATCATACTTACCCGAAATTCGGTGTTCACTCATAACTTCCTGTATTTGATTAATGTCTATCTAAACCTTTGGAACTTTAGCTATCAGCATTATGTTTTATTTTGGTGTAGCTCAAGTATTTTGTCGCACGCAAGAGATTTAGAGAAGCATTGAAACCTTACGACGTGAAGGATGTGATAGAGCAATATTCGTCGGGGCACGCGGACCTGCTAAACAGGACCAAGAACCTGCAGTACAGGTGAGATGAGAGAGCCACGCCCGCTCTGTGGGTGCCACCGCGCCGCTTCATTCACTGATCATCATCAGCATCAGCTCGACTGCCTCTTGTACAGCCACTCGCTAAGCAAACTTGTCCGATGCCGACCGCACGGGTGTCCAGTAACCAAGACATTTTCTAACTAACTCGACCGGTTGATCACCCATATATGTAGGTAGGTATACCACTCGCTATGAGGAAGTGCGGCATTTAACACTATCTGTGATGTATTTGTTTACGTGGTTTGAATTTGTAATTATTATTTTTACTGTACCTATTTGTATTGTTGTAATCCTATCCTTGATTTTAAGATGTAGGTAAGTAGGTAGTTAGATTCTTATTGTATTCGGTTAGATTTAACTTATATAATTTAAAGTAAGATTGTATTCCTTTATTGGTTATGAATGTTGTTGTGTTTCGATAAAGATTTTTTTGTGATATTTTTCCTTATTAATTAATTAAGTGTAAATAGTTATGTTAGAATGTGCGGTACGTCGGTTTTTATTCTGTGGTTTTAGTTGATAGACAGAAATCCCTTTAGCGATTTCTTGTCCTCAATTAGTATGAGGGTACCTACGCACTATGCGGTTAACCGGAATGCGGTCAGCCGTCCGGCAGCCGTATTGCGAAAGTGACTACGGCAACGCCAAGAGTTTGACCGCTATCCAATCAACCAAATCTACCAATCACACAGACGAAAATCCACATCGCGTCATTCATCTCGCATGAGATTGGTCGATTAGATAGCGGTCAAACTCTGCGTTGCCGTATTCACTTACGCCATACAGCTGCGGCTAACCGCAATCAAAAATATGTACCAGAAAATAGTTTTTCCGCACTACGATGCGGCTGCAGCTGGTTGCAGCTGCTGCCGGACGGTTGACTGCGTTCCGGTTTACCGCATAGTGCGTAGGAGGGCTAAGTATTGTATATATAGGTGATGATTTACAAATTTAAACCCAGTTACTGGGTTGTAGAGGTCAGATAGGTGGTCAATCCATGTAACATACCTGCAGGTATTCACTGCATGCGGTTAGAATAGAAGCCGACCACAACATAAAGTTGGAAACAGGCCAGGCACATATTGCCACTTTAGACTTAAATGTAGATTCAACCAGAGGGATCTTGAAAAGATGAAAAATATTCTCGGGGTCTTGAAATATTTTTCCTAGATATACAAAATGAAACTATTTTCGAATGTTATGTTTTCTGTTAGATTACCGAGTCCTGTGTACCTAGGTTACCTACCAATTTGCATGCTAAATTGTTGTTTAATTATTAATAAAATCGTCCTTCGCAGAACCTTCATGTTTCTCGGGCGATTAGATCACTCATTCGAATATTATGCATGAAAAGATTCATCTTTGGATATTAGCAGCGGCATCTTCGCATGTATTGATATATTCTGCTTAGGCATGTTCGTTTTTGCACATTTTCTTGATTCTTTCATCATTATACTTTCTTAAGAAGCGGTACGTCGATATCTAAATTAATAGGTATATCAAACAAACAGGAAAAAAAAATTATGTGTAGCACAAATAATTTTATCTCCTTAAAGGTAATACAAAAAAGAACATTTCAAAAGTAGGTGTCTCATGTTGTGTTCAGAATTGAATCAACTATTTTTTACAAATTAGGTAGAATACTTAAAACTGGCACATATTAAGGATCGCTCTGCACTTGAATCGCAAAAACTGACTAGAACTACTACTACTACTTTCTTTATGAGGTGTAAAGTCTTCGCCAGATAACAACAAAAATAAAGCTGGAAACAAATTATCGGACGCGGCTTACGGACGCGACTGACAGCTGCGACTTATAGAGTATCTAGGTAATGAATGTACATTACAATGTGCAAACTATCGGACGTAAGTCGCGGACGTGACCTTGGGCGTTCGGACGTCTGATAGAGATCTGGCAGCCGCGTCCCATATGATTGTGCACACATATCAGCCGCGGCTGTAAGTCGCGTCCGTCAGCCGCGTCCGATAATTTGTTCCCAGCTTTAGTCTTTGGTACCAAAAAGTATAATTACGTAACTTGAAAACATGACGTTTTGTTTTTTGATAATTTTGGGTTCTCAAATGAAATGTATAGGCGTAGAAACATTTTATCCGTTTAAATCACGCGTTTATGAGATATTAACTCATTACTGAATGCCAAGTGAAAGAGTCAAGGACGCCCCTTACCGCGATACGTTTGTTTTGATCGTGTTAGCGATACTGCCTTTAGTTTATTTTCGTATCGTTTTGAAATATTGGAATACATTGGTAGACAGGTGTTAATGACTTTATTTTTTTTGTTACCTGGTGGTGACTTTAGTCAGACAGAATTAATGGGCTTTTATCCTGGAAAAAATGCTTATGATAGCAATAGAATATATTTCTATCAGTGAAGAAATTTTCGTAAGCGTATCAGCACCTGCTTGAATGTATTGATGACATGAATACGAAAGACATACATAGACCTTATAGGTGATATTCTTCAGAAAGGCCAAGTGCGCAGTACCCATAACCGGCGTGTGTGTATGACTAGATGTATGAATGTGTGTGAAGCAAAAGAAGTATGTAAGGATCGTAGCAGGTGGCGTTCTGTAGTTTCTGCCTACCCCCATGGGAAAAAGGCGTGAGTTTATGTATGTATGTACGGCAGAAAGGCCGAGTGCGCGGTACCCATAACCGGCGTGTGTGTATGACTAGATGTATGAATGTGTGTGAAGCAAAAGAAGTATGTTAGGATCGTAGCAGGTGGCGTTCTGTAGTTTCTGCCTACCCCCATGGGAAAAAGGCGTGAGTTTATGTATGTATGAATACAAAAATTTGTCTATGCACAAATTCAAATTCATTTATTTAATAAATTTAGGTTGAAGGACTTGCACTCGACTTAGTCCCCATGAGATATCTGTCAACTATATATTTTGATATATATTTAAATTCGAGGTGGCGTCGAGTTGGAGGCTGAACATAGATAATTGCAATTTGCCTTGAATATTGGGGTAAGTCCTTTTGAAGGAAATTTCCTCCACTCCAATTGAATCAGTAGCTAAGACAACTGAAGAATACCTCGATCCAGAGAGCCTCGATCAATAAACAACTACATTTATAAATGTCAAGTAGTGGAAATGACGCAGAATATAGGGGTTACAATATACGAGTAGGTATGTTAGTGTATTTTATTGTATTATCATTTAGGCTTTTTCTCCCTCTTATCTCTGAATCCTACTCTCTCTCTCCTGAGTGCACTCGAATTGCCTCTCTCAAGTCAGTAACGACAGGTTTCTGTATAAAACCGACTGGTACATACTTTGTCCAAAATTATGCAGAGTGTTTCATATTTTTGTATCGCAGCTTATAGTCCAAGATCCCAGAGCCCCGAGACGTTACTTACGTCTTCCTGCACAAAATGTGTGGGATGGATAGAGTAGGTGGTGTTAGACCCTTTCCTGATGGCGCGATACAATTTGATGTATATCCATCGATAAGTAATTTTTACTAAGTGAAATTGCAAATATGCTCACATGAACACAATGCGTTGCAATTTGTCCGATATACACTTACATTTTTCTTAGAAAATACGTGCGATATCGCCTATCGACGCTATTCAAATTGCGTCAGGAAAGGGCCCTTAGCACAGACATAAATCTAACTAGATAACGCAAGTCCCTCCTTGTATGAAAACCAAGCGTGCCACTTTGTCACAGACAATTTAAAAACAAATTTACTAGCCAATGAAACAAAACATTTCCAAAGCCTCGGCCTACTTTTTCTATACAGTCTTTACAGCTCAATATGTCATAATTAGGCATTTTTCTAGATTTCGGTGGATTTCCGGTGCCGATACTGCTAAATGAAAAGTTCAAAGTAAGATCATTGATCGTAATTTTACTCCGTTTTTTGACATGCGAAGTACATACAATCGCGTCATCTAGTTAGATTTATGTCTGTGGGCCTTAGTATTTATGTCACACAGAGAATTACGCTCTGGGATCTTGCTCTAAGTATAACTATACTAACAAACTGATACGCGATATCTACGTATTCATTTTCTGGAGAACAAAACTAAAGGAAAGGTCCTACTGATAGTCTCGTTTAGCTTTAGATAAGTACTTAAAATTAACGATCCAAATACTTATCATATACTTTAGAATCCGTAACATTTATTTTCGAAGTTCCTAACGTATATCGCTTTATTTGCTTCCCTTGTTCAAAATGCCTCTGAATGCAAGCAATAAAAAGCTTTACAGCATTTTCTTGTTCCCACAATTTCAATTCAGCCAGCTTTCGAAGTGATTTATCAATAGTTGGACATAGTTCAGATGCAAGCAATCTATATTCCCTAGAAACAGCTTTGTTATCCATCATTTCATTTGTATCTGCACACACATTTTAGATGTTATACCTTTACATATTTTGTGTGTTATTATCGGCTACCTAAAGTTTTATTTCATGAGGGGAGTAAAAAAATTATTAGCTTGGTACTTCATGGAATTATAAGTTTTTATACCATGTTTACTGTTTGTTGCGAGTTTTCGATATTTCGGTGCTGTTTGCAAGCACAAACAGTAAACATGGTAAATATCCCGTTTCTAATGTTAATGTTCATGGAATTAGTTGAATCCATGCTTTTAAATGATTATGGGAAGATTTTTTCGAGATGGGGCAGTAGGGACAGCTGCCTTAATTGTAGCATCTACAGGAAAACGATCTTTAGATATTAATATATATTATTATTAATAATATATATAATAATATATATTATATTGTCCTTAACTCGTGAGTAACTTGCTGCACTCAATTCACATACTTTGAAAATATTGTAAATTCCGCTATATAAACGTCCAATATTTTATTTTATTTTATGTAGTTTATCGATGCAGTTTTATTTATGGATTCACAGGCTCGTTTGGACCAACTGAAGTAAGAATGTTATCCTGTAGGAACAAAAGTACCTGCCCTTACTGTTCTGTCTCAGACATCCACCCTGTATATCGTTTTACTCCTCTCGCGGTTTCTTTGAAGATAATTTTGTTACTGTCAGATGTGGGTGGAATTTAATTTATTTATGTATAGTAAATAATCTCAGATGATACATTAGTAGCGCCGAGTAAACGGCGAGATGGGAATATAAAATGACAGGTTGTCTCAAATGGAGATATTAAAAGAAAATTCACTTTCTCGTCGAGTTTTCGAGCTATCCTTTAACTTTTATTTTTCGAACTGATTTATTTGCAAAATCAGGCAAAACATATATTTTTATGATTGTCTTTTGTTTTTAAAGTTCCGTGGCTCAAAAGTAAAAAAAGTTACTAGTTACTACAAATTTATTTTTGATAGCAAATTTAAACTCGCTTTTGTCATTAAAAACGTTCCATTTTTTACTCCATCTTAAGGTTTTTCAACTGCAACGTGCCGGAACTTGAAATTCTTTAGCCGTAGGCATATCTTGAGTGAAGTCGGGCACATCTTTGAGACGAAACCCTCAGGACGCAGACTTATATAGGTACTTGCTCTTGTGCGGTTTCTTTTTTCCCTTATTGGCCACATGATGATGAATAGTACAGTACATCTAGTTGTACTAATAAAAAAGTTTCAACGAGATTAAATACCTTATATCGGATAAATCGGATTCCACTGACAAAAAAAAACCATACATTTAAAATATCAACTTTTTCATCTAAAAGTGCAAGAGCACTTTTGTTCGATAAAAAAATGAAGAAAAGTCTTTCTTTTCTTATCACAAAATTATGAGTTAATAAATAAAATTTTAAATACACCAACAGGTTAGACCAAATACTTGGGAAACAAGGATCTAAAGCTAAAGATGTCTACGCATCAAAAATCAGCCTAGCTTCCAGAGTAGTTAAAATTGAAAGACAAGTAAGTGCTGTTGTTACTCATAACCTTTTGCCTCACTTTTAATCCAATATATGTCGGTATAGTTTTCGCCAAACTTCTTGGCCGCCCTGAAGTTTGCTACAATGGCTGCGCAATAGTAAATCTTACACAAAACAGCACTGCAGGCTTATTACGTATCTTTTGCAAGAGCAAAACGATAGCGATCAAACGCTTTATGTCATAAAAGTCGGAAATACCTGCGGTGTAGGTATGGTAGGTCCTACACAATCGTTTGCTAATTGCCCGCTGTTTGTCAAACGCACTTATTTAAAAAAAAAGCCGCCTAAAACCCTAAAACTTTTGTATGGAAGAGCAATTATTGCGCTAAAATCGCTATCGTTTTGCTCTTGCAAAAGATACGTAATAAGCCTGCCGATCCGTGCCTTGCGCATCGGAAAGTCAACATCATGGCGGCCCAGAAGTTTGGCGAGAACTAATCTTCGATCTCTCCAGGCCTTGCGTGATATGATGTGCTCTTAAAAATGCTGGTTGATAGGAATGTAACGGCAGAAGTTCCAAAAATGTTTCAGTAGGTTTTGATATGCGAACACAAACAGTGTAATCCGGAACTTTCGGGGATAAACGGGATTTATCAGAGAACTGCTAAAGGTCTCGAGAATTATGCCGATACACGCCTGTTTACAACGTCAGAAAGAGAGGTCATATTATGGTCTTTAAGGCCGTCGGTAACTGCCCTGATCATACCATACATCACCCTAAATGGCATGATCATAAATAAAAGCAGTCAATTTAAGTATTGAGGGCACATACTTACAGACGACCTTAAATATAATGTCGACATTGAGAGAGAACGCAGGGCACTAGCGGTCCGAGGTAAAATGCTGGCCCGAAGATTCTTCTGATGTACCGACCAAGTCAAAATCACCCTTTTCAAGGCGTTATTAGATATTTACGGGACAGCTACATCATACCTACATACCTTAAGACATCAACAGATCGCTGAATATCTATAGCGTCATGTTTGCGCAGAACCGAATGAAAAACTGTATTTAACATTCTCAAGAAGTTGCATCACGTGTGCTTAGAATTCGGGCCAGTATTAAAAGCTTCCTACAAACAGTGGTGAAGAGTCTTTTTTCCCTTATTCTGAGGCATTATGTGGACAGAATGTTTACGTAAGAAGTCAGGAAACTTATCCCTTGCTTCATCGTTCTCGGCCTATATAACTACTTACAGTAAATCAATATTTTTTACTGATACAGTTGACGTTCTCCAATACGAATTAATCAATTAAATTAAATTAATTAAATCTATTTCTGAAGTAACCTATTTTGGAAATACGCTACACAAGCAATCACATTATGGTTGGTTCATATTTGGATCTTATTATATTATCTTCAATAATGAATTTAATTAATTGAGAAGGATAACGTGTTGAATGGATTATTATAGAAACATTCTCATCATAAATTGGTGAGAATGTTTCTATAAAATCTAAAAGTACCTAGGTCCTATCAATCCTAAATTGCCCAGTTCTGGGCAAAAACCGCCCCCATTCCTTCCATTTCTGTCTGTATTCTGCATCTATTCCTATATAATATAAATATATTCTGTTTCAGGTAGATGATATAGAAAGTAAGTTGGATCATTTATTAGAAATGTATAAAGAAGACAGAGGGGTGCCACGAAGACTATTAGGTAGTGCCCGTGGTCCGCCCGGTGACTCGGGCTCCGGCTTGGGAGGGCTGACGGAGCGGGCCCGGCCTGCGCTGGTCGACAAGCAGTCGTCGGAACCCAACTCGCCGGTTTCGCGCAGCTGCGAGACACCTGCGCCCGCAGCACCACCGCTCGCTCCCTGCAAGCGGCCCATGAATCGAGGCTTCTCCGACCTCGGCAGCAGATACATGAAAAAAAAAGTTATAGTAAAGTACGAATCTATTTTATCCAATAGCAATAAGAAAATAAGGAAAGAAAAGATGTGCTTATTGGTACAGCTTTAAATAAAAACGAAAAACACTTAAACAAGAAAAGAAAATACATTAATGTGATCTTTCTTTTGTTTGATACGCTCATTGTCTGATGATGACTTATTAATATCCTCATAATTTCGCAGCAAAAAAACGTAAACGCCTAATTATATTTAGTACTTATTCCTACAGCGAAACTGAGAAGATCCAAGAACGTACTACGTAGGTACCTAATCTTGTATATTTCGCTGAAGTGTAGATGCATTGCTGAATAATGAATGTTAACAGGACAGCAAGTACAAGTCGCAACGGTGATTCCCCCCGAGACGACGAGGTAGTGATCGTGGTACCGGTCACGCCTCCGCGCCTCGTCACCGACAGCTCAGGTCAGCTCCCACCTACCCACCTACCCCTGTGCATACTGGAACATTAGCTCATCTAACTGCCCACACAGACCTGTATTAACTACGTCACTATATTCCTATTCCCAAACAGTCAAATTTGCAGATCAGTAGAAATTGTTTAGAGTATTTGAAGCATAAAATAATATAGTCATTCTACCATATTTTAAACCCCCGCCGGAAAAAGAGGGGTGTTATAAGTTTCACATGTGTTGCTGTGTATCTGTGTGTCTGTCTGTGGCATTATAGCGCCTGAACGGATGAACCGATTTTGATTTAGTTTGTTTGTTTGAAAGGTGATTTTGTCGAGAGTGTTTTAGCTATGTTTGAATAAAATCGGTTCAGCCGTTCAAAAGTTATGGGCGTTTTACTGTTTGAATCGGGCTTTTATAAATTTTGAAATTTTACTTGTCAAAATCAAAATTTAAAAAACCCCCGACACATTTTTATTTCATGCTAAGTACATAATTTATCTAGTACATAGTAGATACGCTTCGATCGGCAATCTATTGAACACGTCATTATGACACGATATCTTGCGAAAACACCCCGATTCAAACAGTAAAACGCCCATAACTTTTGAACGGCTGAACCGATTTTATTCAAACATAGCTAAGAACACTCTCAATTAAGTCACCTTTTAAATAAAAAAACTAAATCAAAATCGGTTCTCCCGTTTGGACGCTATGATGCCACAGACAGACACACAGATACACAGCAACACACGTCAAACCTACAACTCCCCTCATTTTCCGGCGGGGGTTAAAAATAAACAGTATTATTTTAACAGTGTTTGTTTTGACAGATTTTTGGGGGCCGAGTCACCCACGTCCGTAGGAGTGTACCCTTTGATTCCCTACACGTGGTCCCCGGGTGGTGCAAATCAGGTGACACTTACTGGTGGTAGGCTTCGGCCGAAGGCTTGTGACCACCCACCGGGCAAAGACGTACCGCCAAGCGGCCTAGCCGTGTTCCGGTACGATGCTCGGTGTAGCCACTAGAGGAGATGGGTCGAGATAGCTGTTCCACTGCAGGCTGACTAGTTCTGACGCGCACTGTTTGGGACGTATCGGGAGACTGGTCGCGGAGGGTAGCGGGATCCGAGGCACGGTGCACCGCTGGCCGACCGCAGGTAGTTGGGGGCCCAAGTAGTGTGCCAGCCACACATGAAAGGCTGCCCCGCCAACTGTCGAAAAATCCCGGAATGCACCATCGTGCTGGTTGGCGACCAGATGGGGAGGGCCCGATGGACATTCCGGGGGGGCTCGGGCGTCCCCGCAGTCTCCAGACTAGTGCCCCAATGATGGCGTCCTTACAGTGCGTGTCTGTAGGTTAGCAGCGTGGAACCTCGTCTCACTTCCATCTCCTCTCCTCCCTTCACTCACACACAATCATGACAAGGAAACGAAATACTGGAGTTCAACAGCGGCTGCACCCCCTCCCCCACAAAGTGCACCTCACCAACATTAGAGGTCTGCACTCAAATCTCTCTGCAGTCCACTACCACCTGGAGGCTGAGAAACCAGCGCTGTTTTTCCTTACGGAGACGCAGATAGCGAGTCCGCCAGACGTGTCGTACTTGTCTTACCCAGGGTTTACCCTGGAGCACAATTTTAAACCACGCGCGGGTGTGTGTATGTACGCCCGCGACGACACTTGCTATCGGCGTCTCCGTAACCTTGAGGACTCCAGATTCTCAACGCTTTGGGCTCTGGTGGACACAGGTCTGGATAAAATTATCTACGCCTGTGTCTACCGGTCGCACAGCGGAGATCAGGAGACAACCAGGCTCACAGACTACCTCAGTGAGGCGGCTGATGCGGCACAGCAGCGGTACCCTTCCGCCCAGTTAGTGTTACTGGGGGACTTTAATGCACACCACCAGGAGTGGCTCTTCCCATACCAGTGCACTGACCATGCTGGACGGGAGATGCGTAAGCTTTCGCTTGCACTAAACCTTACCCAGCTGGTCCAGGGGGCAACAAGGGTGCCGGATGTTGATTCGCACACGGCCAATTGCTTGGACCTTCTGCTGACAACAGATCCAGACCGATACTCTGTGTCGATAACTTCACCGTTGGGTAGTTCCGACCACTGTCTGGTGAAGTCTGTGTCCGTCTACTCCCCGCCCGATCCTAGCCCAAGAGGCACCCGGCGGGTTTGGCGGTACAGGTCAGCAGATTGGGATGGCATGCGATCTTTCTTTGCATGCTATCCTTGGCAGCCTACTTGCTTTTCTTCGGCTGATCCTTCGTCGTGCGCGGACGCCGTGACGGAGGTGTTGCGTCAGGGAATGGAGTACTACATTCCGTTCTCTGATGTGACAATGTCCAGCGTTGACCGGCCATGGTTTGGCGCCGAATGTTATCGCGCCGACGCGCTTAAGCATGAGGCGTACCTGGCATGGGTCGACGCTCGATCGCGCAAGGCGGGTGGCGTGGGTCAGAAGAAGAAGGCCTTCAACAGGGCTGCCAAGTCCTGCAAGTTGGTGTTGCGAAGGGCTCGTTTCGACCACATTGGCCGAATAGGGACCAAACTTGCTTCTTACCCAGCAGGTAGTAAAGCGTTCTGGTCCCTGGCTAAGTCGGTCGAGTCGAACTTCTGCCGTCCCTCACTACCACCACTGCTGAAACCCGACGGGTCGTTGGCCCACTCCGCTGAAGAGAAGGCAAATTTATTTGCATCTCTTTTTGCGGAATCTTCGCGTCTGAATCCTGGTGATTCGCGGCCCCCTCCTTCTCCTGTTGGATGCGAGACGAGTATGTCGGACATTCGCATCCATCAAAAGGACGTTCGTAGGGTGCTGCGCAACCTCGACGTGAACAAGGCTAGCGGCCCTGACGGAATACCAGCAATAGTTCTTAGAACCTGTGCGCCTGAACTGTCTCCGATCTTGACTCGTCTATTCCGCCTTTCATATGAGACTGGAAAAGTGCCGAATGCTTGGAAGCAAGCCAACGTTCAGCCTGTGCCCAAGAAGGGCAGTCGAGCTGACCCGGCCAACTACAGACCCATCTCTGTAACGTCCATACTCTGTAAGAGTATGGAGCGTGTACTTAACAAAAAGCTCCTGGCATACCTAGAATCTAATGATATCCTTAGTGACCGTCAATACGGCTTCCGCCGAAATCGGTCTACTGGGGATCTTCTAGCGTATGCCATTCACATATGGAGTGAGGCCATCGAGAGACACGGGGAAGCGCTTGCCGTCTCCCTCGACATCTCGAAGGCTTTCGATAGGGTCTGGCACGAAAGCCTCATTGGTAAGCTTCCTTCATTCGGTTTGCCCGGTGGTCTGTGTGATTGGATTGCAGACTTCCTGAGAGATCGGTCCATTCGAGTGGTTATCGATGGCTGCTCTTCGGACCAATTGGATATTAATGCCGGGGTCCCTCAGGGGTCAGTACTCTCAGCAACATTGTTCTTGTTGCACATTAATGATCTGCTAAAACCCGGCACCTTTGGGTATGCTGACGACAGCACTGTTGCTGAGAGATACTTGTCCAACGCACGGGCTACCGGGCCGCAGATCCGGTCTCTCCGTGAGGCCATGGTGGAGCGTTTGAACCTGTCCTTGCAGGCAGTCTCCGAATGGGGCGATGCCAATCTGGTCAGGTTTAATGCTGCTAAAACCCAGGCGTGTCTTTTTTCCGCTAAAAGGAGCCAATTCCACCCGGCTCCTTCTTTCCGTGGTGTGACCGTGCCGATAACGGACCATCTTGAACTTCTTGGTGTTTCGTTGACATCGACTCTCAATTTTGGCCCATACATTGAGGGAAAGGCTCAGCTGGCTGCCAAAAAGTTGGGGATCCTTGCAAAGGTGAGACGGTATTTCACGCCGGAACAGCTGCTCAACCTGTATCAAGCGCAAGTTCGATCATGCATGGAGTACTGTTCTCATCTCTGGGACGGATCTGCCAAATACCAGCTTGATGCACTTGAATCGATCGAAAAGCGGGCCAAGAGACTCATCGGCAATGAGGCACTGGTCAAGTCAAAGCTCCAAAGCCTTGAACATCGTCGCCGAGTTGCCAGCTTGTCGGTTTTTTATCGGTTGCATTTCGGGGAGTGTGCGATGGAATTGCATGATCTGATTCCGCCCAGCCCGTTCCATCATCGGACTACCAGACGTACGGCGATGCGTCATCGGTACATGGTGGATATCCCACCCATACGCACTAAACGTTTTGGGGACACTTTCATTATGCGTACAGCTAAGGAGTGGAATTCCCTGCCGGAGTCTGTGTTTCCCGATAGCTACAATCTTGGGGTCTTTAAGTCAAGAGTGAATAGGTTTTTTCTAGGCAAGCGTGCTTCACCGTCGACCACATCATCGCTTACCATCAGGTGAGATAGTGGTCAAGCGCAAGCCTATTGACGATAAAAAAAAAAAAAAAAAAAAAAGATGCTCTTAACAATGTCTACATACCCCACTGCGAACTATGATCCACAGACACTAGTCGCCATCGCCACGTAGACTCACACTCGTGTGAATAGAATGCTGTAGTTAATGTGATGCTAACTTAACCAATTGAACGTCGTTGCCATAGGTATAAATATGCGAATATTACAAAATTGCAGCATCTTATGAAGATTATTCGTCGTCGACTTCTCTCTGACCGACGACATGGGAGAGCCCCATAGTTTACGGCCGCCACCGGCTGAGTGAGTCCAACACCCTAGCCATATCGATGTGTGGAATGTTTCTCATTAATTAGTGTCTCTCTGTGTCCTCCTGTAGACCCGTGCAACTTACTCCTACACATGAATGTACTAATAAAGGTGTCGTAGTTTAGATTTATCTTTATCTGATGTTATTTTTATCTCGACATACTATTCATTTGCTACTTTATCAAAACTTATTTAGCTCCCTATTTTAAACAAATACCTACCTATGTATCTATATTTAAATATAAATGTATAATGTTTGAGTCGTATCAGATATTTCTGCATCTGAAAAACATGCAACAATTTTTATATCAGCTCTTTTGCTTGGAATAGATACGAGAGTCTGAGCTGTTTCACGTCACTATTAGGTATGACATAAATATCTGACAAGTTTACTACTATGAACATGGTTTTGACCAATATCTACCGATCGACGCGTTTTTAGGGTTCAGTTCCACAACAGGAAAAAAAAAAAAAACCCTGTAGGATCACTTCGCTTTCGGTCTGTCCGTGTGTCAAGACTTTTTTCTCTGGAACGCCTGGAGGTATCAAGTTGTAATTAATATCTTATACTGAGCCCTGCAACCCCTTGCAACTGTGAAACTCAAACTTCTAGAACAACGGAATCAAAATATATCGCCGTTTATGTCGCAAATTTAACGAATCGGAAGGGAATCAAAACCTATAGAGTACTTCTCGTTGACCCAGAATCATGAGATTTGCGAAGAAACGATGTCATATAGCACACCTAAAGGAATAATTTCACAAAACGTATTTTTGTACCAACAAAAAAAAACGTTGGTAAACTGGGACTTATGTCGTTGTATGGGGACAACAATTTTCAAAGTTAATTTCGTCCCTCTATCCACTTTATATTTTCGCTATAGCAATATTCGCAGCTTTCATTGTTTATGAACTTCAGAAATGTTATCTTACTATTTTGGTGAATGTAGCTATTAGTACGGAACCCTCGGTGCACGAGTCCGACTCGCACTTGACCGGTTTTTTTTTTGTTTTTTCCTAATGTTCGTACTAAACGACATCTGTAGTAAATCCTAAATAGGATTGGGCTATAATTAATACTACCTACGTACCGTATCTAATAAATGATGAGCTGATTCCTAAAACTTGTGGCATGTTTGAGAATTCGTGTAAAATGTAACAGTAACTAGGCTGAAATCTACAAAGCAACGTACGTTCATAAATATTACTTATTCAAGTAGAGAGCTGGGTGATACTGCGATTTATTCTTCACATTATTTAGACGAAGTTCTATCACAAATGTATCGAAAACTTTAAGGTTGCCCTAGTCGACGGCACGAACTATTTTGTGCGAGAGATTAAAATGCATGCTATCGCCGACAAAACGTGCGAAAGAGATAGATGCTGTGATGAGCAGTAAGAAGTACGAATTAGCACTTTAGCAAATTTGTAACGAAATGGATGATGATTTAGGACGAAAACGAGCGCGCGAAATTTAAAAAACCGACCTTTGAAAAACTACTATACGTATATTCTCAAAAAAAAATTGCATTGTTGAACTACTAATCCATCCCTGTGTGGTGACTGTTTTGCAATGTTCCTTCTTCTTATGGCACTTATTTCCGCCCAAAGATGCGTTAAAATATGAACTTTCGACGCTCATACCTTTCAAATATATATTTTTTTCATTTGAACGTACATTGTCAGTGGCGAAATCGCCAGGCTATGTCTGTATGGAAGAATGACCGACGGGGGCAACCTTAAAGTTTAATTACGGCTAAGGCCATAAGCTGGCACCTTAAATACGGTACGAAAGATGAATCTGATGATCCAAGATTCCAATTGTTAGCTACGTTCGTAGCACGGTCTGATACGGTGTTATGGGCAGACTCTGTTGCAACCAGCAGATAAGGTCCACACCATGTCTGTGATCCGGCGTGTACCAAATCCGCAGGCTTATTACTTGTCTTTTGCAAGAGCAAAACGATAGCGATTTTCGCACAATAATTGCTCTTCAATACACAAGTGTTAGAGTTTTCAACGGTTTTTTTTTTGTTTAATAAGTTCATTTGACAAACAGCGAGCGATTAGCAAACAATTGCGTAGGACCTACCATACCTACACTGCAGGTAATTCCATTTTTTATGACATAAAGCGTTTGATCGCTAACGTTTTGCTCTTGCAAAAGATACGTAATACGCTTGCCGGTGGGCTGTTAACTCTAGGTAAGTATATAGTAGTTACAAAGCAAAACAGATTTGTTGTCGCTAGCTAGGTTTCAGCCTACTTCCTTTAACTATAAGTACCTACCTAATATTACTAAAACTGCAAATATGGTAGGTTGTATCTCTATATTTTTTTATTTACAACACCTCCCATCAATTTCAGCATGTGTCTGTAACGTAGTTTTCTTTTTACATATGTATTTAGACATAACATAGTCGTCTATAAATATACAAGTGTATCGAATAATATATTGATGTGGTAAAGATATTTCATGAATCCAACCTATTCCTTATTTTAACGGTATAGTTGTTTTCCGAATGGCAACGTTTTACAGCAATACTTCCAGTGGCGTAGCTACCGTAGGGCTAGGTGGGGCAATGCGATGCATGGGGCCCCTAAGCTTGAGGAGCCTCTTTGCTTCCATGAACGATTGCTGCGTTACACATAATACCAAGTAGCTTTGCTTTATTGTCCCCTATATTGGGCGATAAGGAGCTGATCAAGAATTTTCACATTTAAAGTTACAAGTTATTTTAATAGGGCCCGAATTTCAATTGGCCCCGGGGCCGTTGGTAATATAGCTACGCCACTGAATACTTCAGTATCATTAAGTGGTACTAAGGGACTCCTTAATACTTATACACCAACCATTTACAGAGTTCTCTAAATATTTACTTATTATGAAAACTGCGAAACAATATATGAACCGACGTACTATCAATCTAATCCGCATCTGCAGCAGGTTCATCATTGGTATAAGGTTAAGCAGCTTATCAGAAGCTGTCCGTTCTGTTTATCCCTTGCCTCCCAAACGAGTGGCACCGCGGCGGCGCCCAGCCCACATAAGCCAACCCATCACACAAATAGGATTCTCGAACTAAATAAGGACACTATGAAATACCTGTCTAGTCTGTCGAGGTGAATTGGCTGGAATTCAGACCTTGGTATAGCCACAGATATTATAATACTAGCATACAGATGCCTCATCCCATACAAAGAAACCGTGCCGACGTAACTAGCGTGTTTCATCTGATTATACCGATTATTTTTTGTAAATCGATCGCGTTCGGTTCCGTTCCACGGCGATAGATAGATCATCATCTATATCCGTGGAACGGAACCGAACGCGTTCAATATACGAAAAACAATCAGTATAATCAGTACAGTACGCAGGCACGGTTTCTTTGTATGGGATGAGACACCACTGGTATAGCTAAACTTGAAACAAATTGTTATCGTATTTTCAAATGCAGATATGATTGCAGAGGTTTGCGCGAGTTGTTCTGCGGGTGCGGAGACGGAGCCGAGGTCGATGAGTTCGGGCTCTGCGTCGTGGTGCGAGGGCGACACCGCCGAGGAGCGTGGCTACGGCTCTGGTGACTCACTAGCCGAGGACGCCGCACTCCTCGGCGACGCGGCGCACTCGCAGCCGCGCGCCATGCGCAGCCAGCGTCGCGACGTCGCCGTCGACCTACACCTTCTGCGACCAGACGTCTGAGACATACTCCTCAGATCGGCCGGAGGAATAGACTTTCCATCTAAATACCGTTACGAACTTTATGACTGTAACAACCTACGTCGTTCGCACAATACTGACTTGACACAACGCTGTCCATTCACATAATTTCCTTATTGATAGGTGCTTGTAATGAGAAAATGAGCAATCATAGTTTAGGTAAAATGAGTACTTAGGTAGTGTATAAGGTGTCTTGTGCAGCTCCAATAAATAAAATATACAAAGAGTTGATGTTGTGATAAACACCTCCGCTCGTCTACGTATAAAGACCAAGGACTCCTCCGCGAGTACGTACCTAATGTTTATTATTACGCTTACATTGTTTAATTAATTATTGCTTTAAAAGATTATGAGATTTACCAATAAATAAATAGAAATCTTTACTTTATAAAAAAAATGTACCTACCATAATTGTTAAGGTGTACATATTTTTGTAATAAATTGTTTAATAATTATTATAGATCTATTATATTGTATAGTTATTTAGGTAATGTTGTTAGCAGGGAACGAAAACCGGATAGATCAACAACCTAAAGATAGGCTTTACATTAAAAATGCCTAAACCGAGCAATTAATGCCTATTATCTAGTCATTTTATAAAAGGAACATCCAGGATTAGATACGTATGACGTTTGCAAATAATGTAGGTATTATAAATTATTATATTGTTTCTATACGAATATGGTAACGTTAATTAAAAATAACATAATTGATAAAGAAACTGTGATAGACATTCAGTTTTGCCATCACGCCGAACAAAGCAGACTCTACCTAAAATGATAGGTATCCATTAAAAATCAGATTTCAGTAACAAATACATAAAAATAGGCAACAACTATCTAGATTGACTCGGTACATACCGTATCTATCTATTTATTTTATATAACACTAAAGTCCTATTCTTGAACCAATTTTGGAACTTTTGGACATGTTTCTTAATAAAAGCAGGGTAAACTATTGCCTGAAAATCAAAATAAATAATTAATAAGATAATAAATATTGGTATTTACTTATATATTATAAAAACATTCATGTTTAGAGCCATTGATTAGTCCTGTGGATCAGACTTTAGAATGTCATGACTGATGCTGTATGCACAATAATGTCAGCAGAAATCATCATCGGCCTAGTCAAGGGCGGATCCAGGCTTTTTTTCTGGGAGGGGCACAAGGGGCGGACGGGCACAAAAATCAGCAATAACTGTTAGAAATAAACTTGAAGTGTCATACATCAAGTTTTTTCTAAGTATGTATAGGCAGTTTATGAAAGACAAAGTTTCACTCATGTTCTTTCTGTTATTTTATTAATATATTTTAACAACTCTGCTAATTTGATTTGCTTCTAAGCATTTACTTTGATGGAATCTCCACAGTTCACAAAAATAACATCTGGGGAGGGGGGTAGGGGGCACGTGCCCCCGTGCCCCCCTTAAATACGCCCTTGAGCCTAAACTATATTATAAATTTAAACCTAGTTCTTATTCTATGCCTAATTACATCGAAGACGGCTTCCACTTTATCCGATGCGGCTTATCAAGTATTTTAATAATGACAGCAGGTTACGATTTTAAATAAAAACAATTTTAAACAAAAGTAAATAATTAAAGCACATTTTTATTTATAGGCGAGATAATTTTCATCAGTTCAGTAAAATAATAAATACAATGGGACCTACTATTGCCTAACTGTTAGATCTATGAATTGTGATATGTTTTATGTATTACTTACCTAAGTCAATTTACACTGTATATAAATCAAAATATTACAACTGGCAATGTACTTACCTACATTTATGGAGGGAGGAATGTTGAAGCGGGCCCTGGGTGGGAATCGGTACCCCAAATTATTAGGTAATGTCTCCAATTTTTACTCAGAGGAAATATTAGTATTTTACAAGTTACATGCTTTTTATTAACTTGCAAATTTATGTGTGTTCGGGTCAAATCTTGCTACTAAATTTTAGAGCAGTTATCCTCAAACGAATAAGATGAAATTTTACATACTCGTTTGGTTTGGATGACAATGCACGGTAAGCTAAAAAGCTTGTTTAATAATTGTACAATTTTTTTTTTCAAAAGTATTTAAACCTACACACAAAAGAAACATTTTTGAAACTTTTCGCTTGCCTCAACTGGTCATTCAAACAACACAAATAAAAATAGAAGCAAGCAGGCAGCAGGAAAATAGAGCATTTTTATCTCTAATATCGAAGCATTTGTCCTAGGTTACACTTTACAACACCTAGATATCATAACACTGTTGGATTTTCAACACTGCGATTTCGTCAATTAAATCTTACAATAATTTTATAAAATAAAAATTCATTAGACCAAGGGGTGCGTTTATGATTGCCTATGGACTAAAATTTTCACTGGTATAAATACACACACACACAAACACCACACACATTTATTACTTCAGCTAGAGCATCGGCCGTGTAATAGATTGTTTTTGGGAAGGGTTTTTTTTTAAATTAATTTTTTATAAAAAAATACAAATATTGCCTATGAGTAAAAATAATCAATATGAAATATATTTAACATTTATTTCAGGTAACAAGATCCATTACATAAATAAAATATGTATATACTTAACTTGTATCGAAAATTAGGTAGGTAATTATTATTTAATACCTATGTTTAACTTTGTTTTAGTAAATAAGAATCAAGAAGCGGTAATTTGCAGCACTTAAAAACCCTTATCCAAAAAAATGCTAGAATCAATATTGAGGGACTTCCCCTCCAGGTCCAGCTTCAACTTTCCATCCTGTATAATGTATATTACTGTAAAAATTCTGACATCAACAGATTATATATGTATCGATATTTATTCGCCTTTAAACCAAAATCAAGTTGGAGCGCAAGGAAGATAAAGTTTATTACCAAATTGCTTTCTGTCTAGACCAGACGACAGTCGTCCGAAAATGGATGCCACAGTCTAGTTTATCAGGCTGTAAATATTTACCCAAACCATGTGAACAAAGTTGACTTTTGGCCAACGTTTAAGGTCATATGTTGCGGTCAGAGTGATAAATGCTTAAGTAGTAATAAATTAGAAAAAAAAATAAGCTTTTGAGATGTGTTGCTGGAGAAGAATGTTGCCCATACCATGGACCGCAAAACGCAATAATAAGTCGATTCTCGACCAGTTGAACATCTCCACGATCTGTTACCGACGAGTACTGAGTTACTTTGTTCGCGTCGCCCGGAGACAACCAGCCAACCTGGAAAAACTGGTTGTAGTGGGAAAACTGGATATAAAAGACAAAGCGGGCGTTCACCTACTCGCTCGTCAGGTCAGAGGCCTTGAAAAACCTCTTTTTTTGGATATATTTTGACATAAGAGATCGTTTACGTTATCACGAGTCGTTTATCACGAGTGAGTACGTTAAAAGACTCGGAATAAGCACACAGATCAGGGCGATTACAGGACTCACGGTGAGCATTACCCTGAGAAGAGCCCAAGACAGAGGCAGCAGCATCAGCTTGGAAGCAGCTCATCAGTGACTTCGTCAAAACTTTCCAAAACGTGCGCGAACTTCAGCAATGAGACAATGAATAGGAAGAGAAACAACTTTTTATTTAATCGAATTGTTTATTTTTATCTACAAATTAAAAATATTCATTAAAGATTGTGTTGCTTTGCTTAGTATTGATTGTAGTTAACCATAATTTATCAAACTAACCGTAACATATACTTTGGTACCTACACATTAGTCAGACTGGGTTTATTGAATTATAATGATCAGCAGCGCCTAACTCTAAAACTAAACTGAATTTACCGATGTATCCTAAATTTACGAGGACTTTCTTGTATCATAATGAATTAAATCATTTTAATTCTGATCTTTGTTAGAATTTTCACAGTAATATACAAAATAGGTAAAGAAATACTTGTTACCGGGATATAGCCTAATCATACCTCATCCCGAGCATAATGTAGACCTAAAGCACTTAATAACCCTTCGCTTGTCAAATACAATGATCGAAACTGATTGAATCGTTTTAATCTACACAAGTAGCTACAAGCCAGCACGAATAAATTCATCACAGACAACATGGAGTTTTCTCTGTTTTTTTAATCCTGGCTTTCCACTAGAAATAGTAGGTACTGTGCGAGGAAGATGCCGATGATGATGGGAGCTACGCTCTATGAAACGATGCAGATAAACCCTAGGTAAAACCGAAACCCTAAAGGACCTATAGGGTTGTCCACTTGGACACGAACTGCATCAAAGAAAGGGGTAACTTTCGAAAATACTTTGTTTTTATTGGATTATTAAACACTGGTTTATAGTTTATACTCTTAAAAAAACTTTCAAAATACAGTCATTACTTATTAGTAGCTTTTCTAGTCATAAGTGATCGAAAGTCTTTAAAGAAAGAACAACTCTTTAGACCTCTTCAATCTGGGTTCTATTTCCATGCTTCGCGGGTGTTCCTCTAGGTGACATTATCTCTCGTCTCTGTTTCTGAGGGTTCAACAAGGAACCATGGACCATGTCCGTCTGTCCGTCCGCAGTTTAGCTCAGAAACTCTCCTAGAAATTAGCATAGCGGAGACTGGGGAGATTTAATCCCACTTAAATTTGGTACATAAAAAATAATAAAGCTACGGAGCATCTCAAATTGTTTTAAAATGGTAATCTTATTCTCTTCCTTATACATATACACCAGCTTGTAGTTAAATAGGTCAAATCTGGTCCAAAACCGAATCGGGGCACCCCGACATCACGTAGTCTTTTGGCTGCTACCCCTTGAGTGTCATCATCTGCCTAGCCTTTTCCCAATTATGTTGGGGTCGGCTACCAGTCTAACCGGATTCAGCTGAGTACCAGTGTTTTACATGGAGCGACTGCCTATCTGACCTGCACAACCCCTGCTACCCCTTGAGTGCACGGTATATAAAAAGCGGAGGCGTGAAGGGAGAGCAACCCCTAAGCCGATGCTGCGGAGGTGGGCATGGGTGCTTATCCTTTGTTACGTTGGCGAAGGGTTTACACTTCCCGCAGCGCCGGAGACGATGTAGAAGCAACTTTAGTATTTTGAGGTTAGGTTACAATACTTTGTTTTTTAGGGTTCCGTAGCCAAATGACAAAAAACGGAACCCTTATAGATTCGTCATGTCTGTCTGTCTGTCTGTCCGTCCGTATGTCACAGCCACTTTTTTCCGAAAAAATAAGAACTATGCTGTTGAAACTTGGTAAGTAGATGTATTCTGTAAACCGCATTAAGATTTTCACTCAAAAATAGAAAAAAAACAATAAATTTTGGGGGTCCCCATACTTGAAACTGAAACTAAAAAAAAAAATTTCCATCAAACCCATATGTGTGGGGTATCTATGGATAGGTCTTTAAAAATGATATTGAGGTTTCTTATATCATTTTTTTCTAAACTGAATAGTTTGCGCGAGAGACACTTCCAAAGTGGTAAAATTTGTGCCCCCCCCCTGTAACTTCTAAAGTAAGAGAATGATAAAACTAAAAAATACATATGATGTACATTACCATGTTAACTACCACCGAAAATTGGTTTGAACGAGATCTAGTAAGTAGTTTTTTTTTAATACGTTATAAATCGTAAACCGCAATTTACCAAGTACGGAAAACCCTTCGTGCACGAGTCCGACTCGCACTTGGCCGGTTTTTTCAAGAATGGTGCGTTACCTTAGAAAATTTGTTAACTTTACCTTTATGAAAAGAGCATTATACAGATTGAAAATTATATGAAATGAACACTATACTAAATGTTGTTCTAAAGCAAATGAAGATTATATGAAATATAACATTAGATCATATGAAATTAGGGCAAATGCTTTTATGGCATATGAAAATTATATCAAGTGAATATTATTTCAAGTGATATTACATCTGTTTTATACGATACATTACACACCCCATAATAATTACCGTGACCAAGAAAGGTGATCTCAGCAGTTGCGAAAACTGGAGGGGCACTACGTTGCCGTCGACTCCCTCTAAGGTCTTCTGTAAGGTACTACTTCATAGGCTGTCGAAGGCCGTTGAGCCTCTTCTGCGCGGGGAACAGTCGGGTTTCCGTTCGAGCCGCTCATGCACGGACCAGATCAATACTCTTCGTATTATTCTCGAGCAGGCAGCAGAATGGCAAAAGGAAATTTATCTCACTTTTGTCGACTTCGAAAACGCCTTTGATACGCTGAAGTGGTCCAGCATCTGGTCCCACCTGTTAGACATAGGAGTGCCGCCAAAAATAGTCCGCCTGTTGGAGGGCATTTATAGGCAATATTCCTGCAAGGTGACTCACGTAAGCCTCATTTCGGAGGACATCGCAGTGCACGCTGGTGTCCGCCAGGGCTGTCTTCTTTCGCCCCGCCTTTTTATAATCGTTCTCGACGGAATCATGTTGCGCATTAACGAAAGCAGGCGTCGCGGGATAGAGTGGGGATTGACCAACGTCTTGGAAGACCTGGACTATGCTGATGCCTGCTTAGTCATACACATGCCGACATGCAAGCGAAACTGGACGACCTGCGCCAGGAGGCGGCGAAAACTGGGCTCAAAATTAACATCCGGAAGACCCAGGAGATGCGTACAGGTGTGAGGAATTCATCTCCGATGTTAATTGGCACAGAGCTTGTGGAACGCGTCCACAAATTCACGTACCTCGGGAGCGTCGTGTCAGAGACTGGAGGAACTGAAGAGGATATCACTTCACGGATCGCCAAAGCGCGAGCAACCTTCGGACAGCTGAGACCTGTGGCAATCGTGGCAACTGACCCGGAGCCTAATTGTATAAGTAAATTCGGCAAAGGAAACAATCTGTTTCTTCCCAAAAACGACTTTTCGCACAATTAGGCTGCCAAAGGGTTAAACTCAAAATCTTCGGGTCCAATGTCAAATCCGTGCTGCTCTACGGGTGCAAACCGTGGAAGGTATCTCACGCCAAATCCAGGTCTTCGTCAACCGATGTCTTCGTCGCATCCTCGGAATTTACTGGCCCGAGATCATCTCTAATGTTGAGCTGCTGGAGAGATGCCACGAAACCCCGATCGACCGCCAGATCAAGCGGCGTAAATGGTGTTGGATTGGTCACACGCTCCGGAGGAATTCCGATCACATTCCTAAACAGGCCTTAGATTGGAATCCTCAAGGAAAAAGGAAGCGAGGCCGTCCCAGTCAAACCTGGCGACGCACCATATTGGGCTGAAGCAACGATTATCGGAATGGCGTGGAGCGAGGTGAAGCGCGAAGCTCAAGACCGGTCTCTATGGAGGGTATATTTTATGATAAAGCAGAAAGTATTTTAACGACGTTTTGTAATCTAAATAAAACTACCTAGATTCGACTGCCAAGTAAATTCCGCTACCCGACCATAGATGGCGGTATTCTCAGTGGTCACAATTATAAACTTAATTGTGTTTGCCGTAAGCTTGATATTCACGTCATAAATCGAAATTTACTACTACTCAACCAAGGCCACATCAGTGCAGTATAACACATTGCATTTATAATTACTTTGTCGATAGACACACGATTTCTTAATTCGAAAAAGTAAGACATGATAAATTTATTTTTATTTGAAAGGATATATATTTTTTATAAATCAAAACAATTTGAAATTATGTACTAATCTAATTATACTCATTGAGGCGAGCAGACCTGTTTATAATATTACTAGCTTCTGCCCGCGGCTTCGCCCGCGTAAATGGTCTTTCATCATCCCAAGGGAATACAAACTATCCTATTTCCTTCCCAGAGTCTCTAATTATCTCCATGCTAAATTTCATCTAAATCGGTTCTGTAGAACCATCATTACCCTCTACCCCCCTACAACCTCACAAACTCACAAACTTTACCTCTATAGCATATTTAGTATAGATATTTTCTTTCGTATATATCCATATAAAATGTCAATATCCGACTCGACTACATCACTAATTGAGTAGAAACTTTCGAGAACAAAATAGTGAATAAATTAAAAAAAAAACCAATTCTGAAAGAAAAGAAACAAGGAGCATGCGTGCAAGGATCCAGGAACGAACCGTACCACAGAGAATTTTTTATTTATCCATACCATCATAGACAAACTTATAATATATACCGTTCTACTTTCACGCGCGGTCGTATTGGCTCCTTTCGCAATTGATATCATTCATACAAATTTATTTATTGCAGCTTATTTACTATTAATAGAGTTCTGAAATCAGAAATCATTTATTTTTCAAACAAAATAAGATAAGATGTAAGTATTATAAAAACAGTTCCAACACACTCTACTTTGCGGTATGCAAAAGTAAAACATATTTATATCTACTCAATTATACAACTAAATAAACAATAAGAAAACAAAATTAGTACAGGTTTGTGGATCAACAACCTTCCTACATAAACTAAACATCAAAAACAACAATCCCTGACCTAAAAATCAGCATGAGATATGAGCATTCCTATTGGCCTAGCAGCACTGGTGGCGCATGAATTACAGTAGTGAATACGCCCAGATTTTAGAATAAAATCTTTACTTAATCGGACATTGGCCTTTTGAAAAAAAAATCTTTCAAAATGTTCGTTATCAAGTTGTCTATCCATTAATGTTAGTACAAAAAATATTAATGAACACTTTACGAGGAGATGCATGCTATTATACTAGGTGAACCGATTTTGATGATTCTTTTTTATTTGATGTGGTCCCATTTAAATTTGGTGAAGATCTGCAATGATGAAGAACTTCGGAGATAAATACAACAGAACTCTTCAATAAATAACGGCAATGCAGCAATCGCATGTCTGTTTATTGTTTACGCCATTTCATAACATAACGTCACGCCAGTACGCTCTAAAGCGGTACGCAGATGTGTAAGTTCACCCTGGTACACTCTCATTTCACCGGTTATGTTCAAGTTTTATGTTATTCGGTTAACATTGTGCATTATAGGTATCATATTAAAGAACTTGTTAATTATTAACCACAACAAAAAAGTGAAGAATATTAATATTTTTACAAAAAATTCAACCGACTGCCAAAAAAAAACATTTCATAGTGAAAAATAACTAAAATTTCGGTAGTCGGTGTCGGAAAACAAAAAACACCGACTTCTGAAATTGAAGTTATTTTTCACTTTGTAGTGTTTTTTTGGCAGTCAATTACATGTTTTTGTAAAAAGATCACCCGGCGAGCATGGCATAATGTGACATCGCTTAAGTCACACTTATACTCACAGTTTGGGCGATAAACTCATTTTGTCTTAAATGCTAACACGGCGGCGTGAGATATTTTCTTGACTTGTGGCATAACTTCTTGACATTTATTTTTTTCTTTTTCGGAAATTTTCCAATTTTATTGCAGTTTCGGTTTAACCTTGGTCATAAAAACCATTTATGTTCTGATAAACATAGCCCTACGACGCACTGTTTCCGAATTATGGGCCTCCGTATCTTATTTTATTTTGCATAAAACGCTCTATATTTCCAAAATGATATCTCGAAAACGGTATGTCCTAGGCAAAAAATAACCAAAATTTAGCCCCCCCCTTTGCTACCCCCATGTTAGCAGCATCCCAACATGAATTATAATTTTTTTTTTTACTTTGCTTGCTTTTCGACTTGAACTACGGTCATGGCAAGTTATGATAAAATACGTGGGACACTCAGAAAGTTTTGCGAAACTAAAAAAATTGTTCTATACGTACATATATTTTTATTAAATCTTTTCAAAGTACTTTCCACCAGCCTCTATACAAAGATTCATGCGCCTAAACCAGTTTTCAAAACACTTTTTCCAGTCCGCCGCAGACACCTCGTTTACAGCCTGCTCGAACGCAGCCAGCGCATCTTCCGGCGACGAAAATTGTATCCCTTTGAGCTGATTTTTTATTTTTGGGAATAAAAAGAAGTCACACGGTGCTAGATCAGGGCTGTAAGGAGGGTGACCCAGGAGTTTGACTGGCGTGCTGTCCAGGAAGTCCCTCGTTTTGAGTGCGGTGTGCGCAGGTGCATTGTCGTGGTGGAGCAGTAGCCCGCGGAGCCCTGTGTTTGGTCGCTTGTTGCTTATAACAGAGAAAACTTCTGGCAAACATTTGGTAGTATACCATTCGGCATTAATGCTTCTTTGATCCCGTAAGGGAATTGATACCAAGTGGCCAGTCAAATTAAAAAAGCTAGCGATCAAAATCTTACCCCCGCTTCTAGATCGCTTCACTTTGGTAGGCGTTGGCTCATTTTGAAACACCCAAACAGTCGACTGGCGCTTGGTTTCTGGGTCGTATTGATAAATCCAGGACTCATCACCTGTAACGATGTCGTAAACACGCCGAGACGAGCCTGCTTCAAATTTGTTAAGCATATCACGGCACCATTCCACCCGGGCCTGCTTCTGAGCATCGGTGAGGTTGTGCGGCACCCAGCGTGATACTATCCTCCTCACGCGAAGATGGCTGTGTAGAATCTCGTGAACGCTTCCCGATCCAATCTTCAATATGTGTTGAATCTCCTGATATGTAGGTAATTCGCCTATTGTCTTGGATTAAATTTTTCACTGCTAGCACGTTTTCTTCGGTAACAGCCGTCAAAGGGCGACCGCTTCTTTCGTCATCCCCCAAAGTTGGTCGACCGCGCTTGAATTCGTTATACCAACGATACACGGTTGCCTTGGAAGGGCCTTCATCCATGAATGCCATTTGAAGTCTATCGTACGATTCATCCGGTTTCAGGCGACACTTGAAATCGTATAAAATCATAGCTCTAAAATGTTCCCGGCGCAGATCCATATTTCAGTGAGACACAATACTTTGAATTAACTCGCAAAAAATGTGGAGGGAAATTTTGAAATTGGAACTTACTTATTTTTACTTATAAATAATCATATTTTCGAAAAACATTATAACTGGCCAGTCTCCCATATATAAAAACTTTTTTTCGCAATACTTTCTGAGGGGCCTGGTATGTCATGTCTTATAATTTATCTTAAATGCTAGCACGGGACAACCATGTGACATAGTTTACAGGCGCGACATGCTTTTCTTGTTGTTGACTTCATAGTGCGACATAATTTGAATAGACGACCAAATAAAATAATACGTGAAAAAGTATGCCGTTCATAAAGCTAAACAACTTTTTAATTTTGTTGGTAACAAATTAATATTTGACTCACGACCATAGACTTATGCATACTTTATTTTTCTTTGTTTGTTTGATAACATATTAAGTGTTTGTAAGAAAGATATAATTATTGTGAAAATTTTAATAATTACTAAAAAAATATAATAGCTTGGACCAATATCGGTGGGCCCCTATTTTTTATATTTTAAATGTTTTTTGGGGATTTTATTAAAGAAACATTTAAAAATGTAGAAAGTAAGAAGAATATGGTTTAAAAGAAAATAATTATAAAAAAATTATAATAAAAATAAGAACAACAATAAAAAAAAATACAAGTATGAAAAAGTAATAATATAAAATTAATTAATAATCCTATAACATTTCAATTAATGCAATTAAGCATTGATCACCATACACACAAAATGAATTTATTGCCATTTGGTGCAGTAATTAGAAAGAAAATATATATTTTTACAACTATAAAATTTTATCACCACCTCCGAACGAAAGTGGTACATTTTTCTAAATGATCTGTCAAAATGTCACATTTATGACAAAATGGGTGCGCCCGTATTAGCAATTAAGACCCGATGAGTCCCAAATAAACGTCAAGAAATTTTCTCACGCCGCTGGTGCTATTATTTAGAACAAAATAGCGTTATCGCCCAAACTGCGATGAAATGTGTGACTCAAGCCATGTCACAGTAGGCCGTGCTCGCCGGGCAGCAACAAGAAAGGCATGTTGCGCCATGGTTGCGCCTTTAAAATATGTCACATGTTTGACCCGTGCTAGCATTTAAGACAAATTGTAAGACATGACATAATTTATGTCACAAATGTCTTGGGTACGCCCATGCTCGATAGGCAGTTCCAAGATAAATAAAAACTTGTGAAGAGAAAAGGTTGCCGGCCGAAAGAAACCTTACTTATAACAATTGTTTTCCTGGGTTCGCTTTCCGGGTTGAGCAACTTGTGGTTTTTACATTTGCAATTGGCCAGTAGCAGTTCGGTGCGCGGTGTCTGGGTTCGTTCCCAGTTGTTGCCAATCATTTGCTTGCTTCCTATTGACGAAAATATGGCTGTATCTACTAAAGGGAAACTTCTGCCTAACTTTCGGAGAATACAAGCACGATGTTGTGTTATGTACTTATATCGTTTCTTTTATATACAGGGTATTACCGAAAGGTGTAGGTACCTACTCAGACATATTTTAAAAACTGCTTCTACCCATGTTAAAAACTTCTTCAAAAAAGAAAACATTATAATAATAATATTACATTACATTATATGTCATGGTGGCCCAGTGGTTAACATCTCGCCTCTCGTGCTTGAGGTCGTGGGTTCGTATCCCGGCAAGTACCAATGTGACTTTTTCAATTCATATGTACTTTCTAAGTTTATCTTGGAAATCGCTGATCGCTGACAACGGTGAAGGAAAAAATTGGGCGGAAACCTGGACTTATAGTGAGTTTATTATAAGATTGTGCTCCATTTGTGTAATTTCTGCAACGCGTTCCAGTGCGAGGATAAACTAATAAATAAATAGCATAGACATTCGTAACAACAAAAAAACTTATATCAATAATTATTTCACATTTTTATGTTTTTTTTTTTATATAACCTATAGGCTCGCGCTTGACCACAATCTCACCTGATGGTAAGCGATGATGTGGTCGACGGTGAAACACGCTTGCCTAGAAATAACCTATTCACTCTTGACTTAAAGACCCCTAGATTGTAGCTATCGGGGAAACACAGACGCCGGCAAGGAATTCCACTCCTTAACTGTACGCATAATAAAAGTGTTCCCAAAACGTTTTGTGCCTATGGGTGGGATGTCTACCATGTATCGATGGCGCATCGCTGCACGTCTGGTAGTCCGATGATGAAACGGGCTAGGTAGAATTATATCGTGCAATTCCATCGCACACTCCCCGAAATGTAACCGATAAAATACCGACAGGCTGGCAACTCGGCGCACACTCGTTCGCACACACGCAACTCGGCACTCGGCTATGGTTTTGTTGGAAGGAGATTAGTGAAACCTATACAACATAAAAAAAAACTTAAATCTACCATTTTAAAATCAATATTAGGTAATATAATGTATTTTTATTAATTGATATTTGTACGGGACGGACGTGATCGTCCAAGACTGACAGGCAATCGGGAGGTTGTAAGGCTCCGGCTTGAACGCGTTGACGCCCCTTGCACCTATTGTTCAGTTGTCATCTGGTAACTACGGACCTTGGAGACACTTGAAGGCTGCCAAGTATGTTGAGGTGAAAACGTGATGTCCAGGTTAAATAAAAAACTATTTGTTCATGGCCAGAAGCGACGTTCCTTCATGGTCCTCGATGCGCAATGATGCGTGGAAATACTTTAAGTGAAATAATGGCTACGAAATGTTCACGCGCCTGCGCACTATTAAAGAAGCGAACTCGACCGCGACGAGGACCACAACATTCCGACCCCAAAAACTTTATTTCTAAGAAAAATATACCTTATGACTCGTAGCTTAAAACTGACAGGAACTACCCTTCCACTGGACCGATTCTGGTGAAACTTGCACCTTCGGATAGGTCTCGAGGAGACCTTCCCTCCGGTCTTTGATTCAGGTCCCTAGCACCTACCATCAGGGAGTTCTCGTAAGGAGAACGTCAAAGAAAGGGAATTCCCGCCAGTTTGAAGCTTTACAATCGAGTTTCTCCTAAAACTAGACATGTTAGCTCTAGGGTACCAGCGAGGGACTTGGAGCCCTCCTACTGGGCCGTTGACACACATAAGTGTTACAGTTATATTCAAAACATTCAGGCGTACAGCCGCGAAATGGTGCGAGAAGTTAGCTTATGCCCCTGATCTTGGCACATAAACTCGATTCCTACTCAGACCGCTGGGTGGATTTTCAAGTTACATTCACACCCGGGTAGCCCTCGTGATGGGCTATCCCAAGGTAGAAGTCCGGTAGCTACATGTCCAACCCCCGATGAGCTATCGTTTGTTACAAGTTTGTTTACATAGCGAATCCATGTAACCTCGCACCATATCAGGTCGCTTAACTCCTCAACCACCAGAGCTAAGCTCCTTCCGGAAGTGTGGTTGGGTAGCTGGAAAACTAGGCTGTCTGACGGCGGTACCCTGATGGGTGTACCACCAGCCTTTCCGCAGCTTAAGGTGCCGGGAAGCGGCCGAATACTAAATTTTACGTCGTCTCACAGCTTTAATGTGTCTGTGTGCGTTATATACACCTATATACTAGTTTTGTGTCATGACTGAGTCTAGGCGCCCGCCTGTGGGTCCACGAAGGTAATGCTTCAGACAGCATATCTATAACTGACCAGGCACCAAGTGTCCCTGGACGTAGTGACCCGTCGGCAGACGCATAGAAACGTCCATGCCGGCATACACAGACACATCACTTCAAGCAAGTGATGTCTATGTACTAGAATTACACAGGTGCTATCTATTTATAGGGCCTAGACAAAATTCTAGGTCACCTAGAAGCGCTAAATGGCTTGTATCGAATTTTCCAAACACTTACTTGAGTAAAATGTATGTATATTTCCCTTTTTAGAGTGAAAATGCACTATGACTGGCCATGTACTGCTATTATGTATAATTTCTCAGTCATGGTATCCAGCCATCCTATCTAGAACACCTAGGTGGTGTTTCCTAACAAAACAATTACGTGTAAGGAAATAATCTGATTGGTAGGTGAATATAATACCTATAGCACTACTTGATACCCTGCCAATTTTGGGGGGTCTAAAATAAGTAAACAAAATATTTTTATTTCCTTAAAACTATACATTTATCATATATCTAAGGTACCTTATGTATAACTCTAACACATAAGCGCTATATGCGCACTCTAAACTATGTAAAAGCCCCTAAAACATGAGTTTAAAGTTATCAAAATTCTACAATAACTGGTTTTAGTATAAATATAAGGTGCCGCCCTCTTACAGGTCATTGTGAACTAAACGCTCGTTGAGGACGGTTGAGTTTACGGAGTTAAATACTTGTTTCTTTCCGTAATAACATAGTCAGTATGCATATTAATGCTTCTAATTTATTGTTATTAGACTATATAACTCTATTATATACTGATAGACACATAAAATATAATTTTAGTGTCTCAAAAACATGAACAAAATTAGTTACGGGCTTTACTATAAAAGGTTTTTTCACCTACCGACATCGCTTAGTATGCGATGGCGCTCTGGGGTGAGCAGACGTGTGTCTGTCAATACTATTTATTTTTTACATATGACTACCTATGTAAATGGTGACGTATCGTCGCGAACATCTCTCCCGCCGTGCAGTGTCGCGTCGACTCGATGCTACGTTGGCGCGGCGCTGCATCAGCATTGTGAGCGGCGCACGTCGGCAGCGCTCGTGACCTCGACGCTCTGCGACACGTCGCTCAGCTCTCGCCGCCGGAACTCTGCTGCGCTCACTTTGGCAAGGGAATGAGCTTCTTCACCGGACGCTTTAGAGTGCCGCCAGTGGTGCGCACCTCAGCGGTCCGGACTTCTCCATCAGGGCCAGGGTATATGGCCTCAATGCGGCCTCGCGGCCACGTGTTGCGAGGCAGCTGCCCGTCCGCGATGAGGACGGGGTCGCCCACCAGCAGGCCAGGCCCGCGGCTATGGGGCTCCCGCCGGTTTTGGAGCTCCGGCAGGTATTCTCGCACCCACCGGCGCCAGAACATGTCGGCCAGGATTTCTGACCGACGCCACATCTTTTTGTGGTCGATGTCTTGCTCGGTGAACACGCCGGGGTTTGGGAGTCTAGCCGACCCACCAAGTAGGAAGTGGTTCGGCGTGATAGACTCGTCGTCATCGCCGTCGACTGATACATGTGTCAGCGGGCGGCTATTTACCGTGTACTCTGCCTCACAAATCAGTGTGGACAACACCTCTTCGTGTGGGTGTTTCTCTGTGAGTACGGTATACAATGCGTTTTTTACGCAGCGAACTAGACGCTCCCATGCGCCTCCCATAAAGGGCGCTGATGGGGTGATGAAGCGCCAACTGATGCCTCGGCGACTGGCCTCCTCTCGGAAGGCCTCTCGTAGCTCTCGATCGGCACCGTGCATGTTGGTGCCGTTGTCTGAGTGGATCTCAGTTGGACATCCTCTGCGGGCGGCGAAACGGCGCAGCGCTAATATTGCGCTGTCTGCGCTGAGGCTGGCGGCGATCTCGAGGTGGACAGCTCTTGTGGTGAGGCATGTAAACAGTGCTACATATCTCTTGTGATGCTGGCGACCCACGGTGACAGATAGCGGGCCGAAGTAGTCTAGCCCGGTGTACGTGAACGGCCTTTGGTGATGAGCCAGGCGCGTTCGTGGGTGGTCGCCGGTCGCTGGCACAGGTGCTTGTGCCTTACGAATACGGCACTGAAGACATTGTGCCAGTACTTTCTTGGTGGTGGGACGCATCCTTACGACCCAATAATGCTGCCGTACCTCATTTATTGTGAGTTCAGTCCCACTATGTAGTAAGCTGCGGTGTGTCCAGTCTATATAGAGCTGGGTTATATGATGGTCGCCATGTAATATTGGCGGTCGCCTTACATCTTCTGTGACCTCGTCAGTGGCGGCTATACGGCTTCTAATACGTAGTAGGCCATCTACTACTTCTATTTGCAGCGCGTGTAGCGGACTATTTTTGTCCACTATTTCATGTGCATGCAATCTAGCTATTTCTTGAGCGAACGATTGCTGCTGTGCAACTTGTACGAGTATTTTCTCGGCTTTTTGAAGAAAGCTCGCATCTATGTACTGCTTTTGGACTTCTGGCGCTATGTATGACGGCTTGGTTGCTGCAGTCGCTGTCTTCTTTTTCTTTCGCCAGTCCGTGTCCTCCTCAGCGTTTTTCCGGGATCTTTTGTAGAACGTTTTCTCTGTCCTTTGTTTACAGAGATGTATAAAACGTAGGACGGTAGCAGTCGCACGTAATAGCCGCTCCCATCTCGAAAAGTTGACGGGATTAGGTATAGCTTCTATGAGCTTCGAAGTGTATGTATGTCTGTCTGTTATTTTCTCCAAAACAGATTTTTCTTTTTCTGTGACAGTGAGCGTTCTTTCCTCTCCTGTCTCTTCTGTGATTGGAGGTTTTTCTGATGGCCATGAAGAAGGGTCTTCATACAAAAAACTTGGGCCACAGAACCACTCGTGTTGTGAGTCAAACCTCGGCGGCACGTCACGAGTCGCTATATCGGCGATGTTCAACTTCGTGGATATCCATCGCCAATCCTCCACTTTGCTACCTTCTTCTATGGCAGCTATGCGATGAGCTACGAAAGCTTTATAGGTTCGTGCTCCTTTTCTAATCCACGACAAGACTGTTTTGCTGTCTGTCCAATACGTGACCGACGATGGATTGTTGTCGTGTTCACGTTTCACAGCTGCAGCCAGACGGGTTCCCATCACCGCTGCCTGCAGCTCGAGGCGCGGTATCGATTGTAGCTTTAATGGAGCTACTCTCGCCTTGGCCATGACTAGGCTCACCTTCTGTGTGCCTACTGCTGTGGTGGCTCGCCAATACACAGCTGCTGCGTATGCCAACTCGCTTGCGTCGGTAAATACATGTATTTGTATTTCTGTGGCATCACTATAACCAGGATAACATCTTGGTATGCTGATGCCCTTGAGCTGCCGCAGGTTTTCGATCCAACTTCTCCACTGAGATGCCAGGTCAGCGTCTAATAGCTGGTCCCAATCGACGCCTCGCCTCCAAGCTTCTTGCAATATTTGTTTTGCTCGAATCGTAACAGGCGAGGCTAGTCCTAGGGGGTCGTATAACGACATGACAATTTTGAGAGCCTCTCTTTTTGTAGGGGCCTCCTTTTCTAAAATTCCTGGCGGCAGTCTCGCAAGCGTTAGGTTGAAACCTAGCGTATCTTCACTAGGTCTCCAAATCAGGCCGAGTATCTTCTCTGCGCCTGCTGTATCTCCGATGTTCACAACCTCAGTGCAGGTTTGTGACGGATCGATATTTTCTATCAGGCGCTTACTGTTTGATACCCATTTTGTTAGGTCAAACTTCGCCTGTTGGTGTATTTTCTTCACCATTGTCGCGACTTCTGTCGCTTCTTCGACTGTTTTATAGCTGTCCAGATAATCGTCCATATAATGGCTCTCTACTATAGCTTTCACTGCTACTGGATGCTGTTCGATGTGCTTTCTTGCGTTCCAATTTTTCGCAAAGATAGCGGTGCACGGCGAGCTTGCCGCGCCGAAAATGATGGACGTCATACGATATTCTTCTGGGGCTCCATCTCTTCTGTTGCCTCTCCATAGGTAGCGAAGTGAGTCTCGGTCTTCACTTCGTACTTTTACTTGCATGAACATCTCGGCTATGTCTCCGGAGATGGCCACGCAGTGTCTACGAAATCTCATCATGACGCCGGGCAGCGACTGCAGCAAGTCTGGTCCAGTTAGCAGGAAGTCGTTGAGTGACTTTCCTCTCGATTTTGCGGCGGCATCATGTACTATTCGAATTTTCTCTGGCTTCATGGGGTTGAAGACATCGAAATGAGGCAGGTACCAGGTTTTTCCTGGCGTGCTTGACTTGGGAGCCTTCTCAGCATATCCCTTTTCTATCAGGGAGTCCATCTGTTGTGTGTATTTCACACGAAGAGCGGGGTTTTTATCCAGCTTCTTCTCTATGGAGACTAACCTTTTGAGTGCTGTCTCGTAACTATCGGGTATCTCTATTTTCTCGTCCCGCCATAACATAGCGGTTTCTATGTGCCCATTTCCTAACTGTCTTGTGTGACGGTTCAGTATATCTTCTGCCCTCTTCTGGGGGTCAGAAGCTGGTTGTCGTGGATTGATAGCCAACGACTCGATAGCGAAGAATTCACGGAGCTGCTTGTTCAGTTCCGCATCTTGCCTTGCGTCAACGGACTGACACCCGTTGACATAGTGCACCTGCTGGCCCAGTGTTCTGGTGTGCGCGCCGTGCAATGTCCAGCCCATCATGGTTTTCGACGCGATGGGTTGGCTTCTAGGTCCTCTGCGGACTTCAGTGGCCAACAACAAATGCCAGTTGTCTTGGCCAACGAGTATCTTTGGCACTCCAGCAGGATACGTAAGCTGCGACGTCAAGTCTCGAAGGTGCCTACAGCGGGTTACGTCTTCTTGACTGACTGCCTGTGGTGACAGGTTGAGCTTCGAAATGGTGCGCGCCTTGAAGGGCACCCTATCTCTCATACGACTTGTGAGAGTGACGGTTATACGTCTCGATAAGGGAGTGTCGATCATGGTGTTTCCAATAGCACCGATCTTCAGAGGGTCGATTGGGCCCACTGCTCCCACTCGCTGAGCGATTGCTTCGTCGATCAGCGAAACGGTGGATCCGTCGTCAAGGAGTGCGTATGTGTCTGCCTCTCCCGCCGGTCCTATTACCCGGACCGGTATCATCTTCAGGAAAGCTTGACTCGATTCAGTTCGCGAACTGGCCACCGTCTCCTGAGACTCCTTCTTCTCTTCTGGAACAGCAGGCTTCCTTGTCCTGTCTGTTTGAGGCTTCTTACCCCTATGAAGAAGTCGATGGTGCGTGGCTGTACACCCCTTATGATCACACTGCTTCTTGTTGCAAGTGTGTCCAGCACGACGTTGTCTTAGGCAGCGATAGCACAAGTTGTAATTCTTGGCTAGCTCCCATCTTTTGTCACTTGCTGCGTCTCTGAACCTTTGGCAGTCAGACGCGTAGTGACCACTTTTGTCGCAAATTCGACATTTGTTTACCGGCTTGTCGGTAGTTGTATGCGTCCGTTGTATGACGCGTTTTCCCGCTAGAGAATCCGTTTCCTTAATGTTCTCAGGCGGGGCGAATGCACTGCAGAAGTGAGCTTGCTCGGTTATGAAGTCGCTGAAGAGTGACAGGTCCGGCAGCGACTGGTACTTTTCCGTGTACGTTCTGTACCATTGTACACGCAGAGAATTGGGTAGCTTCTCAGTTAGCTGGCGCACCAGCTCGGCATTGAGCAGATAGTGCCCCTTCTTGAGAGCTCGCAGAGTGACAACTCCGCTTCTGACTCGACTTGCAAAGGTGCAGATGTCCTTGGGCGACTCGCTGCATTTTGGTAGCCCTCTAAGTCGGTCCGTTTCGGCCTGAGCTATTGAGTCAGGACGTCCAAACTGTAGTTCCAATTCTCTCATGATCTCATCCGGCTTTGCGTTCCCGATGAGCTCTGAGCTCACTGTCTCCAGTGCGCGACCACGCAAGCTCCTTCTGAGTCTTGCCGTGTTTTCTATGTCGCTGAAGTAGGCATGAGTTGCCTCGTAAATGGCTCGAAAAGATAGCCATTCTGTATGAGCTCCACCGAAATTCGGCAGAGTCATGATAACCTGCGACGCCGATCGGTTAGGCGTCCATGGTTCGATTTTTCTGTCGGCTAGCGACGCTATAGCGGATGTCAGCTCCGTTAGAAAAGGACGGAGTGACTCTTTCGCTTCTATTTGCCTTGGCGGCTCCACGTTGGACGGCTCTGTCCTAGGTGGTTCGATGTTAGACTTCACTTGTGGGTGTTCTATATGGTCGATATGTTTCCGGGAGTCCGCTATAGCGTCGACGGCCGCAGCTGGGGTCCAATCGTCATTGTCCCCTTTGGCGGCGTCATTCTCCCTCAACGGTGTGGGCTCTGGCGCCTCTTCGAGCCACGAACGGACATACTCTTCATTAGAATTTCTGTCATCCATATATTCATCCTCAGAAGCTTCTTCTTCTGCTTTTTGAAGTGCTAACTTAGCGAGTTCCAACTTTATTTTCAATAAGTCTTCACGAGCTCTTGAAATTTTCTTACGTGACCGGGTCGACTTGCTAGTTGACGGCGGTCCAGTATGTTCGATACGGGCGTCACCCCGGGTAGCCATTACTTCTCCTTGAACAAAGGTCTTATCCTGGATCCTTTGTTTTCTACCAGAAGGCTTCAGTGTTTTTTCTGAAGAATCTTCTGATTTCGATGCCTTCCTGCGTGTGCTTGGTTCCTGTGGTTCCTCCTCCACATGTGTGGGCGTGTTGTCACCTATCTGTGACGTTGGTGGGCTTCTGACTGGTATGGACTTTTCTGTCCCTTCAGTAGTAGACGGTGAGCGTGGGGGCAGCTGATGTTGTACGCCCGCACCTGGACGCTCAATGGGGACTGTCCATGATTCAGGCCTCTTGTCCTGGGATCTGGTAGTCGGCATCCTGATTGGTTCAAAATTTCAGTTTGAATACGCCAAGTCCAAGTCCAATCTTCAACTTGTCTTCAAAACGTTGGCTCGAAACGGCTGAGTCCAATTCTAGACTTCTTCAAAATGTCAGTTCGAATCGGCTGAGTCCAACTCTAGACTTCAACACGAACTGGTTGACATCTATTTTCGAGCTTCAAAACGGCTATGTCCAAACTTAATTTTTTCTTGAAAACTGCTAAGTGGTAACTCTGGGTTAAGTCCGATTTCAGTCGTCGGCTTGAAGAGTGTTCGCTTCCTTTTTCAAACTTCGAAAAGTATCTCCAAACTCCGGGTTAGTTTAAACTCCGGGTTATATCCGACCCTCTTAACTCCAGGTTATTCTTCAAACTATAAGTCGCTAGTCAGTCTTCAAAACTATAAGTTCCAAATCAGCTTCAAACTTCAATGTTGATACGTAAACAAGTTCACTATAAGACTTTCAACACAAAATGGGTAAGCACATGAGCATATGTTTTCACTGTACTTACTGTTGTCTAAGTGTCAACTTGTCCAGCAGCCTCCAAGGTTGAGCAGCCGGTCTGGTACCAATCACTGAACTGTTGGTCCAACTCTTGACGTTAGTAGTCACTTCAGACTCCAGATATCCAGGTTTGAAACTCCAGACTTCGATCGAGAGCTTCTATCTCGATAACGACTATTTGTTTTTAAACAAATTCTAAGTCGAAAATAAGCCTTCAGCTATAACGCTTCAGGAAATTTCAGCAACTATTTTTTCGTTCTATTTTATAGAACAAGTCGCCCACACGACTATTCAATATGCTTCTGTGTGTAAGCCTCTTCTTGGATAACGCTTCAGCGATAATCCTTCAGCCGTAACCCTTCAGGAATTCTATGAACGTCGTATGTTCGTTCTATCTCCTAAACGAGCTCCCAACACGCTGTTTGAAAACTCCGATTATGAGTTTCCTAGCGATAACTCTTCAGGCTATGCTATATTCCTTCAGGATACAGTTTCTGTGTAATCTTCGATTACTGTGAATTCTCAGTAAGCAGGTTACACAACAGAAACAGCTCAAAAAACCGTCTTTTCGCGACGGTAATCACACGGGAACGGTTAGCTTCTCAGGAAGCCGGTAGAACCACAGAAATAGCTCAGGAATGGCTGCTGTGTCCCAGCAAAATGGTTGTCTTCCAGGTAGTCCACGCGTGGGCCTAATCCACTCGTGCACTCTTCACGACTGTAGTCGCTCTGGAAGTTTCTACTATGAGACGATAGTACGTTGCGCCTTTTGACGACGCTAATCACCCAGTAATACGGTTGCTGACCAGTAACTGGGTTATCTCACCCAGGAAACGGGTTTCTATCGTCCCAGAGTGTACGCTATGTTTTTGACTGTTAAAGAAACATGATCTTAACCCTGGCACTTGTAAGGTTTACGAGATGGAACGTCAGTATTCTTATTTCCCTGGAACTTTTCTCACGAACGCAACGCTTAGTACCCCAGTTGGCACATTTGTGTGGTGTGTAATCTTACCAGATTTATATTGAGGGTACCTTGAGATATTTGAGCATCAGTTTTCTTTGTTCTCACGAATGTTCACAGGCGTGAGCGTCAGTTTTCTTTGTTCTCAGGTACTAGTTTTCACAGGAACGATACGTTTTGACATTACCCAAGAAACAGGAATGTAACCTCAGTATATAAGGTCACTTTACATCAGGCTTGTTTGTTCTCAAGGCAGCGTTCGTGTCCCCAGGGCATCAGGCTTCTTTTTTCACAGGAATGGGACATCAGTTTTCTTTGTTCTCGGGAACAAGGCTCTTCCTTGGCCTATATTTTCACAGCGTCCGGGACATCAGTTTTCTTTGTTCCCTCGAACAAGGCTCTTCGTTGGCCTATATCTTCACAGCGTCCGCTGGTCTGGTATGTTTCCCAGAAAATTCGGCTCGACAGGACCAGCAAATGGTCCGTAGGTTACCAATATTCGGCTCGACAGGACCAGCAAATGGTCCGTAGGTTACCAATATACGGCTCGACAGGACCAGCAAATGGTCCGTAGGTTACCAATATTCGGCTCGACAGGACCAGCAAATGTACGGGACGGACGTGATCGTCCAAGACCGACAGGCAATCGGGAGGTTGTAAGGCTCCTGCTTGAACGCGTTGACGCCCCTTGCACCTATTGTTCAGTTGTCATCTGGTAACTACGGACCTTGGAGACACTTGAAGGCTGCCAAGTATGTTGAGGTGAAAACGTGATGTCCAGGTTAAATAAAAAACTATTTGTTCATGGCCAGAAGCGACGTTCCTTCATGGTCCTCGATGCGCAATGATGCGTGGAAATACTTTAAGTGAAATAATGGCTACGAAATGTTCACGCGCCTGCGCACTATTAAAGAAGCGAACTCGACCGCGACGAGGACCACAACATTCCGACCGCAAAAACTTTATTTCTAAGAAAAATATACCTTATGACTCGTAGCTTAAAACTGACAGGAACTACCCTTCCACTGGACCGATTCTGGTGAAACTTGCTTGATTCAGGTCCCTAGCCCCTACCATCAGGGAGTTCTCGTAAGGAGAACGTCAAAGAAAGGGAATTCCCGCCAGTTTGAAGCTTTACAATCGAGTATCTCCTAAAACTAGACATGTTAGCTCTAGGGTACCAGCGAGGGACTTGGAGCCCTCCTACTGGGCCGTTGACACACATAAGTGTTACAGTTATATTCAAAACATTCAGGCGTACAGCCGCGAAATGGTGCGAGAAGTTAGCTTATGCCCCTGATCTTGGCACATAAACTCGATTCCTACTCAGACCGCTGGGTAGATTTTCAAGTTACATTCACACCCGGGTAGCCCTCGTGATGGGCTATCCCAAGGTAGAAGTCCGGTAGCTACATGTCCAACCCCCGATGAGCTATCGTTTGTTACAAGTTTGTTTACATAGCGAATCCATGTAACCTCGCACCATATCAGGTCGCTTAACTCCTCAACCACCAGAGCTAAGCTCCTTCCGGAAGTGTGGTTGGGTAGCTGGAAAACTAGGCTGTCTGACGGCGGTACCCTGATGGGTGTACCACCAGCCTTTCCGCAGCTTAAGGTGCCGGGAAGCGGCCGAATACTAAATTTTACGTCGTCTCACAGCTTTAATGTGTCTGTGTGCGTTATATACACCTATATACTAGTTTTGTGTCATGACTGAGTCTAGGCGCCCGCCTGTGGGTCCACGAAGGTAATGCTTCAGACAGCATATCTATAACTGACCAGGCACCAAGTGTCCCTGGACGTAGTGACCCGTCGGCAGACGCATAGAAACGTCCATGCCGGCATACACAGACACATCACTTCAAGCAAGTGATGTCTATGTACTAGAATTACACAGGTGCTATCTATTTATAGGGCCTAGACAAAATTCTAGGTCACCTAGAAGCGCTAAATGGCTTGTATCGAATTTTCCAAACACTTACTTGAGTAAAATGTATGTATATTTCCCTTTTTAGAATGAAAATGCACTATGACTGGCCATGTACTGCTATTATGTATAATTTCTCAGTCATGGTATCCAGCCATCCTATCTAGAACACCTAGGTGGTGTTTCCTAACAAAACAATTACGTGTAAGGAAATAATCTGATTGGTAGGTGAATATAATACCTATAGCACTACTTGATACCCTGCCAATTTTGGGGGGTCTAAAATAAGTAAACAAAATATTTTTATTTCCTTAAAACTATACATTTATCATATATCTAAGGTACCTTATGTATAACTCTAACACATAAGCGCTATATGCGCACTCTAAACTATGTAAAAGCCCCTAAAACATGAGTTTAAAGTTATCAAAATTCTACAATAACTGGTTTTAGTATAAATATGAGGTGCCGCCCTCTTACAGGTCATTGTGAACTAAACGCTCGTTGAGGACGGTTGAGTTTACGGAGTTAAATACTTGTTTCTTTCCGTAATAACATAGTCAGTATGCATATTAATGCTTCTAATTTATTGTTATTAGACTATATAACTCTATTATATACTGATAGACACATAAAATATAATTTTAGTGTCTCAAAAACATGAACAAAATTAGTTACGGGCTTTACTATTAAAGGTTTTTTCACCTACCGACATCGCTTAGTATGCGATGGCGCTCTGGGGTGAGCAGACGTGTGTCTGTCAATACTATTTATTTTTTACATATGACTACCTATGTAAATGGTGACGTATCGTCGCGAACAATATTTATTGCTGAAACTGCTCGAAAAACGGCTAGCGCGAGGTTTTGCTGGGTGTAGCGTCTTAACTCTATATTGTATACTCTGTCTACGATATTTTCTGAAGGAGCGTTATCCCGGACGGTGGATAGTGTGAGTGGCGAATCAAATTCGACTATGAAAGCCAAAGCTTTGGATACAGTGGCCAAGTTACCTACTCAACAAACATATGGTCTGCCTAAAAATGTAACATTAAACGCATTTTTTTTATTGTTTTTATTTATTCGTAAATAACACCTTAACAGCTATAACGCCAATACAATGTTACTACCACAAATATACAAATTCAATGCAAGTACAATTCAAGTACAATTCAAATACAATTCAAATCCAATTAATATCCAACTAAAAACCAATTAAAAAACAAATGAAAATCACTTATTATCTTTTTCAATGCATTTCAGTCCTACTCCTGTGAACTTCATCAGGCTACAGTGAAATATTTATAATTCATTTGAAATAATATTTAAAAATCTTAAGGCGCGTGACAAGGGGGCAAACCTGATCAGGTTAGTCCTAGAGGATAGCTCCAGTAGCATTGCGTGGGGCGACGCGCGCCCGCGCAGACGGTTGGCATGCGCAGCTCGAGCTCCGCTAACAGATCAGGGTGGTGAAGCCAGCCGCGCAGCACCTGCAACAAGAAGCTACACAGTGTGATGTCCCTCCGCACCGCCAGCCTGCTGTACCCTACCATCCCTATTACGAAGAGACTCGGGTACATGAGCGGGAAGAAGTGATAGACACCGTACAGCTTCAAAAACCAAAAAACGTGTGAATTTGTTTTGGATTCTTTCCACTTTTATACTGTATTAAGTCTCATGGGGGTTCCAAACGATAGTACTCGTTTCAAGACGGCTCCGTACCAGCGTATTGATTATAACCACTGCCGTATTCTGAAAGTCTTTGCACTGTCTTAGTATAAATCCCAGATTTCGGAAGAACTTGCCGCACATATCCAAGATGTGCTCACGAAACGTTAATTTCGGAACCATCTCCACCCCCCAGGGCCCGCACATGCGTGACACGTGACATGACCGCGGCTGCCATCTCAGATCTCATACTGTTACGAGTAAAGCAGAGGTTCACGCGCGCGAGTGTAAAATGTATATGATGACAGGCAACATTGATACATCAGACGGATTAGTGAATGGATCCGCAGGAAAATTGACTGCCATTGATTTTGTTACAAATTAGACTACTGGTGAGAGGAGACCGCTACGAATTATGGTTTATTTTGACGAACTAATATATGGTAATTGAAAATGTAAATCTTCCAATTTGCAGGTTCGTCGCACTCAATTCCCACTGGTTCCAGCCGAAGCTGTTACCATAAAACAGAGACAGACAGACAGAGAGTTTTTTTTTTTTAATACGTCATAAATCGTACCGACTCGCACTTGGCCGCTTTTTATTTTAATTATTGATTACTTCAGCGAAGCTTGCCGAAACACCTGGCTCGATATATTTGCTGGAAAATATTCCAAAAAAACAATAAAACATTTCGCATCGGCATTCTAATGCAGAACAAAGGCTTTATTAGAAGTGACACTATCAAAAAACTACACTTAAGATAAAGGCCTCAGTAGCCAAAACATAAAAGCCCAACAAAAAAATTGTTTGGCAAAGGATTGAGGATTGACATTTGACAATGATTGACAATTTGACGAACAAGAAAGAAGTGGAACTCTGTGGTCTTGTTTGTATCTTATTTCACTTCAAATTTCCTGTTTACGTAAATAAATTTTACGTTTCTTTACCGGTTCTATTAATATATACATCTCAGATTTATACAATTTCCTATACAAATACGGTGTCGAATAATGCCTAGCCAATATGAAGAAGAGCGTACGTGGGAAGCCCCAAATCACAATCAATACGAAGTAAGTTGAAATTGTAGCAATAATTTGTATTTTATTTGTTTAAACTCAAATTCACTTTATCATTTATAATTCATCGTGAATTTATTAGAACAACCAAGCTAGTTACAGTTCTAATTAAAACGCAATTATCACGCAGACTTTTCGCTATATTACAGCCATGCGTGGTAATTTTTACTAATGACTTTTTCTCTAATTCAGGAAGAAGGAAATGAAGATGTCATTGAAAATCCAGAAGAAGTTTTGCATGAATGTCTCGAAAAATTTAAAACACCAGATTATATCATGGAACCAGGAATATTTGGTCAACTCAAGAGATACTTTCAAGCCGGAGGCAATCCTGAACAAGTGATTGAGCAATTATCTATGAACTACAATGCGGTGGCCCAAATGGCTAATTTATTAGCTGAATGGCTAATACTCGGAGGTCAGTTAGAAATTAATGGAATTTCAGCTATTTATAGTTAAAAAAATATCAGTCATAACCGGCTCTATTATTTTTTAGATTTCTTCCGTATTTCTCGTATTTTCGCTGTTATGGTCTTTTCCATAGGAACCATGGATACTTAAACTCGCACCTTTTTCCCATGAGAGTAGATAGAAACTACAGAATTCCACCTGCTACGATCCTTACATACCATAGATTTTTCTAATAAAATAAGCTTTTAGTTAGTTTTGTATTAGGAAAGAGCTCATAGCTAAATAATAACAGCTGAACGGGTCGTTCTTTGAGGTGAAAGCAGCGCTTGGCAAAGTTGGTTCATAAATGGGTGACTGTAAATACTAAGACTACCTTAGATGAAGCCTTCGATGATTGTGATTTGTAGATGACAGAAAAATCTGACCTCAACATAGTTAAGAAAAGGCTAGGCAGATAGGTTGATTCATCATCATCATTTCAGCCAAAAGATGTCCACTGCTGGACATAGGCCGCCGCGGCAACTGCGGCACACTTATCGATCCTGTGCGTTAATTGATTGATTAATTTCATAATTATTTCTGAAAGGATTTTCAAACTCGGATTGATACTTCCAGACTTATTACAAACTAAACAATATTAATTTCTACAGAGTTATCACAATAAACTAAATTATAAAAGCCTTGTTTGAAATATTGAAATATCTCATTTTCCAGGGGTCAAAGTGACGGAGGTACAAGCAATGGTGGAAAACCATTTGAAAGATATGATTCTGAAAACATTTGATCCCAAAAAAGCTGACACTATTTTCACTGAGGAGGGTGAAGTAAGTGTAGTCAATATAAATTATAAATATTGCAATTGTTTTTTTTTTGAGATTGTAAATATTATCTACTATATTTTTTCAGACTCCAGCTTGGTTGACAGAAATGATTGAGCATCCAACTTGGCGATCTTTGATTTACAGACTTGCTGAGGAATATCCCGATTGCCTTATGCTTAACTTTACCATTAAGGTAAGCTTAATCCTAATTTGAATTGAATTACAGTAAGAATGTTATTGTTTGATATTTGATTCGTAAATTTTATTTTTTAAGTATAATATTATAATTTAATGTATAACATAATAATATAATTGGCCTGTTATTTGTAACATATAACTTTAATTATTTTAATACCACAGCGTATCACCAATATTATCAATATTTACTTATCTATTTGACAATTATTTGCTAATCATATTCATTTTTTGAGCCATTAAAACTTTTATCTTTTTTTTTTTCGACCCATATGTTTGTATGTCCGCGATTTTCTTTGATTAGAGACATGGATGGATGGGATGAATGTGGCGACGCCTGGGGGATGCCTATGTCCAGCAGTGGACGTCTTTCGGCTGAAATGATGATGAGAGACATAAATAGATATTCCCGGGATAAAAAGTATCCCATGTACTTATCCTGACTATCTCATCATCTCTCTCTCTGCCAAAATTCACCCAGATCCGTCCAGCCGTTTGAGTGTGAAGAAGATACAAACACACACACACTCACAAACTTTCACCTTTATAATATTGGTATGATGTGATAATTATATTATACAATAATCTGTCCTAAGGTACCAACTTTAATAAGTTTCAATTATTTCCAGTTAATATCAGATGCTGGATTTCAAGGAGAAATTACCAGCATATCTACAGCAGCACAGCAAATTGAAGTATTCTCCAGAGTTCTAAAATCGGCTATTGTTGGATTCCTTCAAAGTTCTGATGATTGGCAAAATAGTGTTAATGAATGTGCAGTATGTATTAACTTTCATATTTTATTTCGAAACTAAAAGAGCAACTCTTTTACTTTTTATCAATTTGAAAAATGATAACAGTAAATGTTAATATAATTAAGCGGTATTAATAAACTAGTTTTATAACATTACAGAAAATGGTTTGCCATGGTGCCCACACATATGTGTACAGTCAAGTCATTGTGCACATACTTTCTCAGGAGCCTAGAGGAGGTGCCATCATGAAAAGACTTGGTCAAGAAATAACCCGTTGTGCTCAACAAAGGTATATATTTAATTAAGAAATATTTACTGCACACACCCTATAGCTGCCCGCTTTGTTTTATAACGGACTCAACCATACAGTTAACTAACCCCACAAGCACAATTCATTTTGGAGACTACACTCTTAAGGTTTTCTTGTCGACGGCACGATCAATTTTGTGCGCGGGGTTAAAATGCATGATATCTCATCCGACAACACGTGCGAAAGATATAGATGCTGTGATGAGCAGTAAGAAGCTAGTTCGCGTACGAATACACAGTTTTGCAAATTTGTAGCGAAATGGATGATGATTTAGGACGAAATAGAGCGTGCGAAATTTTATAAACAGACCTTTGGGAATACGGATATCATGAAAAACCGGCCAAGTGCGAGTTGGACTCGCGCACGAAGGGTTCCGACCATTATCGCAAAAAACGGCAGCAAAACACGTTTGTTGTATGGGAGCCCCACTTAAATATTTATTTTATTCTGTTTTTAGTATTTGTTGTAATAGCGGCAACAGAAATACATCATCTGTGAAAATTTCAACTGTTTAGCTATCACGGTTCAGGAGATACAGCCTGGTGACAGACAGACAGACAGACGGACGGACCGCGAAGTCTCAGTAATAGGGTCCCGTTTTTACCCTTTGGGTACGGAACCCTAAAAAACTACTAAATGTATCAGTTCAAAATAAAATTATTTGCATTGTTGAACTACTAATCTATTCCTGTATGCCATCAGTGACCATACAGTGTATGGTGACTGTTTTGCAATTTTCCTTCTTCTTATGGTATTTATTTGCGCCCAAAGATGCGTTAAAATCTGTGTTGAAATATGGATTTCGAAGCTCAACTTAAAATTTTACTGTTTTACTTTTTTGTTTCTATACAGGGATAGATAAAGATGAGATAAATTGATATTAATTTTTATTTTGAACGTACACCGTCAAACAGTGGAGTAATCGCCAGACTACGTTTGTATGGCAACCCCAAGTTCTTTTTGTGTAATAACAAGGGTTTATTTATAAAAGTTGCTTAAATAATTAAGTGATGATTAACATATTTTAGTTGCCTTAACCATAAATTTTTGGCATTAAGACATCTCATCACATAGAAAAGCAACATTTGTTAATAAAGCCCTAGGTAAGTATTGCACTGAGATGTCAGCAAAATTGACGGGGCCCGCTAAGGCTGATGACTGTCTTGGTCGCGGATGAATTTGAAAGAGAGTTACCGCGGCCCTGGCACAAGCAACTGAAGGAGCACGGGTGGGTTTTAGTCACCAAAAGTCACGCTTCAACCAGAGCGGGAGAAGTTATTGGATGATTTCCCATAAAAAAAAAGATGTGTTTTGCCCTGCCTTCAACCAAAAGCACAGGTCTGAAAAAGAGCAATCATTGAAATTATTACTTAACTGAAAAAAAAGTAAATTTCTGCCTGTAATGATGAATCTAGAGGAGAATCTATGAATCATATTTTTTTATTTCACATCATCATCATCAGCCTATTAATGTTCCCACTGCTGGGACACAGGCCTCCTCTCTGTGAGAGGGAATGGGCCGTAATCCACCACGCGGGCCCAGTGCGGGTTGGTGGATGTCACATGTCTTCGAATTTTTGTTTCTAGGACATGCCGGTTTCCTCACGATGTTTTCCTTCACCGTTTTGAAAGCAGTGGTGAAGAAATAATTTACACAAAGTAAAGCGCCTGCCTGGGCTCGAACCCACGACCTACAACTTGTAAGTCGCGGCCGATACCACTGGGCCACCACTGCTCTACTTTTCCTCTACTTTTTTTATTTAATCTGTATCAATAATTACCCATTTTGGATTTGCAGTCTTCCCTAGTATGATGTAACTATGTTCATTGTTTCAGTGGACATGACGTGACTCCCATCACACTGGCCCTCACGTCAGGCGAGTCCTGGCGCAATGCTCGCACGGCATTGGCAGCCATGTTGTCCCGCGGCGCACTCAACCCTGCTGATATTTCAGTATTATTTAGGGCTTACACACAGCCAGAACCACCACCAGTACATTTATTAAGAATTCCTCAATTTTTAGGTACCTATGTTATTTGGATTTCCGATATATTCTAAGGAAACACTTCGCTTCGAATCCAGTTTTCACATTGTACATGCACTTGGTTGAGTTTTCATTGACGACGTGATACTCTTTATAATCTTACTAATATTATAAACTAGCTTCTGCCATCGGCTTCCGCGTGTATGTCGAAAATTAACCCGAGGTAACATATTCTCGGGATAAAAAGTATCCTATGTGCTATTATACCAGACTATTAAATTATCTATACATACATTCAGGCAGAAACTACAGAACGCCACCTGTTACGATCCTTACATACTTCTTTTGCTTCACACACATTCATACATCTAGACATACACACACGTCGGTTATGGGTACTGAATAGAATAATAGAATAGAAAACATTTATTCGACATAGAAACAACACAACAACAACAATCACAAAGTAACAGAAAAATAGTAAAAAATAAAAGTACAAACAAGTTTTATCAGTGATTGCGCCGAGCGTGCCCATACCGAAAGGGTTACTAACTCAGCATTTGCTGGGCGTCAGACACCCAGCGCTGATTTTCAGTTGGCACCCCGCTAGTGATACACGGACGTAGGTAAATAAATAGATACTTAAAATAATGTCATACAGTGGATACGTGTGCTTAACTTATAAATAGAAAGAATATGTAAAATAGATAGTATAAAGTAATGTAAAAAATATATAATGTAATTGTTTAAAATTGACTCAAAAACCCCAAAAGACAGTGTGGTAAGACGCAACCGGCCTATCACATTTATCCAATCTCTGCCCGACTCATAACCTAGAAATAGGCTGCGCACTTGGCCTTTCTGAAGAACATCACCTATAAGGTCTATGTATGTCTTTCTAGGGCGTCCCCTCCCGGCGTTTCCATTCACTTCTGCCTTGTAAATACCTTTCGTTAGTCGCCTTTCATTCATCCTGTCAACATGTCCAAACGATATTAAAATAACAAAAAAAAAAAAAACTTCACGAATTATCTATTTCTGTACCAAATTTCATCTATAATATTTTCTTTGGGAAAACAAAACACTTTTCAAGCGGGCGACACCGCTGGCAGACGCTAATATTAAATAAGTGAATAACGAATTATCTTGAGATACAGGGTATTATTTCAACTCGCCAAGCCAAATTGGGCTTTCGAAAACCCAAATCTTTATATACATTTTGGCGTTTACATCTTACAATTGAACGAACTTTATAGATGTTTTTATTTTATTTTATTTATATTAACCTCAAGACATTTTCAATTTCACAGAACTCCTGGTCGATGCTTTATTTAAATTAGGAAGCAAACTAAATCCTGAACATAAATCAAAATATATGTATTTATTGGCGTATGCTGCAAGTGTGTGCGAGGGGCTCACTCCCGGCAAGCCTGTCAAGGATGAATTGAAGGCCACGGTTCAAGCTATTGAGAAAGTGCATGCCGTATGTAGCAGCTCTGCTAGTTCTAGTGAACTGATTGCGGAATTACCTACATTGTACCATTGCATAAGGTAATTCAAAATAAAATATAATTTATAACAAGCTTTTATATTTTAAAACAACCTTTCATATTTAAAAAAAAACATTGTCACGAGAAACAAACGTGTACAGTGGCCTTAGTGCGAGTTTTTACTCACGCGTGACTCACGCTCACTCGTGTTACGTAAACGATCTCTTATGTCAAAATGTATACAAAAAAAGAGGTTTCTCCTTACCGTCCCCAGACGGCGCTTATCCAGTTTCCATACAAATTGACGTTTACGTTAACGCGATTGACCGTGAGTAAAAACTCGCACTAAGGCCTCTGATCTATCTAAAAAAAATAACTTCTTCTAAGATTTCATAAAAGGCATTATAGGACAGTTGAAAGTAAATAAAAGCTCTGATTCTCCACTTACTTTATACACTGTAAGGGCTCGTTCACATAGAACATCCATCCGTATTTACAATACCGTTTTAACGGGTAATGGCACGCCCCGCGTGGCTTCGATCCGATAAAACGGATCATTATTTTAATACTGTTGTTGTGTGTGTGAACTCGCTCATACAACGACCTATACCATTGCCAAAGAAAGAAAGCGCCGAATGTATACGTTTTTGTATGATAAAGCGGACCTGTAAAACGGACCCCTGGGCGAACGAGCACTAACATCTTCATTCTTTCAGGTTTCCCGTCGTTGGAATGGGCGTCCTAGTGTGGGTAGAATGTGTTGTCACAGAGCCTTCGTACTTCAAGTTGTGCACAGAACACTGTCCCGTACATTTGGCTCTCTTAGATGAAGTTGCATCCTGTCATCAATTGCTGCATCACCGACTCCTAAGATTACTTGTGCAATTATTTGAATCTCCACAAGATGAATTGGAAATTTTAGTTCAGGTATTAACTATGTAAAATAAATTGCTGCGCTTGTATAATTTTTTACCCGATTGCCGAAGGAGGGTAATGTTTATCAGTCTATGTATGTATGTTTGTTCCTATGTGGCGTTCAAGAGACCAAACGCGTTGGCCGATTTTGATGTTTCTTACGTCTATAGATATCTTAACCCTGCGAGTGTCACTGGCTACATTAAAATTGTAAAAAAAAAAAATAAGGATTTTGGGCGCCATTTTCTGGGCGGAAATTTTTTTTTCTTCCTAACCCATCTTGTGGGGTATCAAAATAAAGAGTTTAAGAGCTGATTTCTAAATTACATAACACTTATATGTTAAAAAATACCTAATTCTAAAAGTTGTAAATTAAAAAAGTTAATTAATAAAATCAAAAAACCCAACTGCTTTAAAATTGAACTAAAAAGACGGAAGTCGGAGGACACATATCCGCGAGCTGGCTGACCAAAACCAGATGTACCCTCCGACTGCACAGCATGATTTTCTTCTTTTTTTACGTATACGTTCGCTTTTAAAACAGTCGGGTTTTTAGATTTTTTTAATTAACTTTTTTTTTGTATGTATGAATAAACACATTCGATAACACTTGGTATTTATTTTCAGTTGGAATTGAAGAAAATGTTACTTGATAGAATGGTGAACTTACTAAGCCGAGGTTGCGTTGTGCCTGTCCTGCGTTATATCAAGCAGTGCTGGCAGCGCGATGATACTGACATTTCTTTAATTAGATACTTTATTACGGAGGTAAGTCAACGTAATGTCAAACCATCATAATATATTCTTCTTTATCTTGAAATGTTATACTCATCCATAATATATATTAAATGCGAAAGTAACTTCTTCTGAAAATTCAAGTGATTGGCGTGTCATCCCTAATATTTATTTATTTAATTCTTCATGCACTCAAACGTACAGAGGTGGACTTAATGCCTTAGGCATTTTCTACCTGTCGACCTTTACTGGAGACAAATAGTGGTAGGTGCAATATTGAAAGTAAATCACGACAATGTAGGTTTATACAAATACAAAGCTATACATACATACTATAAAATACATACATAATATATTCAAACAAATAATTTAAATACACGAATATACTTAAACAGTAGTAGTAAATGAGGAGCTCGTGGCTAAATAATAACAGCCGCACTGGTCGATCATCAAGGTTAAGCAACGCTTGACGAGATGGGTGACCATTTCAACATACCGAGTTTCCTCCGTGCCTCGGGAAGCACGTTAAGCCGTTGGTCCCGGCTGTCATTTAAAGATCTTTGACAGTCGTTACGGGTAGTCAGAAGCTTGAGTTCTGACACCAGTCTTACCAAGGGGTACTGTATTACCTAGTTATTGGGTTGTGGAGGTCAGATAGGCAGTCGCTCCATGTAAAACACTGGTACTCAGCTGAATCCGGTAAGACTGGAAGCTGACCCCAATTTTGTTGGGAAAAGACTAGGCAGATTGATTGAGTTAGTAGTAGCAGATAATTGGAAAACATTATCGCTGTGAAGATACCACTGCCTAATTCTTACGAACGTGCTCGCGAGCTTTCACTTGGAATGCCAATAGGTTGGTTGCCAACCTGATTTCTTGGGGGAGCGCATTCCACAGAGGGATAGACTGAACCACGGGGTCTCATTACAAAGAAAGAAAATTTTCAATTAAACGAATCAGGTTTATGCAAAAAAATATATACAAACTATAAATACAATATAATCAAGAAAATTATACCATATATACTCAAAAGAACAAACTAAATATATAGATATACTTAAACATTAGTAATATTAGATTAATAATTGAAAAACATTAGCGTTGTGACGATACTACTGCCAACTTCTTGCGAATGTGCTCGCGAACTTTAACTTTGAAGGTTAACCGGTTGGTTGCCATCCTGATTTCCTGGGGGAGTGCATTCCACAGAGAAATAGACTGAACGAAGGAAGAACAGAGAATAAAGTCAGTGCGGTGAGTGGGACATTGAAGAAGGCGGTTATGGGATGACCGTAGATTTTTATTACGGTTGGCGCAAATGTAGTTTAAGTGAGGGGCCAGATAACTAGGGGAATTAGAAGAGGCGAGAAATGAGAACAACGTAGTTAGTGCCCTTTGCTCTCTGCGCTGGCGTATAGGCAACCACTTTAGAAGCGATCGATGCGCAGAGACATGATCATATTTACGCAAATTGAAAACGAATCGAATGCAGTAATTTAGAAGACGGTTAAGTTTGTTGAGAAGATCTGCATTCAGGTCATAGTAGCATTAGATTGAGTATTATATTATCTGTGACTGAACGAAGAAAGGACAGTGAATGAAGTCAGTGCGATGAGTGGGACATTGAAGAAGACAAGTGAAGAGTAAAATTTCTGTTGTTGTTGGCGCAAGTTTATTGAAAGTGTTGTAATATACATATCTAAAACAGACATTAAAAAATGACTTGCTTCTGCCCGCGGCTCCGCTCACCTAATATGTCGATAAAATAGTATATTATGCAACTAGTGAATAAAAGACGGATTTAAATCGAGGGCTATAGATGAATCACGAGCAAGTGAAGGATTCTATCGACTGAATCACGACCGTAGGGAGTGATTCATGATGATTGAATCACGAGCATAGCGAGTGATTCAAGTGTTAGGCCGCGTTTCCACTGACGCGGAGCTGGGCGGAGACGTGCGGAAGCGACCAATTACAATGGTTGAAATCCTCAATCGCGCCACTCGTCTCGTCTGTGATTGGTCGCTTCCGCACGTCTCCGCCCAGCTCCGCGTCAGTGGAAACGCGGCCTTAGAATCATGAGCGACGCGAGTGATTCATGGCCCTCGATATAAATCCGTTTTATTCAAGAGTTGCATACTATATTTTATACCATGACTTCAAGAAAAAGAAAGATCTAAGCGAAAAGCACAAGGGATATTACGAGTAATAAATAAATGGTTTATTTCCTTTTACAAAAAATGTGAAACCTTGTCGCATGAGCTAGGTAACAGCACCTGTGTTTCAGGGGCCAGTGACCACCTCCGTTACGCTACATAATTATAGTGAATTAAACACCATTGCAATTATTATTAGAATTAAAATCCAAATAAGTATTAAATAAATATCCTAGACTTAAATCAAAATCATTATTAATATCCTAAATATAAAAAAAACAAAAATAAAATCCAAGGAGTTTGAAAGTCGAATATTCTCTACACAAGAAGTTTGTATCGAGTATTTTTTGCGCAAGGAGGTTACATAGCATTAAGATGGGCGTCTAATACATTGGTGTGTTCCAAATTCAAACACCAAAACAGTGATTAAAAGTGCTTTTTAGGGTTCCGTAGCCAAATGGCAAAATACGGAACCCTTATAGATTCGTCATGTCTGTCTGTCTGTCTGTCTGTCTGTCTGTCTGTCTGTCTGTCTGTCTGTCTGTCTGTCTGTCCGTCCGTATGTCACAGCCACTTTATTCCGAAACTATAAGAACTATGCTGTTGAAACTTGGTAAGTAGATGGAGTCTGTGAACCGCATTAAGATTTTTACACAAAAATAAAAATAAAACAATAAATTTTGGGGGTTCCCATACTTGAAACTAAAACTAAAAATATTTTTTTTCATCAGACCCATACGTGTGGGGTATCTATGGATAGGTCTTCAAAAATGATATTGAGGTTTCTAATATCATTTATTTCTAAACTGAATAGTGTGCGCGAGAGACTCTGCCAAAGTGGTAAAATGTGTGTCCCCCCCCCTGTAACTTCTAAAATAAGAGAATGATAAAACTAAAAAAAATATATGATGTACATTACTATGTAAACTACCAGCGAAAATTGGTTTGAACGAGATCTAGTAAGTAGTTTTTTTTTAATACGTCATAAATCGTAAACCGCAATTTACCAAGTACGGAACCCTTCGTGCGCGAGTCCGACTCGCACTTGGCCGGTTTTTATTCACTGTTTTCAGTGAATAAAATAAGCTTTTTAGAGGGGGAATGGTATAAAGTATATTATGTCCTTCTCCAAGTCCTAGAGTATATCTAGGTGAAATTTCCTTATGATCGATTCAGCGGTTTAGGCAAGAAAATTTAAGAAATAGTGTTACTTTCGTATTTAAAATATTAGTATGGATTTAATATTGTTGATTCTTCTTAAACTATACTCTTTGCGCTGTAGCATGGTGCGGGTGACAGTTTCAATAACATTTTTTATACGTATACGCATTTTTTATAGTTTAACGTCATACAGGCAACTATGGTATATGGTATGACGTTAAACTACAAAAAATGCGTAAAAATGTTATTGAAACTGTCACCCGCACCCTGCTACAGCGCAAAGAGTATACTGACCTATATTCCAATACAAGCATAATCACTTATTTGACGTTTTAACAGGTTTTAGATGCAATAGCACCACCATATACACCAGAATTCGTACAGTTAGTACTACCTATGGTTGAGAATGAGGAAATCACTGGAACAATGAGAGCGGAAGGAGAAAATGATCCAGTTTCTGAATTCATAGGTAACAATTATTATTAACTAGCTTCTGCCAGCGGCTTCGCCTGCGTGAAAGTCGAAAAATAGCCCGAGGCAACATATGCCCGGGATAAAAAGTATCCTATGTGCTATACCCTGACTTTAATTTATCTATGTACAAAATTTCATCCAGATCCGTTCCGCCGTTCTGACGTGATTGACAAACATACATCCATCCAAACTTTCACGAAATCTACATGCAGATGGATAGCAGGAATTTTTTAGGGTTCGGTTTTTTCTTTTGAGGTACGGAACCCTAAAAAAATCTGCATTAAAGGATCACTTTGTTGTCCGTCTGTCTGTCTCTGTCATCTGTCAATACTTTTTGTATCGGGAACGCGTGGAGGAAACGAGTTGAAATTAATATCGTATAGGTATACGATATTAATTTCAACTCGTTTCCTCCACAAGCAAGGGGTTGCAAACTTGAGTAGGTACTCAAGTTTGCAACCCCTTGCAGCTGTGAAAAAATTAAACTTATAGTCCGCGCCAAACTTCTTGGCCACCCTGAAGTTGGCTACAATGGCTGCGCAGTAGTAAATCTCATACAAAAACAGCACCGTTTGGTGCCTCGCGCATCCGGTAAACCAACTTCAGGGCGGCCAAGAAGTTTGGCGCGGACTATACTAAGAGATACAGCAGTTATTGACGCATATTATACACTCGCAAGGGAATCAAAATCTACAGGGTACTTCCCGTTGACCTAGAATCATGAAATTCGGCAGGAAGCAACGTCTTATATCACAAGTAAAGGAAAAAATCCGAAACCGTCAATTTGTACATTCAGCAAAAAAAAAAAACTTTTTTGTAGTTGGTAAACTGACCGCGACAAAATTAGAGCAATGTTCGGTGCCCTCTTAGTTCATTAGAATACTCACAACGGATCTTTGTGGATCTGAATTGTGTGCCAGAGGCTGCGCACTAGCTATTTTTGTGTCAATATTGAAAGTGAAAATAGCATTGTATAACTGTCTCTTTCAATCGCATACGTTTGTCGCATCATCCTATCTCGTTTACTCTATGCAGTTACTCTGTTTCGTGCGCAATAGTTGACAGAGCCAACTTCAGAGTCACAAAGATCCGTTGTGAGTATTATAATGTTATTTAATACTTTTTGGTGAATGTAGCTTTGTACGGAACCCTCAGTGCCTACTTGTCAAAAAAATATTAAGTTTCTTACTAAATATTCTAAAAATTTCAGATCACTTTTAGAATGAAAATTAATAACCCGCTTTGGCATAATTTCTTTACAGAATTTTCCACTCCTAAATCGGCTTATAGTTAATAGTTATAGTTCGATTATATAAATATGATGTTTATAATTTCTATCAGGTTAAATTTTTCTGTGCCAGATTCGTATCTAAGTCAAATGTTTTTATTTTGTATACTAGCTGTTGCCCGCGACTTCGTCTGCGAAGCATTAGTAATTCGAATAGCTTATTTTTTATATAGCAGGATAATATTGTGGGTTTTCCATACAAACTTCTACCTCTCTTTCCACCCCCTTAAGTAAGATTTAAATTAAATTGCATCTAAATCGGTTCAACGGTTTAAGCGTAAAAAGGTGGACAGAGAGACAGACAGAGTCACTTTCACATTTATAATATTAACTCCGCCCGCGACTTCGTTCGTGTGATGGCAACCAAAAATAAGCTGCTATTAAACCTGAAACAAACGGTCCAGTTCGGTAGTTCCAAATCGATGTAGAGGTCCCCATCCATTGATTCTTCAAAGAAACTTTGACACCCCTAAATCGTCTTCTGGGGGTAAATCCGAAAAACTAATGATGCCATCCTTTATTATTTTGCCAAAGGAATAAGATTTTTATACAAATAAATTTTAACCCTTTAACACCTTAACTGCCAGATGCCCGACAAACAATACATTTTCTATTGTGTCTCGTTCTCTGGCAGCCAAACTGTTAAAAAGTTGAATTTCCAAAAAGCCCTCCTAAGTGCTCCCCAACGTCATAAAAAGAAGCTATGTGCAGTAAAAGTAATCAAAAATCTTTACCACCCCGAAGTCGTATTTTAAGGGTAGTTTCAAAAACTAATTAAAGAAAACCTTTATTGTTTATTTAGGTTGGTATTTATGCCAAGTTTCATGTTAATTGACCCAAGAAATCAGATTCTTCAAAAAAAAATTAACATCCCATAAATCGTCTTTTGGGGGTAGTTAAAAAAACTAATATTAGCAACCTTTATTATTCATTTAAGATGGTATTTATGTCAAATTTATTGTTTATTCACCCAAGAAATCAGATTCTTCAAAAAAAATTACATCCCCTAAGTCGCCTTTTGAGGGTAGTTTCAAAAAATAATAAGAGCAACCTTTATTATTTATTTAGGTTAGTATATTAGTGGCAAGTTTATTGACCCAAGAAATCAGATTTTTCAAAAACATTGTAATATCTCCTAAATCGTATTTTGGGGGTAGTTGCAAAAAACTAATAATGACAACCTTTATTATTTATTTAGGATGGTATTTATGTCAAGTTTCATGTTTATTCACCCAAGAAATCACATACTTCAAAAAATAATACATCTCCTAAATCGTCTTTTGGACGTAGTTGCAAAAAACTAATAATGACAACCTTTATTGTTTATTTAGGATGGTATTTATGTCAAGTTTCATGTTTATTCACCCAAGAAATCAGATTCTTCAAAAAAAAATAATTTACCCTAAATCGTCTTTTAGGGGTAGTTTCAAAAAATAATAACAGCAACCTTTATTATTCATTTAGGTTAGTATTTGTGGCAAGTTTCAAGTTTATTAACTGAAGAAATAAGATTCTTAAAAAACACTGTAATACCTCCTAAATCGTATTTTGGGGGTAGTTGCAAAAAACTAATAATCACAAACTTTATTGTTTATTTAGGATGGTATTTATGTCAAGTTTCATGTTTATTCACCCAAGAAATCAGATTCTTCAAAAAAAATAACATCCCCTAAATCATCTTTTGGGGGTAGTTTCGAAAAACTAACAATGAAAGTCTTTACTGTTTATTTAGATTAGTATTTATGTCAACTTTCAAGTTTATTAACTGAAGTAATAAGATTCTTCAAAAAAACTTTAACACCCCGTAAATCGTCTTTTGGGGGTAGTTTCAAAAAATATTAATAGCAACCTTTATTATTCATTTAGGTTAGTATATTAGTGGCAAGTTTATTGACCCAAGAAATCAGATTTTCAAAAACACTGTAATACCTCCTAAAGTGTCTTAAGGGGGTAGTTGCAAAAAAAGAATAGTGACAACCTTTATTGTTTATTTAGGATGGTATTTATGTCACGTTTTATGTCTATTCACCCAAGAAATAAGATTCTTCAATAAAATAACATCCCCCAAATCATCTTTTGGGGGTAGTTTCGAAAAAGTAACAATGAAAGTCTTTATTGTTTATTTAGATTAGTATTTAGGTCAAGTTTCAAGTTTATTAACTGAAGTAATAAGATTCTTCAAAAAAACTTGAACACCCCCTAAATCGTCTTTTGGGGGTAGTTTCAAAAAATATTAATAGCAACCTTTATTATTCATTTAGGTTAGTATATTAGTGGCAAGTTTATTGACCCAAGAAATCAGATTTTCAAAAACACTGTTAATACCTCCTAAAGAGTCTTATGGGGGTAGTTGCAAAAAACGAATAGTGACAACCTTTATTGTTTATATAGGATGGTATTTATGCCAAGTCTCAAGTTTATTCACCCAAGAAATCAGATTCTTCAAAAAAACTAACATCCCCTGAATCTTCTTTTGGGGGTAGTTTCAAAAAATAATAATAGCGACCTTTATTATTATTCATTTAGGTTAGTATTTGTGGCAAGTTTCAAGTTTATTGACCCAAGAAATCAGATTTTTTTAAAACATTGTAATACCTCCTAAATCGTATTTTGGGGGTAGTTGCAAAAAACTAATAATGACAACCTTTATTGTTTATTTAGGATGGTATTTATGTCAAGTTTCATGTTTATTCAGCCAAGAAATCAGATTCTTCAAAAAAAATTACATCCCCTAAATCATCTTTTGGGGGTAGTTTAAAAAACCAACAATGAAAGCCTTTATTGTTTATTTAGATTGGTATTAATGTAAAGTTTCAAGTTTATTAACTGAAATAATAAGATTCTTCAAAAAAAATTAACAACCCTAAATCGTCTTTTGGGGGTAGTTTCAAAAAAGAATAGTAGCAACCTTTATTATTCATTTAGATAAGTATTTGTGGCATGTTTCAAGTTTATTGATCAAAGAAATCTGATTTTTCCATATAAACTTCAACACCCCCTAAATCATCATTTGGGGGTAGTTTCGAAAAACTAAAAATGTCAACCTTTATCATTTACTTAGAGTACTATTTGTGCTAAGTTTCAAGAATTTTGGTCGAAGGAATTAGATTTTTCATACAAAGTTTAAACCCCCTTTTTACCCCCTTAGGGGTAGAATTTCCAAAAATCCTTTCTTAGTGCACACTTACGTCACTTGAAGAACCTTTCTGCCAAATTTCATGCTTCTAGGCTTAGCAGTTTTGGCTGTGCGTTGATTGATCAGTCAGTCAGTCACCTTTCACTTTTATAGATATAGATTGACATTTGTTTTTTTATTTTTCAGTACACTGCAAGGCGCATTATGTACCGTAATCATCTATGAAACTACGGACTTCAATAAAGTCCGGCCTAGTATAATCAAAGAATTAATAATTTTAATTATATTAAATAAATACTTGAAATCCCTCCACTTCTTGTTTTATTTATTTATTGAGGACTAAAACACCAAAAAGGCGACACAGGTGCGCGTACCTCATCGTACTCCGATCAATAAATTCATTATTGATACTAGGTTAGGTTTACGAACGGTGCATTATAATAAGTAAGTATACATAGAAAAGGGGGCAGGGTTTTTTTCTATGTACTAGTACTACTTACCTACTCTGGGCGGTCTATTTACAAAAGGCTCGTTCAAAATCAAAATCAATTTTTTTATTTCATATAGGCCTACATGGGCACTTATAAAACGTCGACAAAAGGTGCACGGTTCGGGTTGGTCGTTTCCTATGGAGAAGAACCGGCAAGAAACTCCATGGTCGTTGATTTACACTGCCAATATAATACGAATTAATTTACCCGACTAAGGCGAAGCAAAAGGGAGTGTAATGTTATTGACCGGTATGTGTGTATGTATGTTAATTTCTACCGTTTTGGTGCCGCAAGTTCACTACATCAACATGCGGTACCAAATATTGGCACGAATGAATGAACATGAATCCTTGATACTAGTGGATTAAGGGTTCCTGTGAAAAGAAGGCCAAAACATATATAGTAAGTAGGTACCTACCTAAGACGGAGACGTGGGCTCCCTATGCAAAATAAAAATATAGGGTACTAAAATATTTGAGCTCGCTCTTGCATCCTACGGCCTATTAATTTCTGAATCTTTTTGGCATAAATCGACAAACTAATTGCTATTTCTGTGTGAATGGTCAAACTATCCAAGGAAGGGTGCAAAAATGTTCGAACTCGCTACTTCTATCACTCTTTCATCCTTTGGGTCGCTCTTCCGGTCGTTTTAATCTAAATGTTTTTTGCATTCATAGACAAAACGTTGGTAAATATTTAATTGAGAAATACTTATAAAGGACAGGTCCTCTCTTCTCTCGCTCTTATATCCTGCACGAAGGTCAAAAGAATAGGTATCTATTGCATGCTCAAAGAGTTACTAGCGATTGAAACTTAAAATTTTCGTTAGTCAGAAAACTTACAATCAAACTGATACTCCGAGCGAAAAGAGGTTATGTTTAAAAAAAACTAGAAAAATTAAAATAGAAAACCATTTATTTTAAACTAACAAATAAACCATGAACTCAAAATGTTCGTAGCTATTGGTATTTATATTCAAAGAGCTTTTATTAATGATTACTTATTGCTTTATTTGTGTTTCTTTCGTGCTGTTAGCCCCTTGCAGCTTTTCTTTCATAATATCTTTTTAGAGCTTCATCAAAAACTACTCCAACAGTTCTCTTCTTCCAAATATCAATTTTTTCTTTAGGTTCTTCGATAACTTCTTTACTTTCATTTGATTCTTTTTTATCGTGTTTATGCTTTCTGTCATTTTCAGATGGAATATCTTCGCTCTTATTTTTAGGTGGTTTTATATCTTCATTTTGATCAGTCTTATCTTCGTCACTTGACTCGTCTATTGAAAAGTCGGAGTCGGCGTCAATATTATCTTGCTTATACTTTTTAGCTATTCTGATATCATCTAGATTTACGCGATTTATTTCTTCATCAGAGTCCTCTATTTCCCCTTCAGATAAACATGACTTGTCTGATGATTTTCTCTTCCTATAATTTCTCTTCTTTTGTGAATCAATGGACTCAGATGTCGGTTTTTTAGATGAGTCAACCTTCTCATTGTCTTTTGGCAATTCAGGATTTATTACCTCATCCTCTTTTCCTAACTTCTGTTCATACAGGTGACGGTAGAAACCACCTATGGATAAAGGGAAATTCTTTAATATATTTTTGATACATTTACACATTCACACTCAAGGGTAAGTTAAGTGACGTGAAACTACGCCCACTTTTTAATAGATAGCGATTCAATTTAGGTACCGAATGGTGACGGACGTAAAGAATTTCACGATCCCATATCTTCCTCTGGGTGGGGTGTACCCCATTGTTGCGAAGTTCATTACCGCGATGTACGGTACAGCGAAAGTTTACTATCGCGACGTTCGTTGTTGCGAAAGTTCTTAACTGCGATGTACGTTACTGCGAAAGTTTACCATTGCGACGTACGTTGTCGCGAAAGTTCTTAACTTCGATGTACGTTACTGCGAAAGTTTACCATTGCGACGTACGTTCTCGCGAAAGTTCTTAACTGCGATGTACGTTATTGCGAAAGTTTACCATTGCGAAGTACGTTGTCACGAAAGTTCTTTACTGCGATGTATGTTACTGCGAAAGTTTACCATTGCGACGTTCGCTGTCGCGAAAGTTATTTTCTGTGACGATTACAGTTTCGATAACACGCTATTGCAATTTAGGTCATCTAGGAGGGTTGCTGATACTGGTTATAGTGGCAATATTATATTATTGGACATGACTAAAAAATTGTAAGTAAATTTAATTATAATTGAACCAAAAGATAATAATAATAAAATATACATAAACAAAATTCATGTACTTATCTATCTAAGCCAACTTATTAATATAAAGGATGTATTCCTTTAGGTTAGGTGTATTTACAGAGAGAAAACTATACGTTTTTATGTCTTATTTATGTAGATACCTTTAAACGAGAATTTCTCGTATATATGTAAATATATATACTATCTGAATTTTTGGAAACGGCGCCAACGATTTTCATGAAATTTAGTATGCAGGGCCTTTCAGGAGCGATAAATCAACCTAGCTAGGTTTAATTATTAGAAAAATCGTTTTCTATATTTTCACCCTTGTAGAGCTCGGTCGCCCAGGTACTGTAGATTAAGTATCTAGTGTGCGATATACTTAGACAGGATTTTTTCACACCTACATGAATTTTGCTTTTGTTGATTTTTCTTTTGTTCCATTTAAAAGTCTATTTAGATAGGTACCTACATGAGTTTTGTTTATATTTATTTTATTATTATTATCTTTTGGTTCAATTGTAATTAAATTTGCCTACAATTTTTGCTCATTTTTTAGTTATGTCCAACACTATAATATTTCCACTATCACCAGTATCAGCAACGCTCCTAGATGTCCTAAATCGCTTAAGCGTGTTATCGAAACTGCAATTGTTACAGTAAAGAACTTTCGCGACAGCGTACGTCGCAATGGTAAACTTTCGCAGTAACATACATCGCTGTAAAGAACTTTCGTGACAACGTACTTCGCAATGGTATACTTTCGCAGTAACGTCCATCGCAGTTAAGAACTTTCGCGACAACGTACGTCGCAATGGTAAACATTCGAAGCAACGTACATCGCAGTGTTGAACTTTCTCAATAACGTACATCGCAATGGTAAACTTTCGCAGTAACGTACATCGCAGTAAAGAACTTTCGCCACAACGAACGTCGCGATAGTAAACTTTCGCTGTACCGTACATCGCGGTAATGAACTTCGCAACAATGGGGTACACCCCTCTGGGTGTCGTAAGAGGCAACTAAGGGACACGCCAGGGAATGGGCAGCAGCATTCTCTGTGCACTTTAACAAAAAACTGCGATCGCCAACCCGCCTGCCAAGCGTGGCGATTATGGCAAACCCCCCCCAAACCTGATGAATAGCACACATAAAAAACGGCCCCGAGTGCCCAACAGCCCCTGTACCCTCGGCTACGGTAGCGGTCGAGGCGATGGCGTGGCGCAAAGAATCCCCGGAGTGGACCCGGCTGCCCCAATAAACACCGACGACTGGACCTGGGAACATATAACACGCGAACACTCCGGACCGACGAGAAGGTAGCCGAACTCGAGAAAGAATTGAGCAGATTACGATGGAGCATTATAGGGTTATCTGAAGTCCGAAGAGAGGGGGAGGACTCGATAATCCTCAAATCCGGTAACCTGCTCTATTTCCGAGAGGGTGACCGGCAGTCCCAGGGTGGTGTCGGGTTTATTGTCCACAAGTCCCTTGTGAACAACGTGGTGAAGATTGAGAGTGTGTCGACCAGGGTGGCGTACCTTATACTCAGAATATCCGCAAGATGTTCGCTGAAGGTCATACAGGTCCACGCCCCGACCTCGGCACACCCTGACGACGAGGTAGAGGCCATGTATGAAGATATCTCTAGAGCCATGTATGGTTTCAACTCTCACTTTACCGTTGTCATGGGGGACTTCAACGCAAAACTGGGCAAACGAGATGAGGATGAGCTGCAATTAGGGCAATTTGGAGTTGAACGTCGGAACCACCGGGGTCACCTACTGGCCAGTTTTATGGAGAAGGAGTGCCTTTACATGATGAACTCTTTCTTCAGAAAGCGTGATCACAGGAAGTGGACCTGGCAAAGACCCGATGGTACAACTAAAAACGAGATCGACTTCATCATGTCAACCAAGTAGCAAAATATGTTCAATGATGTCTCAAAACCGGGAGCGATCACCGCATGGTAAGAGGCACATTGAACATTAATGTTAAGCTTGAAAGGTCTCGACTGATGAAGTCCACGCTCTGCCCAGTACAGATCCAGGTCCAAAACCCCGAGACCTTTCAGCTCGAACTCCAGAATCGTTTCGAGTGCCTAGAGAGCTCCGTGGACGAATACAGCGACGGGTTTGTGGAAGCTGTCCATACGGTCTGGTCTAAGTTTTTCACACCCACCGCGCCGTACAGATAGGAACAAAAAGCTCTCTGATCCTACTCTCAAGCACATGAAGGAGAGGCGTGACATGATCTTGCAGTCTTCAGACGATGCGTTGAAATACCGGCAGCTAAATAGATCAAAGTCCTTGAAAAGCGACCTCCGCCGCTTTAATACCGAAAGAATTAAAGACGCGATTGAGCGGAACAAGGGCTTCAAGGTCTTTGCAAGAGATCTGTCTATTGGGCAGAGCCAGCTCACGAAACTGAAGACCGATGATGGCAGGATCGTGTCCGCCAAACCGGAGCTTCTGAGGGACATCGGGACATTCTATGCGCAGTTGTACACGTCAACCAATAAACCCGTCGCGAATCTAGCGAATGACCCGAGAGCTAGATTGACCCGACACTATACCGAAGACATTCCGGACGTCAGCCTGTATGAGATTAGGATGGCTCTGAAACAGCTTAAAAACAACAAGGCATCGGGTGATGACGGAATTACGGCCGAACTCCTGAAGGCGGGTGGAAAACCAGTACTTGAGGCCCTTCAGAAGCTGTTTGATTTAGTCCTACTCGAGGGGAAAACGCCACAGGCATGGTTCAAGGGTATGGTGGTACTCTTCTTCAAGAAGAGTACTGAAGAACTATAGGCCCATCTCACTTCTTAGCCATGTCTACAAGCTGTTTTCAAGAGTCTTGAAAACAAACGAACTTGAAGGTTTGTCGATTTCCAGCCACCCGAACAGGCCGGATTCCGTAAAGGGTTCACCAGATTACACACTACCACACAGGGTACACCAGATTTTGGTCAGCCAGCCCGCGAATATGTATCCTCCGACTGCACAGCATGATTTTCTCCTTGTTTACTTTTTAGTTCGCTTTAGAAGCAGTCGGGTTTTTTGATTTCTTGATTTAACTTTTTTTATTATGTTCTGTACACTTATCCTCTTACAAATAAACGCAGAATAAAGTTATACCAGGTATAAACCTATGAAAATGTATGGGTATACCTTAGTTATACCTGGTATAACTTTATGCCGCGTTTATTTGTTAGACGGTTAGTTCAAGAGACTACTAAAAAAGTAATATTATTACTAGAGAATAAATAAACTATTTTTTTTATTTTCTTTTTTATGTCGAGTATGTCCCTTATAATGGTGAGTATTCGCTATAACAACTATTCGCGGCATCTCTAGTACGAGGGGGTTGAAACCGACTTGCAAAAACTCTTTAGGCATTCTAAATATAAAAGAAAGGAGCATCTACCGGCGATTGCCCCTGTATGCACCAAGCAAAGGACTGTTGTAGAACATGGAAACAAAAGATATGTGGCTATGGGTTTGGGTGGTTATAGTGCATTGGTTAGAACTATGGAAGATTCATGGACCCCTGCCTGATCACTGTTGCCGGGTGGCTTGCAAAGTCAATAAATGAGCCCCCAAAAACTGTCACAAGCACAGACTTTGATTTTATTAACTTAGCCAAGGCAGCAACATATCTAAAAGTAAGTACTTGATTAGCGAAGAGATGACTGTGCTTGCAATAAGTAACAATTTGATGTAATATTCACCTAAATCCTTTTGTTTCGTAACATCTCCAATATTTTCTAAATACTCCTCACGCTTTTCCTTCTCTTCTTCTAAACGCATTTCTTCCAATTTCTTTTTATAAGCAGATGTCACAAACACTTCTTTATCCTGGAACTCATCACCTTCCTCTTCCCTTTCCTTTTGTACCTATAAATATTAAACAAATATAGGATTAAAAGAAACTATCCAAGATCCCTTAGATAATGATCAATAATATTCAACAACATTTCACATAGATATAAGTATGATACGAGTCTGTCTGCCTAGCCTTTTTCCCAACTATTTTGGGGTCGGCTTCCAATCTAACCGGATTCAGCTTTGTACCAGTGTTTTACATGGAGCGACTGCCTATCTGACCTCCACAACCCAGTAACTGGGTAACACGGTACACCCCTTGGCAAGACTGGTGTCAGATCTCAGGGTTCTGACTACCCGTAACGACTGTCAAAAATCTTCAAATGACAGCCGGGACCAACGGCTTAACGTGCTTTCCGAGGCACAGAGGAAACTCGCTATGTTGAAATGGTCACCCATCCACGGACCGACCTCGTCAAGCGTTGCTTAACCTTGAAGATCGACCCGTGCGGCTGTTATTATTTAGCCACGAGCTCTTCCTCATAAGTATGATACGAGTATATATAATAATTTTTATTTCCATTTTGTTGTGTATTGATTGTGTGAGTTACTGTAAAATTAATATACATGTGGGTACTTCCAAATAACTTATAATACTGATTGTCATTATGTTCTAGAAATAAATAGTTTGCTTCTAATCTCGAAACTGCGTGTATCTTTTAAGATGGTGATCCATTAGCGAGCCGGCGAGCTAACGGTATAAATCGTTGGTTCGTTGGCTCGCCGACTCGCGTTGGTGATCCATTAGCGTACCAAACAGTCTACTCTCATCATTGGCGAAGTCATGGCGTGCTCCCAGACGAAGTTACTTTGTAATTTGCCTATTCTTTTACAGGAGAAAAAAAAAACAATTCTGTTTAGTACCACAACTCAGGTTTATACACTTCATCGGCCCCTGATCCAATCCCCAATTCCCCATGCTAGCTTGAACCTATTTTTCTCCTTCCTGTGACATGCTCGCAGAGATTGAATGGTCCTTTTAACATCGGGAATTATTGTACTGTTGGGATCATGTTTTTGGTAGATCTCTAAAAGTTTATTGTACGCGTACGTTTTTAGCAGTTTATTTATATTGATTTTTATAGTCTCTGCTGGTGTACTTTCATAGACAATCATGTTCCTAAAAACATTGTATAAACTCCAACACAAATTCGCGACGAAACGAGCGTATATCCATTTGTGTAGCTACTGGACGTTGCCTCGCAGCGTGTGCTGTCGCCACCAAAGTCACAAAAAGCCAGTCGGCTTGCCGGCTCGACTGATCCACTGGCGGTTTTTTGCACCGCGTACTTAGAATTTCAAGCATGCACAAATAACCAGCGAGCAAATCCGCCGGTTTTGAAATCAGCAGACTTTTAAGTGCTCCATTGGCGGTTTAGACCTTTGGCTCGCGAGTTCGTTGGCGTATTGCTCGCAAATGGATAACCGCCTTTACATTTCATGTTTTTCAATAATATAAAAGGAAATAAAATATAAAAGAAAACCGATGGGGGTTCCCTTGTGAAAGCGCATGTTACATTTTCGGAAAATATTTCTATTTTAAGTTATCCTGCATTTTGATGCAGTTAATGAAGACTCTCACAGGGACCTCTTTTTTGTACCTTCCAACCTCTAAAAGAAAACTTGCCTATTTTTTAGAATACCGAAATATGTAGTAAGTTTAAAAAAAACTTATGTTGCCTAGATAGTTGGATTCCGAATTTAAATTTTATAAATGTATCAAACCCTACTTTAATGCCAATTTGTCACGTAGGTATTCAGGTTATAACTCACTTGTCTCTCAATACGGCGCTCATTCTCAATTTTTCGTTTGTTGGCAGCCTTCATTAAATTTTCTATATACTGTGGTTTCTTTTCTTCTTTTGTCTTGACTTTCGCCTTATCCTTTTTACTAGCCATTTCTTCATATATTTCATCATACTGATAAACTGTTGGATCTTCCGTCAATGCTTTCTCTTGAGCTACTTTGGCCTGTAAGGAATTTGGATCAATGAAAACTTTTAAAATTATTAGGAGAAGTCATGGTTAAAATTTCGATTATGGGCCGTTGATTTTTGGCGCAAGGAGGTTGGAGGGGCTACCCACCAGTCTCATTCCCACCACTCGGAGCCCTATGGTTATGGAGATATTCATAGTTAGTTTTCAAGTTAGAATAAAAAAATCCATAAATCTCCAACGAATTAAGGGGCGCGGAGGGGGGTAGAGGGGTTACCTCACTGTACCATCCCCACCCCACGGAATGCCATGGTTATGGAGATATCCATGGTTAAAGTGTAAGATTACTATTTAAGGAACAAAGTCGACGAACTATTTCTGTCTGCAGGGTCTAAAGTAACCTAACATGAAGGAGATGACGGAAGCTGCGTTCGAACCTAACCTATCCATGTCGGGGTGCCCTAAGTTCCCGAGCTCGCTTCGCTCCCTCTTGGACTGATTCTCATTTTTTTACCTCATGAATAGCATACAAAAACATTAAATTGACGAGTTTTCAAAATTTGTGAAAAGCTTTCTATTTATGAGTACTACCTACAAAACAAAATGAACTTCCAAGTAAAGTAAGTTTAAAAAATTGTTAGAAAGTCAATTTTTTTCTTTGAGTAAAACTTGGTGGTATCACCATTTTGGATACTCTCTTCAACTTTCCACCCTGCTTACTGATGTGATGACATTTTGTCGAAACTAAAATATCCCACCATGGGGTCGTGGACCTTTTGAAGGCATATGAGGGGCAAGCCAACTCTATTGTTATTATTTTAGACTACAGATTAGAGGTGGTCTGTAACAGGTTAAATTAGGTATCTGTTACACCTGTTCCAGTTCCAGGGAAATAGCAGTTCCAAAATCCTGTTCCAAAATAACAGCCTGTTATTTTGCAACAGCTACTAGTACTAATAAATAAAGCAGTGTACAGATTCATTTTGTGAAATCTCCCCATACTTGATAAAAAATTTATATCACTTTCATATAATTTTCCCCATATTTTGTGGTGGCATTTTGTAATAAAAAAAGCTTTTAATAAATAAATGATAAGCATACAAGAGCAAAACACAAAAATTTGCGATAAAAGAGTTATTTATGTAGTTTGGCTACCTTTAATATGTATTTTATAAACTTGCTCATAATTTTTCAATGGCATACATATTTGAAAATATTGTGAACAAAAATGCCCAATATTGACCCACTTTTCCTTTTTCCCCAAAATTGGGCAATAATACCCAATCTGACATTTGACAATTGACATTCACAGAAAAGAACCACAGATTATGTGACTTTTATTGCACTTTTGGATAAACGCACGATATTACACTATGTTCTATATTTATTTTTAGCACGACAATGTGATCTGTGGGTTTAAAATAAATATTTCACCATCATATTTTTACATTACATAAAATATTATAAATAAAATACAATCAATATTACATTATAAAATCGATGGTTTACACATTTTTTTATTCAATGGTAAGTTCATAATTGTGTATCCAAATGTGTAACAGTGACAGGCAGAGAACAGACGCTATCTCTTTCTATTACAATAAGTCAGAAGAGAAAATAGCTTGTTTCAGTCCCAAACTGGTACAGGCGCAGATCATTTTTGTTTTAATCTCTTTCTAACAACGTAAACATCCCTAAGCTAGACGAGAGAAGAGCTTGTTATGTTACACAGACACACACACACACTAGTTACGCCAAAGGTATGTTTTGACTTGTGACAACGCGGAACAGATTTTGACTGTTACTACGACTGTGACTGTTACTACGACTGTGACTGTTACCTACATATCAGTTATCTGTGACTGTTACTGCGACTGTGACTGTTACCTACATATCAGTAATCTGTGACTGTTACTGCGACTGTGACTGTTGTTGTGGGTCGTGGAACTTGTGAAACAGGCAAAAGAAGCAGGAACTGTTATTTCAATTTATGGATATCTGTTCCATGTTGCTATTTTTAAATACCTGTTTTTTTTAACTGTTTCGATAATTATGCCTCACTCCTACTACAGATATTATTGTTTCGTCACAAGTATGATAAATTATAAGTTTCAAATACCTGTCTTGTCGTAATATCACTAGGCCGAAGTAACGCGGGTTTTTTCTTGGATTCATCTTCTGATTCAGAATCATTTCCAAAAACATTCCTTGATGCTTGGAATGTCGGTTTTTGTTTACCCTTATCAGATAATATAAGACCATATCTGAAACACAATATACACTTAGTTTACGGAATTTGTCTAAGTTGTAGCAACAAAGTCTTAGCCAAACTTAATTAATTTTATTAATGTTGTTGTGACATATGGGCGACCACAAGCTGCATTTGCAAATTCACATAGTAAAATTTAAGTTAAATACGCACTTTTTATTAGACATTTTGTCCAAGGGTCCAAGTATTATCTTTACAGTCTTTGCTCCTTTCTTTGTTTAACTTCAAGCTATCATAAATTTTATCGTAAATTAAAAAAATTGTCTTCGTGTTGTGGAGCATGGACGTGTTCGTGTTTATTTATTTGACAGGACTTGACGTTGACGTGACGTTTATGTTTATGTTTTTTTCTTGTGTCTGTGCCACTGGCTTGGTTACAAGACATTTAAGCCAAGTCTTTAATAGAAAAGTCGCTGGTTACAAGTTTCAAACAATAATGGTATTATATATATTTATTTTCAGCCTGCATGGGGGCTACCGCGGTTGAATTCGCCGCTGTAGGCGCTGGTGTGGCGTGAGGTTTCCGATATGTCAAATTTCATAGTTTTTTGGCTTAGCGCGAGTTTTTTTTTTTTTTTTTTTAGTTTACCTTTTTTTTTATTGTTGAGAATATTTTCCAAATATGGCAGATTAAGATGGCTTTAATAGCACGTTTCGGAAAATTTAATTCTGTTTTTTTTTTAAGTTCTTCAGCATTAGAAAAGATTTTAATACAAACTTTACTTCCGTGCAAGTTAAAACAACTTTAACAGCTATATTTATGAACCTTAGTCAACGGTCCAAGTTTAAGCTGACGTTAATTAGTAATTCATCCTCATTGTCCCACTGCACAGGGCAAAGGCCTCCCTTTCTCCCTTCCATTTCTCCCGGTCTTGAGCAAGTGTAGAACAGTCCTTTCTGTGGGTGTCAAGTTCGTCCCGCCACGCCAGCTTCGCTTAGGTCTAATATTTTATTTATTTATTAAATATAACAAAAAACCCGACTGCTTAAAAAGCAAACTAAAAAGACGTAAACAAGAAGACAATCATGCTGTGCAGTCGGAGGATACATATACGCGAGCTGGCTGACCAAAACCAGATGTATCCTCCGACTGCACAGCATGATTTTCTTCTTGTTTACGTCTTTTTAGTTTGCTTTTTAAGCAGTCGGGTCCGTCTCATTAAAATCCGCTATTTTTCCATTTTTCAAATTTAATGTAGCCAGTGACACACGCAGGGTTAAGACGAATCGATTGACGTAAGAATCATCAAAATCGGCCCTTCGCGTTTGGTCTCTAGAACGCCATATAGGAACAAACATACATACTTACATACAAACTTATATAGACTGATAAACACATTGTCCTCCTTCAGCAGTCGGGTAAAAAAGGTAGTGATATAAAAAAGATCCATTACTTGACTTAATGTCCTTTAACCCCTAGATGGGGCAGAGGGCGTCCACAGATGTCCTCCATCGCGATCGGTCTTGAGCTTCACGCTTCACCTCGCTCCATGTCATTCCGATGCTCGTCGCTTCTGCCAATACTGTGCGACGCCAGGTTTGACGGGGACGGCCACGCTTTCGTTTCCCCTGGGGATTCCAGTCCAAAGCTTGTTTGGGTATGTGATCGGGAACCCTTCGGAGCGTGTGGCCAATCCATCTCCACTTGCGACGCTTGATCTGGCGGTCGATCGGGCTCTCGTGGCATTTCTCCAACAGCTCTACATTGGAGATGGTCTCGGGCCAGTAAACTCCGAGAATACGACGAAGACAGCGGTTGACGAAGACTTGTATTTGGCGTGAGATGTCCTTTGTGACCTGCCACGTTTCGCACCCGTAGAGCAGCACGGATTTGACATTGGACCCGACGATTTTGAGTTTAATCCTTCGGGTCAGTTTCCGCGATTGCCAAACAGGTCTCAGCTGCGCGAAGGTTGCTCGGGCTTTGGCGATCCGTGAAACGATGTCCTCTTCACTTCCCCCAGTCTCTGACACGACACTCCCGAGGTATGTAAATTTGTGGACGCGTTCCACTGCCTCTGTGCCAATCAGCAACGGTGAGTGGTTCTTCACACCAGTTCTCATTTCCTGGGTCTTCCGGATGTTTATTTTGAGCCCCGTTTTTGCCGCTTCCTGGCGTAGAACTTTTAGCTTTGCTTGCATATCGGCGTGGGTATGGCTCAGCAGGCATAGGTCATCGGCGTAATCCAAGTCTTCCAAGACGTTGGATAATCCCCACTCTATGCCGCGGCGCCTGTTATCGTAGATGCGAAGCATAATTCCATCAAGAATGACCAGCAGCCTAATTGTGTAAGTAAATTCGGCAAACGAAACAATCTGTTTCTTTCCCAAAAACACACACATACACAAAAAAGTTCAATCTTTATGCAACTTCAGAGGCTGACGGTGGTTCCGTGTTAATGTTGAGAAGCTGGGTGGGTGGAGTACTGACTTGCAGCGCGTCAGGTGCCGATGTAGCTGACAGACGGAAGACCTCTTCAAAGTGTTAACGCCAGCGAAATAGCTGCCCTTCTGACGTCACAATGAGCTGACCATCTTTGGACTTCAGCGGCTTCTTCCTCAACTTGCCTGCCAAGGTTTTGGTAGCATTGTACAACTCTTTCAAGTTGCCGGAGTTTGCAGCTTCTTGAGCACGATCAGCAATACCATCAGCCCACCGTCTCCTATCTTTGCGGGTACTGCGATAGATTTCCTTGCTTTTCTGACGGTATTGCGTATTAAGGTCTGCTAGTATGGCGTCGTTATGGGTCTCAAGCAGTCTCAGATGAAGATTCCTTCTATCTTCGATCAGGTTCCACGTGCGTTGTGACATCCAGTCCTCCCGAGAATGAGTCGATTTGTGCCCTAGAACGACGGAGCTGGTCTCTGTATAGGCCACTTTGATGCGGTTCCACTCCTCGTCTAATGAGTCCGTAGCAGCATCGAGTACAGAAAAGCGATTGCGCAATTCCATTTGAAAAGTTTTACTCGTGTCTGAGTCATGCAGTTTGCTCACCTCGAACCTTTGGTCGCTATCAATATCGGCGCCCCTGCGGTTGCGGACATCGAGCAGTGAAGACCGCCATTTGGAACTAATGGCGAGGTGGTCAATTTTGTTCTTGGTGACTCCATCGGGGGAGTCCACGTGTACTTATATAGAATAGAATAGAATATCTTTATTTCGGACACAAAAATCCATACTTATGATGGTCGCCATGAATGAATAATGTTCCTCCGATGGTAAGGTCGTGGTTCTGACAAAACTTGATGAATCGCTCCCCATTCTCGTTGCACACTCCAAGTCCCTGTGTACCCATATGCCGCTCGCGGTTAGTATTAACACTCCCAACCTTAGCATTCAGGTCCCCCATGACGATGACGACTTATCTTGCTTTTTTATGCTCCTAAGGGTGGCGTTGAGGGCATTGTAGAAGTCGTCCTTGGTATCCTCTGTTGATGCATTGGTTGGGGCGTAGCACTGGATAATGGAGATCTTCCGGGCTCTTAAGTTGAAACGGGCACACATGATCCGCAGCCTAATTGTGTAAGTGAATTCGGCAAAGGAAACAATCTGGTTCTTTCCCAAAAACACACACATACACAAAAAAGTTGAATAAAGATTAAACTTACACAAAAACACACACTTATACAAAAAAGTTGAATAAAGATTCAACTTTTTTGTGTATGTCTGTGTTTTTGGGCAAGAACAAGATTGTTTCCGTTGCTGAATTTACTTACACAATTAGGCTGCCGGTCAGAGATCGGTTTCCAGTCCAAGAGGCTATTCATAGCTGCATTAGAAAGGAGGAGCCCCACGCCATACTCGCGCACATCATCCTCATTTTCATTACCTAAATACAGCAAAGTCAAGTCCCCGGACGTTCTCAGCTCACCAAAACCGTTTCTCCTCACTTCGCTCAGACCGAGTATCTGAAGATTGTAGCTAAGCATTACTGCTTCTGCTTGGGCTAGTCGGATGTCATCGCTAAGCGTGCGTACGTTCCAATAAGCAATTCGTGTCCGTTTTTTCATGCCAAAAGTCGTCGTTGAAAGATCGGTCCGGTTTTTATCTGTTTCGGTTTCAGGAATCAATTCATTATTGTCGGGTGTTTACGGTGTTTAGCGGAGCCGTAGCGCGATCTAACAAAGCGATAACGTAAAGTTGAAGTTTCGTTTCCCTAGATGGCGTTGGGATCGAAATAGATCTCGCTATGGTTTTGTTACCTCGGATAGTATAAGTAGTTTTAATTTTAGATTTTTTTTGAGAATGATTTGTTTGCACGATAATCTGTATATTGTGGAGTGATTTAATACAGTTATTCGGGAGCGCGAAACAGTCTTTCATTTCTCCAAACCCGAAAAGACCATCGTCAGAGGGCGCCACGTACATGGTCCTTCGTACCGGGTATAGTCGCGAGTGGTGGTGATAAGTGGTTCCGGCGGTGGTAATATCCACCCTGCGTGCGTCATTTACTGGGCAGTGGATCGCTGTCCAGAGCAAACCCTCCCTCGGCGGGCACCAAGTGCGGTGTCCGGGATTGGGAGGCATCAGTGCAGTGCATCAGCTGTTGCCGGGAGCCGAGTGCAGGTAGCAGTCGGGAGCCAACCTGGTGGAGGAGCAGCAACGCAGGAGTGGTTTCAAGAACCAGCATCAGAGGGCGCCATCTGCCAGTGGCAACAAGGAGCGTTGGCGCAGTTCACGGGCGAACAGGCAAGCAAAGGGCGCTAGTAGAGTAGTGTCATAGTGAGTGCAAAAGTGGACAAATTGTGAGTACTTTCATCCTTATTATAAACAGGAAAGTCATCCCTGAACTTGTAAATAGTGGTTTGGACGAGTAACCTATACTCGTTAGGCCCTGGAATTAATTGTGAAAAACTTATAAAATTCTACCAACTTAATCTTTGTGTTCTGAAGAAGGGCAAGATCTGTTATTTGTGGACATTAATTAATTATTTACCATAATAATTGTATGCTTCCACTCTTGATTAGTTGGAGTTGGTCTTATTTGTTATATTGTGTATATTCGTGTTATTTCTTATTTTTCTGTGATTGTAACTTGTGTTAAAAATGGATAGATATATTGACATCCAAGAAGACATCAAAACTAAAATTGAAAAATCTTTGATCAATTTTAAAAAATGTCCGAAAGATCGCCTAACGATATCATACTTTGAAACTCGCCTAGATAGTTTAGAGCAACAGTGGCAACTTTTCTATAGTACACACACCAAAATAATCAGTGAATTTAAAAAGCCTGAATTAGTTAGTTCCCAATATTACAAAGATGGGTTATATGATGAAGTTGAGGATTTATATATTCATTTTAAAAGTACTTTGAAAGATCTTATTAGAAAAGAAACTTTGTATAACCCTAGCCAGGAGTCTAGTACTAAAGAAAATAGTAACTTTAGATTGCCAGAAGTTAAAATACCTATGTTTTCCGGCAAATATCACGAGTGGTCAACCTTTCGAGACTTGTTCGTAGGGTTGATACACAAAAATAGTAGATTAGATAATGCTCAGAAGCTATATTATCTAAAAGGATATTTGACCGGCGAAGCGGAACTATTATTGAGAAACATAAATGTAACATCAGACAATTACTTGGAAGGTTGGAGAAAATTAGAGTCAACATATAATAACAAAAGATTTTTAGCAAACTCGATTATTAAACGTTTGTTCAATCAAAGATCTTTAACATTCGAATCAGCCAGTGAAATAAAGAAATTAATTGGTACTACTTGTGATTGTTTAGCCTCCATAAAGAACTTAGGGATAGATGTATCATCTTGGGACATACTTGTTATCTACATAACTAGTACCAAATTAGATAAAGAAACCAGGAAGGCTTGGGAATTAAAAATATCGTCCGATTCCTCAGAAGACCTTCCTTCATTTGACGAGTTTCGGGAATTTTTAATTGGACGTTATAGGGGTTTAGAAAGTATCGAAAATAGACCTAAAGAGGTTCATAAAGGTGCGCAATCTTTCCATGTAGTGGGAAAAGAAAAGAGCGAAATAACTTGTGCATATTGTTCTGCCGCTCATAAGATAACAAATTGTAAATCGTTTATAAATCAAAGCATTGATGTCCGCCGTAAGTTTGTACATGAAAAACGCTTATGTTTTATTTGTTTATGCGACAATCACTCTGCCAGATTTTGTCGAAATACTGGAAAATGTAATGTGTGTAAAAGGCGTCACCATACACTACTTCATTCTACTGATGGTTCAGAGTCGTCCGAGAAGGACACGTTAAATACAACCGCGGATAAGAGCAAGAATAGGTTGCCTGAGGAGAATAAAACGGCCCTTCCACGAGCGGAGGGATCTGATAGTGCGATCGTTTCATGCCTTTCTACTGGAACATGTAAGGACACCGTTTTATTGCCTACGGCATTAATAAACGCGGAGGCTAGAGGAGGAACGTATAGGGTAATTCGTGCATTAATAGATCAAGGATCTCAAGGGTCTTTTATCACAGAATCTATGGCTCAGTATTTAGGGTTGAAGAAGTCTTCAACAAACCATTTAGTAGCGGGTGTAGGTGGTCACAAAACTGTCAATTGTAAAGCCACTGTTAACGTAAAAATACAGTCTAGAGTCAATCCTGCTTTCAACGTGCAAGTCAAGGCTTACGTTTTAAAATCTATAACCTCCCTTCTGCCAGCTGTTAAGGCAACCAGGATAGAATGGATCGATTTAAAAGAGACTGACTTAGCCGACCCTGAATATGACACGCCTAACAAAATAGACATTTTATTAGGTGCTGAAGTTTACTGTAAGATCATTCAAAAGGGCCTTAAGCACGGGGGAAGTGGGTCACTCGTAGCTCAAGATACGGTTCTGGGCTGGATTTTATCAGGAGTTGTAGGTACAGACCATTCGGTAAGTGTAAATTCCTATCCATGCATCACTGTCCTGCACTCAAATATTCAGGCAGATGAGTTATTAAAGAAATTCTGGGAGATAGAAGCTGAACCCTCTGAAACAAAAAAGATTCTCACAGAAGACGAGATTAAATGTGAAACTTTGTTTGCAACTTCTACTACACGAAATGAAGAAGGTAGATATATCGTAAGGTTGCCTGTTCGGGAAGTTGATTTGGTTAATAAGATAGGTGACTCCAAGGTGATAGCTGAAAAAAGACTGAAAGGTTTAGAATCAAGGTTAGAAAAGAACACTACATTAAAAAACAGTTACATTAAGGTCATGCAAGAATACCTAGATTTAAATCACATGAAAAAGGTTGTAGAAAGTAAATCGATTAGTAATAAGGCCGTATACTTACCCCATCACGCTGTCGTGCGCGAGGATAAAGACACTACCAAGGTGCGAGTCGTGTTTGACGCCTCCTGCAAAGGTTCCAAGGGGTTGTCACTAAACGATAACTTGTTAGTAGGGCCTACGTTGCAGGCAGATCTTCGACACATTGTTATGCGATGGCGAACACATAGAATATGTTTGGTTGCGGATATCATAAAGATGTATCGGCAAGTTTTAGTTAATGAAAAGGATACAATATATCAACGGATTCTCTGGCGAGATAATTCTACACAGGAAATAGAACAATTTGAATTAGTTACGGTTACGTTTGGTACGGCATCAGCACCGTACTTAGCAGTGAGGGCTTTACATCAAGCAGCTTTTGACGAGTGTCAGGGTTATCCAAGGATAAGGGATATCATCTTAAATGATTTCTATATGGATGATCTAATGACCGGAGCTGAAAATATAGAAGAGGTTAATGATATTTACACTAAAATTAATGAGACGTTAAAAAAGGGAGGTTTCTCATTTCAAAAGTGGAAAACTAACAGTAAGGAATTATTAGATAAAATAAGGGTCGAGCAGAGCACTACAGAGAAAGAAATAAAAATAGATGAGGTAACCAAAATACTAGGACTTACCTGGAACTCCAGTGAAGATATCTTCCAATACTCCATTAATATTCCGCTCACAGCTACACCTGCAACTAAAAGGAAAATAATTTCTGACATTTCTAGACTGTACGATCCTCTAGGATGGTTAGCCCCTAGTATAGTCAAAGCGAAAATATTGATTCAAAGGCTATGGTTAGCCGGCATAGCTTGGGATCAAGAAGTACCAGACCAGTTATTAAAGGAATGGTTAACTTACCGTGAGGAGATGTCTCAGCTGGCAACCATCAAAATCCCACGATGGATACATGTCACTTCCACAAGGCACATCCGTGATGGGCCTCTCCGGGAGAAACCACTGCACAAACAACAGCATGCGTACTCCACAGGCAAGTCAACTGAATCCGCGTTGCACAATGTGGTTTCTAAAATTGAATGCGCAGTGGATCACAAATGCTCAGCACTGGCTGCCTTCATTGACATCGAGGGCGCCTTCGATAAGACCATGTTCAACAGCATAAACACGGCCCTCGACAGACACGGCATAGACCCAACCCTAGGGGGATGGATCACTAATATGCTCAAACTGAGAGCGGTTCAAGTCACGGTTAACGACACAACAAGGGCTGTCGTCGCAAAGGGCTGTCCGCAGGGGGGCGTCCTTTCGCCACTCCTGTGGAACCTGGTAGCTGACAGCCTCATCAAAACACTCAATGACAAAGGTTATTTCACCGTAGGTTACGCGGATGACATAACCATAATAATAAACGGGACCCATGAAAACACTCTATGCAATCTCATGCGTCAAGCCCTGAAAATAGTAGAGGAATGGTGCAGCGAGCACCAACTCTCAGTGAACCCCACAAAAACTGAACTAATTCTCTTCACAAAAAAGAGGAAACCAATGACACTGCAACTGCCACGTTTCTTCGGAACAACCCTAAGCCTTTCAACCGAAACCAAGTACCTGGGCATCTATTTGGACAAACAATTGAATTGGGCTAAACACATAAACCATATCACCACAAAAGCCAGCATATCCCTGTGGCAGTGTAAGCGACTGCTAGGCAGGAACTGGGGAATTAGCCCCATGATCACTTACTGGCTATACACCACAGTCATCCGCCCAATCATCACATATGGCTCGTTGGTCTGGTGGCCCAGGACAGACCTCAGCACAGCCCAAAGAGATCTCGAAAAACTGCAGCGGTTTGCTTGCGTTGCAATCACTAGCAGTATGAGAACCACACCCACTGCCGCCTTACAGGCAATGCTGGGACTGCCACCACTACACCTTATTGTGCGGGAGGAGGCAGCCCTGGCCACTTTCAGACTCCATCTATCAGGTACCCTAAACAAAGACTCCAGAATTAAGCACACACGCATAAAGGAAGATGCGATCAAGCGTAAACCAATGTTAGCATCACCATGCGACAGAGCCCCCAAAACACATCACTTTCATAGGCACTATAACATAGTACTCACAGAAGAACGATGTGACTACTCAGGCCCGAAAGAGATGAGAGTATACACCGACGGATCGAAAACGGACTCCGGTACCGGAGTCGGAGTCTTCTCACACGATTTCAATATACATATATCCAGACCGCTAGGAGAGTTCAACACCGTCTATCAGGCGGAATGTGTGGGCATTATACAAGCAGTCCATGCCCTAGAAGATAGGAGGGTTACGGACACTCACATACGGATACTCTCCGACAGTGCATCAGTACTCCAATCCTTACGAAAAAAATACATTACATCAAGTTTAATACTAGAATGTCACAACGCACTGGAACAAATTACTGTATCTAGTCGTAACACGGTGACACTACAATGGATAAAGGGTCACAGCGGATCGCTGGGCAACGACGCGGCTGATGAGCTTGCGAGACGCGGATCCAGCTCAGCGGTCTATGGGCCTGAACCTGTTGTGCCCATCCCCTTCAACCAAATACGCAGGTGGCTACAGGAATTCACCCAGACACAGGCAGAGAACTGGTGGGCCTCGACACCGGGCTGCAGACAATCCAAAGAAGCTATGCCATCCTTGGACAGTAGGCTTACCAGGCGTCTTTTACGCCTGGATAGGAATGGCCTGCGCCTGGTGACGGGGACCATCACGGGACACTGCTCACTTAACAAACACTTCCACACAATAGGCATAACGGACAGTCCTCTGTGCAGGGCATGCATGGAGGCTGAAGAAACCGTTACGCATGTCCTCTTTGAATGCACAGTTGTTACCCAGATAAGAACACGAACCCTTGGGTCACCCAGATCTTACACTGATGTTTTGAGGAAACCAGGAGCTCTAGTCGACTTCTGGAGGGAGGTGGGCTGGTTGGAATGACCACCCAACGGCCGCCATGGCCCACGTACAAAGGTCCATTTGAGGGACTAAGTGCGGAAACCAAACCCCCCTAACATAGAACATAGAACATAGTCACTTCCACAAATGTAACTACGGAGTTGCACGGTTTCGCTGATGCTTCGAAATTAGCTTATGGCGCAGTTATATATTTAAGAGTAGTGGATGAGACAGGGAATGTATTTGTGTCATTAATAGCTTCTAAAACAAGAGTAGCACCGGTGAAACAGGTGTCTATTCCCAGACTAGAGCTTTGTGGGGCTGTACTCTTGACTAAATTGCTTCGAGAAGTAGGAAAAGTGATGGTCATTCCAAAGACAGATTGGCACGCTTGGACAGACAGTGAGGTGGTACTAGCATGGTTAAACAGTCATCCTAGTCGTTGGAAGACATTTGTCGGCAATCGAGTTTCGGAGATATTAACTTCTTTGGATAGCCATCATTGGGCTCACGTATCCACAAAACAGAATCCAGCAGACTGTGCTTCGCGTGGAATTTGTCCTTCCGAGCTTGAGAATACTTCTCTGTGGTGGGATGGCCCGTCATTTTTAAGGGATCAAGTAATTCAATATAAAAGGCCAAAGCATTTAGTGACTCAATTAGAAGAAGTGAAGGTTCATACAACCACAGTAGGTAGTTCATTTTGGAGTCAATTCTCATCGTTATTGGAGTTAGTTAGAACTATTGCTTACGCTCGACGCTTTCTACTCGATTTAAAAAAGCAAGGTCAGATTTCGGAGGAGCAAGCAGCTCCGCAACCTCTATCTAGAACAGAACGAGAAAAGGCTCTAATTATATGCGTAAGAAAATGCCAGGAAGAAGGATTCCCTGAGGAATTAGACCTTTTGAAGACTAATAAACCTCAAAAGATACGCGGCACGTTGAAATCACTCAATGTATTTCTAGATTCTGAGGGAATTATGAGAGTAGGGGGTAGACTTGAGAAATCGCAGTTAGGATATGATAGAACTCATCCTATTTTAATCCCGAAGGAATCTTTTTTGACGGAACTTCTCATAACCGATGCGCACAAAAATACTTTGCATGGTGGTCCCCAGCTCATGATCACGTATTTGCGGTCTAAGTATTGGATTGTAGGATTAAAACTGTTAGTTAAAAAGTGTGTTAGAGGTTGTGTAAAATGTATTCGTTACGCAGCAACGATCAAACCCCAATTAATGGGACAATTACCCACATCTCGTGTAACTCCATCGAAGACATTTTTATGTAGTGGAGTGGATTATGCCGGTCCTATCAATATTAGGGTCTCAAAGGGACGCGGTAATACCTCGTACAAGGGTTATATATGTTTGTTTATATGTCTGGCCACAAGGGCTGTGCACTTGGAGGCAGTGAGTGAATTGAGCTCTAAGGGATTTTTGGCCGCCTTTAAAAGGTTTGTTGCTCGTCGTGGTCGGTGCTCAGAGCTGCATAGCGACAACGGTACCAATTTTGTGGGAGCTGCGCGCGAGTTGCTTTACTTATTTAATAAAGAGAAGTCTAACTGCAATCCCGAAATAGCAGAGATTTTAGCGGATAACGGTACGGAGTGGCATTTTATTCCTCCTCACGCACCTAACTTTGGGGGACTTTGGGAGGCTGGGATTAAGTCCACCAAATTCCACCTCAAACGGGTCATAGGCAATTCAACGCTAACCTTTGAAGAAATGGCTACTGTGTTAGCTCAAATTGAGGCGTGTCTCAATTCGAGGCCATTATCTTATAATGAGGATCAGGATAAGTTAACGATTATGACGCCCGGCCACTTTCTGGTGGGTGAAGCCCTAGTTTTGCCGCCTGAGTACAATTATGAATCATGCAATATTAATAGTTTACAAAGATGGCAGCTACACCAGAGAATGGTACAGGACTTCTGGCGTCGTTGGTCACAGGACTACCTCCATCAATTTTTACAACGTCGTAAATGGCATTACGTGAACCCTGAACCATCGGTAGGAGACGTAGTCTTGGTAAAGGAGGACGATTTACCGCCTGGCAAGTGGTTACTCGGTCGGATAGAGCAGAAACATCCGGGTGCAGATGGCATTACGCGGGTTGTAACCTTGCGCGTTAAATCGTCATCCATAAAAAGACCTGTATCTAAACTATGTATCCTACCCATAACTTAATTTTAAGATTAGTCTTGTATATTCTCCACCAATGGCATTCACCTCAGCACTGTTTCCTCATGGTGAGCGGTACTGAAGGACATTTCGTAATAATGTCCTTGGTGGGCGGTATGTTTACGGTGTTTAGCGGAGCCGTAGCGCGATCTAACAAAGCGATAACGTAAAGTTGAAGTTTCGTTTCCCTAGATGGCGTTGGGATCGAAATAGATCTCGCTATGGTTTTGTTATCTCGGATAGTATAAGTAGTTTTAATTTTAGATTTTTTTTGAGAATGATTTGTTTGCACGATAATCTGTATATTGTGGAGTGATTTAATACAGTTATTCGGGAGCGCGAAACAGTCTTTCATTTCTCCAAACCCGAAAAGACCATCGTCAGAGGGCGCCACGTACATCGGGCAAGCGGGTGATTAGCCCACTGTGCCTTAATCCGATAGCGGGGCTGCCTTAGAGCCTTCGGATGTACTCGATTTTATTTCGGGTATCCTCCCTAGTGAGACGATTCTGTTTTAAGGCGCAGAATATTCGCCCTTCGCCCTGCGTGCGTTAGCTAAAAAAGATCTAATAATAAATAATGTAATTATTTTCCTGAAATAGCATGTTGCTATTCAATTTGATATGGTCAGCTTGAAACATGCTCGTATAAAATATAACTTTAACAATGACCATTTTCGATTTTTTATTTCAACCTCACATTTTTTATTTTTTTTTATGTGATCTGTTGGACGAATGTTTATAATAATAATTATGGCATTTTATCAATGAAGGCTACTGTATTTGGGCCCACCAGTTGGCGCCACTGGAGTATGGTCCATTAAACGTTGTTATTACAATCATTATCAATGCCGTAGAGGTAGAAGTACGATTTAATATAACATCGAGTATTCGCAGTATTGCAAAGACCCTTGTTTTCGAAAAAAAAGGATAAAGTTTTTCGAAAATAAAGCTCTAATATAGCAGTGGTTGGTGAAACCCGTACCTAACTTAATTTTCCATATTCACAACAAGTAAAGAACAATGGCTAGTGCCCATACATTGTTTTAGCTGAGATTAAATTCCTACGTCATTAAATGAAGGATATCTGGTTTAACTCAGGGTGATGTTCTGAAATAGTTTGTGCAAGAATTTTTGTTCGAGATTGTCGAGAATAATAGATATTCAGTCATAAACTTTGTAGATTATGTCTGCCTGGGTAACTTTTAATAATGTGTTTAATAGGTAGGAGTGGTTATTTAATTTCGTAGAAGTAAAAGGACAATATCGCATTAGTATTTCCATTACCTAGTTTTTTCCGCATGTAATGTATAAAATGGTCTTTGGATGGAGTATACTTAAATATACTAATCGACCGGAACCACACTTAAGGCGGAACCACATTTATGTGGCGTGGCGTGGCGTGGCGAATACTGGCGTGGCGCTGAGTGTGCACACTAAGCTGGCGTGTCGTGGCGCGCTCTGGCGCTATTTCGGAATTAGTTTATATCGAACCTTTGCAACGTGCAGACGTACATAATATTAACTTCGGATTCGGATGATGATTTCGATGAAAACCTTCAATTTATTTCTATGCACCTGCCATGTTATATCTCCACCACTCTTCCACCACCTTGGTTGACTGGTAGAGAATACCTTAGGCTTTAAGTCTGCATATGTACTTTTATATTGGATGAAAAGTTAATAAATGAATAAATTTTTCCTAGCAATTATTAAACTACTTTAGAGCTAAATCAAAAAAAGAAGGCAAAGCAATTTCAAATTTAAATGTTTTTAGAACAAAAACATAAAAAAATCGGTTTGTTTACATTTTGAATTTAATGATATGCAATTATCTCGGAAACGTGTGGACCGATTTACATGATTCAAACGGATAAAATACTTTTAGATCAAGACCTTTCAACACAATTACCTCATCAAAAATCTCCACAAACAAAAAATCACACAAATGTGTCTCTACCCATACTAAATGTATGAAACCGATAGGCATCTGGCGCGACACGCCACGCCACGCCACGCTAATGTGTTTCCGCCATAAAATATATTGACTTTGATTGAAGTTTGAACTGTCAAAATAGTTACTGCTGACACTGACTTAAAAATATCCTAATCATAATAAATATTGGCAGAATTGTGGTCTCTTCCCAGGAGTTGAACAATATTATGTTCAAGAGTTGAATGCTCTTTGCTTTGAAATGGATTCTAACCGCAAACTAAATAAACCAAAAGCTAATAAATTTCCTGAAACTCCGTTTGCGTTTTATATCAAACTATATTGTAAGCGAAAGCGCACAACTGAAACCAAGGTGAGATATTTTTTTCATTAATTTTTGCTGTAAACAGTTGTTCTGAACAACCTTTGGTCAATTGCCTTGCATGAGGAACTGGAAACCAGCAACAATAACACTAGGCACAGTAATGCTTACCTAAATTAAATGAAAAATTAAAGGTTAGCTGGACAAATAATGTGTTTCAATCAAAAGGTTTTCTTTAAGTAGCAGTTTTAATGGTATCCTGAACATCACACCTGTTTTATCTGAAAGATTGAGCAGTTGTGTAGGTACCTACATTATCTACAAACGCAACTTCTATTTAAGGCCCATATAATCTACACTAATATTATAAAGGCGGAAAGATTTGATTGTTTGTTGAATAAATTAAAAAACTACTTGACTGATTTAAAACATTCTTTTACCTATGGAAAGCTACATTATTCCAGAGTGACAAAGGGTATTTTTTTTATCCTGTAAACAGGTCCTAAAATCTAGCAATGTGCTTTATAATTCCAGTATCAAAGTAATTTAATTGAAGCAACAAAATCATGGCTATCTTTATCTGAAGAAGAAAAACAACAAGTTCATGAAGCATACAAGGAGCAAGAACATAAATTTAAGCTGCAATGTTTTGATCAATTGAAAAATGCAGAAGCTTTTATGAAAATTAAGGATCCGATTCGGTAAAGAAAACATTCACTACTTAATCCTTAAAATATAATGAAAGTAGCCCATGAAATTCTAACTTTCTTATAAGTTTTCCAATTTGCAACTCAGTAATTAGTTTGTGATAGGTATTAAAAAGTTAATATTATGTGGCTACCAAAAATTATTTCATCCCTCAGATTTCATGAATATACAATCATTGAAATGAGTTATTTAAGCTTATAAAAGTTGTACCTATGACTCAAATGATTATATTTTGGTACTTACATAGTTGTTACAGCAACAAAAAACTATTCTAGTAACACAACCATGTACCATGCCAAAAGACGTCCACTGCTGGACATAGGTATCCCCCAGGTGCTAAAATTGACCGATCACGTGCGTCTCGCATCCAGCCAAGCAATCAGATTAACAAATAATATTGGACATGTAATTTACCAAATCAATAAAAATTTACAAAGATAAATCTCATCAAAGTTCAGACTTTTGACGTCACATGTCAGTATATAGTGTACTAAAGGCGTGACGTCGTATGATATTTCAACGCATTATATTGTCTTCACTTTATGTTTAAGTGTCTAAAGAAAAATATGTGTCCAATATTTTTTATTAATCTACCCGACGGACGAAAACACAAAGAAGTCAGTTAAAAGACAAAAATTCAATTAATTAAGCAATACTTTTGAATGCCAAAAATATAAAAAAATAAAGTAATAATAATTGATTCTACTGTCCATTCGGAAAAGTAGCATGTTATGGAGAAGAACAGGCAAGAAACTCCATACTTACTCTTTTAAAAAAAAGTCTTTTACCTACAACATTTACATACATGAATTCAAATACGTGAGGATAATGCACCCAGCACTATTATAAACTAACTATATATTAACAAAACATAGATGTAATAAGTTTGGTGTCCCACAGGGAAGCATACTGGGGCCGATCTTATTCTTGATATATATAAATGACATTATTAAAATAACGAAACACAAGTGCATATTGTTTGCTGATGACATCTCTATTATTGTGACATCAAATAAAAAAAATACAATTCACGACCACGAAACTGACATTAATAATACAATTGACATTTTAATTAACTGGCTTTATGTACATAACTTGAAAATAAACCTTGACAAATATGTTTATATACAATTTAATAAATCGAATAGTCATAAATTTAACTTCAAATTAAATATACCCAAAATTAAACCAGTAACACATAACAAGTTCCTAGGAGTTACTATTGATGAAAACCTACATTGGAAAGTGCATGTAGACAATGTTTCAAGCAAAATAAATAAATTTGTATATGCTCTTAAACAAGTAAGATAGTGTGTGTAAGTTAAAATAAATAAATAAGTAAAAAAAAGTACTAATCTAAAAACAGTTATACATTAGCTTACCAAGCGTATGTGGAATCCATATTACGTTATGGACTTATAATATGGGGTAATAGTACCAACCAGAATAAAACATTTGTTGCTCAAAAAAAATGCATTTAGGCTCTTTATGGACTTCATCCAGAGGAATCATGTCAGCCCGTATTTAAGAAACTCGCCTTGTTACCGCAACCTTGTCTGTATATTAATGAAATATGCATGTTTGTTTGGAAACATAAGAAAGATAAATTAGCAAACGATATAAATCCTCGAAGCCGACGAGATCCTCACAGGCTCTTACTTAACAGTACTCCCAGGCTTGCTAAGTACAATGAAAGCTGCTTATCTATGTGCATACGAATTTATAACAAATTACCTGGTAATCTGAAAATGTTGTTGTTCTGAGATATGCTTTTAAGAATAAATTGTTAATTAATTGTTATGAATGGTTATTTGATAACAACTTCTATAGTATAAAACAACTCCTAGAGCGAAAACGGCGTTGTTGTAAAATAATAAATTTATTATGGAAATTGTTATTCCAAATATTTGCATGCTGTGTTCAATCTTGGCAAAACATGTCTGCTCTATTTTTGTACTGTAAGACCTTTTTATACCCATTGAGGTAATAATGTACATGTTTATACCATGTTTCACGCAAATAAATATGATTTGATTTGAATATAATCATCTAATTTGTAATAAGCTTGTTTACAAAGTGTGTTTTTAACAAAAGTTTTAAATTTTCTTTAATTTAGTTTTAGAATTTAACACAGTACCCCTTAACATCCCTACTCTGTTCTGCTAATAATAAAATTGCAAATAAATAGTGATTGCAGTTCGAAGAATGTGGACTTGGAAGCCAGCAGATCAGTCATAGAGGAGCCTGAAGTGCATATGATAGAAGCAAGCTTTCAAACAGAGACAGAACAAGACAATCTAATAGTAAATGATGAAGACATAAATTTAAACTATGATGGGGAATTAGTAACTGTTAAGTAAGTATTGAAATGTCGTGTGATGCCCCGTTGGTTGTAAGCAGGACTGCTGACCATGAGGTCAGGCCCAGGTTTGGATTGCCAGATTTTGGACTAAATATGATTGATTTTTCCATTGAGAATTTCTCAGTCAGTTCAGTTCCCACGGGAGCAGTGGTGTGGTGGCCTCACTGGTAACGGCCCCGACTTACGTGTCGTAGGTTCGAACCCAAGCAGGTGCTTTACTTTGTGTGAATTATTTCATCACACTGCTCTAAAAACGGTGAAGGCAACCGGTGGCATATCTTAGAACAAAAAATTCGAAGAAATGTGACATCCACCAACCCACACTGGTCCCACGTGGTTTATTAAGGCCCATTCCCTCTCTCACAGAGAGGAGGCGAGTTATGAAGCTGGTGTTATGGGGTTTATATATATCAATGGTGGTATGACACCTCTGTGTCTTACGTAAAACGCCACGCAAGCGATCAAAGAATCCTGCGTCTGATCTCTCTTCATGGATCAAGTATAGTGGGGTATGGGGTGTAGTGTATGTAGTGTGTAAGTGTACTCTTTGCCTGAATTTTTCACTCCTTACACCCCCGGGTAAAAACGGACCTGGACACCACATAACATGTAGAATGCACGGTTCATGTCTTTGTGTAATAGATGAACAATTGTGTCGGCTTTCGGGACAACATTAATTGGAAAATGTCTCTAAACTATTTTAGAATCATACAGGCAAATGCCTAGCATGTAACCTGATCTTGTATATTTATAATTTAGTTAATTCTTTGGATGTTGCATTTGCAGTGAGCCCGAGCATGAACAGGAGGAAGACATTGAAACTCTAAGGGAGCCAGTACGACCTACCAATGAAAAGTCGACCAGGACGATTCTGGTAGAGCCATTGCCTCCCACATTAAAGTAAGTTTTTCTTAGTTCAATGTATGTTTTGTAAACAAATGTAGATATAGTTCTCGCCATATTTCTGGGCCGCCCTGAAGTTGGCTTTCCGATGCGCAAGGCACGGATCAGGGGGGTGACCACAAGCTCTTAGAGTAAGGTTATTTTGAGATCGAGTAAGGGACAGATGTATCTGACTTGTATACATCTGTCACTTACTCGATCTCAAAATAACCTTACTCTAAGAGCTTGTGGTTACCCCCCAGTGCTGTTTTTGTATGAGATTTACTACTGCGCAGCAGTTCTCGCCAAACTTCTTAGCCGCCCTGCAGTTGGCAGGGCGGCTAAGAAGTTTGGCGAGAACTAAAGTTTAAATACACTGCCACCTAGACCTGAGATGTAAATAATGCTATAGGTAGGTAACCAATAAGTACCTACCTACTAAAAGTTTCCAGTGAAATAAAAACAGAAAACACCTAAGTAGGATATATTGTAAGATTAGGCCTTAATATTCCAAGAAATTCTCAGAGGAGGAACTCGTGGCTAAATAATAACAGCCGCACGGGTCGATCTTCAAGGTACCATTCAACATACCGAGTTTCCTCCGTGCCTCCGAAAGCACGTTAAGCCGTTGGTCCCGGCTGTCATTTGAAGAACTTTGACAGTCGTTACGTTTAGTCAGAAGCCTGAGATCTGACACCAGTCTTGCCAAGAGGTATCGTGTTACCCAGTTATTGCGTTTTTGAGGTCAGATAGGCAGTCGCTCCTTGTAAAACACTGGTCCTCAGCTGAATCTGGTAAGACTGGAAGCCGAACCCAACAATAATTGGAAAAAAGGCTAGGCAGATAAGGCAGATGATGATGATTCCAAGAAATTCTCAGAGCTTTTTAGCAACCGATTAGTGGATGTGAAATTAAAATTTTCTGTAGATAATTTATCTGAACAATATTGTTTCAGGAATGGGAAAGATTTATTCTACATGCTTCATCCAGCGGGTGGGGCCGAAAGTGTATCTTGGACAACATTACCAACATCTGAACAAAGCCAATATAGACGCGCAGTATCTCTACTAAAATCGGATTACTTAACAAAATACAAAGAATATTTAGAAAGTTTGACCCCAAGAGAATTATATAGTCACTATAATAAAACTTTGTTTTAGATACCTAGTTACCTGAAGTTTTTTTTGTCACTTTTGTGCCAGGCCCAAAATACAGGCAACCATGTACAAATCTAGCGCAGTGGCAGTGTTACGCAGTTACCTAGTTGTGAAGTTCAGAACTTCAGATAGGTGGACGCTCCATGCAAAAAACTAGTATTCAGCTGCATTTAATTATACTGCAAGGCGACTCCAAAATATTTGCGTCCAGGGTAGTTGACTGAATAAAAAATATTGGACACATATTTTTTCTTTTGACACGTAAACATAAAGTGATGACGATACAGTGCGTTGAAATATCGCATGACGTCACAGTGTGCTCTACTTTATACTGACAAAGTGACGTCACAAGCCCCCACTCCTAAACTTTGATGCGCTTTATCTTTGTCAAGTATTTGATTTTAATTTTTGCTTTATCTTATATTTATTTGATCATTGCTTTTATACAAAGGTAATGATGACATTTGATTTCAAGTAGGTACTTAAAGAATTCGCAAAAAAGGAGTTTAAAATTTATATCAGTGGGCAGATATTATAAGGAAAATAAAAATGAAAACCTGGAAAATTGATTCCAAGAGGGAATTTTATTCCGTTTCTAAAATGTTTAAATATTGGGCGTTTAAAGAAACTGGCGGTAAATCTCATACAAGAAAAGCGCCGCGCCACGCCTTGCGCATAGTTATGGGTCGAGAGAATTTTCCCTAAGAGAATATTCTCCGATCGAGAATGTTCTGCAATATTCCTTTCTGTTAGGAATAGATACTCCTTTAACATCTACAGTGGCGGGGCAAAATGAAAATTTGATGTGGGCAAGGTACATTTAGCGAGGCCCTTTTTACTAGGTGAACCGATTTTGATGATTCTTTTTTTATCTGAAAGCTATTGCTTCCCATTTAAATTTGATCGAGATCTGATGAAGAACTTCGAAGATATACAACAGAACTCTTCATTATATAAGGGCAAGTATCTCGGGATTGCTGCAATTGCATAAATGTTTATTGTTTACACCATTTTATAACATAACATCACGCCGGTACGCTCTAAAGGGGTACGCATCTAATTTCACCGGTTGCGTACAAGTTTCATGTTATTCGGGTAATCTATTTTGGCATAACTGTGGGCATAAAATATATTTATCATTATATTTTATAACGAATACATTTTTATGTTGCGTCCGAGTTAGGCGTATTTGAAGCGCGAGGCCCTTTGGACCGCGAGGCCGTAGGCGGTGGCCCACGTCGCCTACGCCTCTGAACATCTATCAACAGCCTTACAAGTTACCATAGCAAGCAAAATGTTGTTGACTGTCATCGAGGTCACAATTATTCTTCTTTAAAAAAAAAATACATTACCATAAGAATTTCTTCTTGTATCGTGGGTGCGTTTACAAACATATAAACTCACATACACAACACCCAGAGCCGGACCAACTATCTATAGGTCATACAATTATTTGTTCCGTGCGGGAATCGAACCCGGGACACGCAGCGCAGCAGTCAATCGCTCAACCACTGCGCCAACCGTGCGCCCAATTGTACCCATTGTACTTAACTAAAGTATTTCTTACAGTTTACGTCGATAATATTCGTTTATTTATACTATCTGGTTTTATTCGATCCCACAGTAGGTACTTATATCTACTTTAACATGGTAGCAGAGTGTGATTCAATTGATTGAGTTACAAAATAGTAGTAGATGCGTATGTAGTGTATGAAGTCAGTCACACGCCACGACGAGCGAGAGCGGACGTGCGCAAGCAGTGTGCTAGGCTAGTTTATCCCGACCAATCAGTCAAAGGTGTGTTTCATTGAACCAAAGAACACTACAGCGTAAAAGTTTACCTGTTGGAATAAAGAGTTGTGAAAAATTCTTGCAAGAATCTGTACCCGCAGCCTAATTGTGTAAGTAATTCAACTTTTTAGTGTATGTGTGTGTTTTTGGGAAAGAAACAGATTGTTTCGTTTGCCGAATTTATTTACACAATTAGGCTGCCGGTCTGGCGTCACCATGGATAAGGCGATTGCAGAGGCCTCAAAGGTAGTGTGTTGCCCATGGTCCACCAGCTTAGTTCACCTGGGTGTACCACGGGCAATTATTTTTACCCCTAACTCACCTGGGTGGACCACGAGAAATATTTTTCCCGTAGAACACTGATTATCTATGCAACATTCAACATTAATTAATATAATAACATTAATTATTTTTTTGAGTTCTGGTCAAAACTTATATAATTGTGGATACTTGAGATAGTCATCTAGTCGTCATCTTATTATCCTTTATTTAAATGTTTTTTTTATTTATTACATTTAAATATTTTTCTAAAACACAAATAGAATAAAATAAACATTTCAAAATATAAAAAATAAGTAGCCCACCAGTATCGGGAACAGAGTCCAAAAGCTACCGGTGGTCAGGGCTCCTGAGAGAAGAACCTCCTTACGATAAGCACCGTGTCCAGCAGCCTAATTGTGTAAGTGAATTCGGCAGAGGAAACAATCTGTTTCTTTCCCAAAATCGACTTTTTGTATTGCGAAAAGTCGTTTTTGGGCATTAAACAAATTGTTTCCTTTGCCGAATTCACTTACACAATTAGGCTGCAGGAATACCGCTTTATGGATCAAGCCCTTGATCCAGCTGCCCAACGAGAGCCTCTTCAGATGTTCGTCGAGGCTCTTGGCTATTATGCCACTGGGCGTCACGACTATCGGCACAATGATCACTGTATTCACATCCCTAATGTCGATAACTTCGCGAGCCAGATCAATTTACTAACTTTTCTTATCTCTCTCAGCCTTCACGAGGTTCTCGTCATGGGGGACCGCTATATAAACAATCATTGCGCGACGCTCTAGTCGGTCTATCACCACTGTTTCAGAGTTATTGGCAACAATAGTCCTGACAGTGATGATAGACCGATCCCAATACGGCTTATTCCACTTTTCCCCGTTGGATGATCCCCATTGATGGGGATTAGTGAACTTTTTGTTCACTATTCCCCGTTGACCCAAAATTTTTATTTAATGGGGATAAGTGAACTAAAAAGTTCAATAATCCCCATTAGGTAGGTATGTACGTTAAAAAAATAAAATATATGAATCATGTTACATTTATTTATTTGCATTTTTTACTGTATTGATGTCCGGCCCGGAGAAGTATGGTAGCTTTACCTTTTTTAACGTACTCTAAACAAACGTCAGTTGAACTACCAGCCATTTCCTTTATTTATTCCTATATTAAACTAATAACTGCGAACTGATAAGAACTGCACGCTTGAACTACACTACACACTACTAACCCTTAACGACTACGAAACAAAAACAAAAGATGGGTCGACCAATCACATACGAGCTAACTCGCACCCCGCTCCGCCACCGCCTTGCGCGCGCGCCTCTAGAAAATGAGCATCTTTTACAGTATTGTGTATCTTATTAGATAGATAGATATAAGGTCTTATTCCCAAACATCGTTAGAACAATTTCGTTGGGGCAACAATCTGTTTTTCGTTCTAATAAAATCGTAAAGTAGGTATGTAGGTAATTTAAAATTTTGTTCTTACCTTATAAAAATAAAAGTACATGACTCATATATTTTATTTTTATATTGTTTTTATTTAACGTACCTAATTAGAAAAACTTAAGTGATTGTAATCTTTGATTTTACAAGGTAGGTATAAGAAAGAAATATTTTCATGCTACAATTTTAAATTAATGATTGTAACAATCTGTGACTTTATTAGGTATAAGAAAGTTATATTTTTAATTAATAAATGTAACATGATTCATATATTTTATTTTTTTAACGTACATACCTACCTAATGGGGATTATTGAACTTTTTAGTTCACTTATCCCCATTAAATAAAAATTTTGGGTCAACGGGGAATAGTGAACAAAAAGTTCACTAATCCCCATCAATGGGGATCATCCAACGGGGAAAAGTGGAATAAGCCCAATACAACGTGACCATGCCATTTTCGAGAACTGTGTGTATTTAAGAGCAAGTTACTGATGGATAATCCTTGCTACAAGGTTGTGCCTTTGCAAATAGTCTCCGATAGCTAGACTAGAACAACCGGAGATAATATAACGGATGGATTTCCCCAGCCGAAGATATGCCCGACAGATGTCAACCGTGCCGTCCTTCACAATGTATTTCCGGTAGTTGTTCGTCATCATAACTTCGTCCATAATCGCAAAGACAAAACTTTCGGTTTCCCCGAAAAGGTCACCAAATCGCAGCCATCGCGGACTTGTCCTCGACAACTGGTAGAATTTCGTGGAGCTTTTCTGACGTTTGGCTCTCAGAATGGAGCGGGCCGAGGCCCAAACGCCTCCTGCTGGAGGCTCTACGCGGGGGTCGTGCGGTCCATGGCCCTTTACGGGACACCGGTATGGGCGCGTTCCCTGAGGCGATGACCAGCCCGCTGGTGGAAGTCGTCCCTAAGGGTTATGACCATCCGGCTGGTCCGGGGATACCACAAGGTCTCCGGTGTGGCGGCGAAACTCCTTGCCGGATTGACGCCATGGGATCTGGAGGCAAAAGTCCTCGCGCAAATATGGGAGTGGCGCGAGGATTTTGACTTTGCCTTGCGCTATATGTACCTTATCCAGCTGGACATCATATTTATTGTGTACGACCAAGGTACAAGACATGCGTGCCAAATACATGGGCATTGTTGTAAATGCCATTCCTATTAAACCCAGACCTACTAAATATCTTAAAACTATTAAAATACTTGTATATGGTGTTTTGGGTTTAATTTGATTTATTATGAGCTCTATTAGTTGCCCTAGACAAAAGTTATTTTATCAGCAATAGTGTCATCCTATTTACTTTTCTTTAGAAAAATCCTTGAATGAAAAATATATCAAGGTACAGCAGCTTCCCCTATGTAGGCATAGGGCGAATGAAAGGTGAAATAAAATGTCTTTATAAAGTAAATTATATAATTTATTAGTATAGGTTATATCTTACAATTGTTCTTTCCTATTCTAAAAGATCACTACAACTTTATGATCTCATAACAAGTATAATATATTATATTCGATTTTAAAATGATAGAATACTACATTTCTAATGAGATGCTTGCGAATGAAGGATAAGTTAGTGCAATCCAACTATAAAGCACACGTCTACTTACATATCAGTGTAATACTTTGAACATAAAGCTAATGACTAAAATGTATGGAGCAATGGTATCTTTTTATTTCAGGGCCATTTATAAAACAAAAACTTCATCATTCAATCCCAAAAATCACACAGCACAGACTGTTTCATAAGATTTACTTAATTCGGTACCTAGTTACATGTGGTTTTTTACGAACGAAATAATTGTGTATAGATTCGATAGTGGCCACTGACAAAAAGGGACTAATTTGGTTAACATGTTGGAAGTAGGTAGGAGGTACCTACATATGAATGATGTAAATATTGGAAATTTTTAATCGACGGATCTATTTTCCACAAAGGAGACCAATAGCCATGCCGGCAACAAACGATGCCATAAAGACGTGAGATTCCGTAGCGCGGTAGTGTTCTCCTCCTTTAATGTTGTTAACCCAGCGTTTAGCTTTAGTTTCCTTTTTCTTCAATAGGTCTTCGGCTTTATCCAGTTTACGGTCCACAAATCTCTCAACCTATAAAAAAAAGAAAATCTTATGTAAGTGGAGGTTTTCACTGATACCTACGTCGTAGATTTAGGTACATTTATAATAATAACTGGTTGTCCCACGCGGCTTTGCTAACGTCAACTGGCTACCTACCTACCCTACCCTACCTAACCTAGGTACCCGGAACCGAACCCGGGGTTCCCGGGTAACGGAAGCCCTAAAAACGAAATATTTTGTCACGTTATTGCAACATTTTTCCTTTATGCTCCGTTCCTATTGGTCGTAGCGTGATTTTATATAGCCTATATATAACCTTCCTCGATAAATGGACTATCCAACACAAAAATAATTTTTCAATTCCAACCAGTAGTTCCTGAGATTAGCGCGTTCAAACAAACAAACTCTTCAGCTTTATAATATTACTAGCTGACCCCCGCGGCTTCGCTCCCGTCAACTGGCTATACCTACCTACCTACCCTACCCTATCTACCCTACCCTCTACCCTACACTACCATACCCTACCCTACCCTACCTACCTACCAACTCGTTGAACTATTTATTTGAATAATAAATAAAATACTACTATACGAATGTAACCAACTTTTGTTTCTACCGGCAGCGGCGATCTAATTAAAATTTAGAACATAAAAGTTGCTATTGTGAGTCAATCTTAAAAGATAGACATATGCTGTGTGTGTACTTTGTTGGAACTTTTAAAGAGGAACATTTCCATCATCTATATATATATAAAAGAAAGTCGTGTTAGTTACTTCACTTATAACTCAAGAACGGCTGAATCGATTTAGCTGAAAATTGGCAGGGAGGTAGCTTAGAACCAGGAGAAGGACATAGGGTAGGGTAGGGTAGGGTAGGGTAGGGTAGGGTAGTGTAGGGTAGTGTAGTGTAGTGTAGGGTAGTGTAGTGTAGGGTAGGGTAGTGTAGGGTAGGGTAGTGTAGGGTAGTGTAGGGTCGGGTAGGGTAGGGTAGTGTAGGGTAGGGTAGTGTAGGGTAGCGTAGGGTAGTGTAGGGTAGCGTAGGGTAGTGTAGGGTCGGGTAGGTTAGGGTAGGGTAGGGTAGGGTAGGGTAGGGTAGAGTAGTGTAGGGTAGGGTAGGGTAGGGTAGGGTAGTGTAGGGTCGGGTAGGGTAGTGTAGGGTAGGGTAGGGTAGGGTAGTGTAGGGTCGGGTAGGGTAGGGTAGTGTAGGGTCGGGTAGGTAGGGTAGATAAATGTTTGGTCTTTTTATGGCAAAACAAAGTGTTCGCGACGATACGTCACCTTTAGATAGGTTGTCATATGTAAAATATAAATAGTATTGACAGACACACGTCTGCTCACCCCAGAGCGCCATCGCATACTAAGCGATGTCGGTAGGTGAAAAAACCTTTTATAGTAAAGCTCGTAACTAATTTTTGCTCATGTTTTTGAGACACTAAAATTATATTTTATGTGTCTATCAGTAGGTAATAGAATTATATAGTCTAATAACAATAAATTAGAAGCTTTAATATGCATACTGATTGTGTTATTACGGAAAGAAACAAGTATTTAACTCCGTAAAAAACAACCGTCCTCAACGAGCGTTTAGTTCACAATGACCTGTAAGAGGGCGGCACCTTATATTTATACTAAAACCAGTTTTTGTAGAATTTTGATAACTTTAAACTCATGTTTTGGGGGCTTTTACATAGTTTATAGTGTGAATATAGCGCTTATGTGTTAGAATTATACATAAGGTACCTTAGTTATATGATAAATGTATAGGTTTAAGGAAATAAAAATATTTTGTTTACTTATTTTAGACCCCCCGTTTTGAGCAGGGTATCAGGTGGTGCTATAGGTATTCTATTCACCAACCAATCAGATTGCTTCCTTACACATAATTGTTTTGTTAGGAAACACCACCTAGGTGTTCTAGATAGGATGGCTGGATACCATGACTGAGAAATTATACATAATAGCAGTACATGGCCAGTCATAGTGCATTTTCACTCTAAAAAGGGAAATATACATACATTTTACTCAAGTAAGTGTTTGGAAAATTCGATACAAGCCATTTAGCGCTTCTAGGTGACCTAGAATTTTGTCTAGGCCCTATAAATAGATAGCACCTGTGTAATTCTAGTACATAGACATCACTTGCTTGAAGTGATGTGTCTGTGTATGCCGGCATGGACGTTTCTATGCGTCTGCCGACGGGTCACTACGTCCAGGGACACTTGGTGCCTGGTCAGTTATAGATATGCTGTCTGAAGCATTACCTTCGTGGACCCACAGGCGGGCGTCTAGACTCAGTCATGACACAAAACTAGTATATAGGTGTATATAACGCACACAGACACATTAAAGCTGTGAGACGACGTAAAATTTAGTATTCGGCCGCTTCCCGGCACCTTAAGCTGCGGAAAGGCTGGTGATACACCCATCAGGGTACCGCCGTCAGACAGCCTAGTTTTCCAGCTACCCAACCACACTTCCGGAAGGAGCTTAGCTCTGGTGGTTGAGGAGTTAAGCGACCTGATATGGTGCGAGGTTACATGGATTTGCTATGTAAACAAACTTGTAACAAACGATAACTCATCGGGGGTTGGACATGTAGCTACCGGACTTCTACCTTGGGATAGCCCATCACGAGGGCTACCCGGGTGTGAATGTAACTTGAAAATCCACCCAGCAGTCTGAGTAGGAATCGAGTTTATGTGCCAAGATCAGGGGCATAAGCTAACTTCTCGCACCATTTCGCGGCTGTACGCCTGAATGTTTTGAATATAACTGTAACACTTATGTGTGTCAACGGCCCAGTAGGAGGGCTCCAAGTCCCTCGCTGGTACCCTAGAGCTAACATGTCTAGTTTTAGGAGAAACTCGATTGTAAAGCTTCAAACTGGCGGGAATTCCCTTTCTTCGACATTCTCCTTACGAGAACTCCCTGATGGTAGGGGCTAGGGACCTGGATCAAAGACCGGAGGGAAGGTCTCCTCGAGACCTATCCAAAAGTACAAGTTTCACCAGAATCGGTCCAGTGGAAGGGTAGTTCCTGTCAGTTTCAAGCTACGAGTCTTAGCGTATATTTTTTGAAAAATAAAAGTTTTTGCGGTCGGAATGTTGTGGTCCTCGTCGCAGTCGAGTTCGCCTCTTTAATAGTGCGCAGGCGCGTGAACATTTCGTAGCCATTATTTCACTTAAAGTATTTCCACGCATCATTGCGCTTCGAGGACCATGAAGGAACATCGCTTCTGGCCATGAACAAATAGTTTTATTTAACCTGGACATCACGTTTTTCACCTCAACCTACTTGGCAGCCTTCAAGTGTCTCCAAGGTCCATAGTTACCAGATGACAACTGAACAATAGGTGCAAGGGGCGTCAACGCGTTCAAGCAGGAGCCTTACAACCTCCTGATTGCCTGTCGGTCTTGGACGATCACGTCCGTCCCGTACATTTGCTGGTCCTTCGTACCGGATTCTTTGGTAAAATACCAGACCTGCGGACGCTGTGAAAATATAGGCCAACGAAGAGCCTTGTTCCCGAGAACAAGGAAAACTGATGTCCCGGACGCTGTGAAAATATAGGCCAAGGAAGAGCCTTGTTCCCGAGAACAAAGAAAACTGATGTCCCATTCCTGTGAAAAAAGAAACCTGATGCCCTGGGGACACGAGCGCTGCCTTGAGAACAAACAAGCCTGATGTAAAGTGACCTTATATACTGAGGTTACATTCCTGTTTCTTGGGTAATGTCAAAACGTATCGTTCCTGTGAAAACTAGTACCTGAGAACAAAGAAAACTGACGCTCACGCCTGTGAACATTCGTGAGAACAAAGAAAACTGATGCTCAAATATCTCAAGGTACCCTCAATATAAATCTGGTAAGATTACACACCACACAAATGTGCCAACTGGGGTACTAAGCGTTGCGTTCGTGAGAAAAGTTCCAGGGAAATAAGAATACTGACGTTCCATCTCGTAAACCTTACAAGTGCCAGGGTTAAGATCATGTTTCTTTAACAGTCAAAAACATAGCGTACACTCTGGGACGATAGAAACCCGTTTCCTGGGTGAGATAACCCAGTTACTGGTCAGCAACCGTATTACTGGGTGATTAGCGTCGTCAAAAGGCGCAACGTACTATCGTCTCATAGTAGAAACTTCCAGAGCGACTACAGTCGTGAAGAGTGCACGAGTGGATTAGGCCCACGCGTGGACTACCTGGAAGACAACCATTTTGCTGGGACACAGCAGCCATTCCTGAGCTATTCCTGTGGTTCTACCGGCTTCCTGAGAAGCTAACCGTTCCCGTGTGATTACCGTCGCGAAAAGACGGTTTTTTGAGCTGTTTCTGTTGTGTAACCTGCTTACTGAGAATTCACAGTAATCGAAGATTACACAGAAACTGTATCCTGAAGGAATATAGCATAGCCTGAAGAGTTATCGCTAGGAAACTCATAATCGGAGTTTTCAAACAGCGTGTTGGGAGCTCGTTTAGGAGATAGAACGAACATACGACGTTCATAGAATTCCTGAAGGGTTACGGCTGAAGGATTATCGCTGAAGCGTTATCCAAGAAGAGGCTTACACACAGAAGCATATTGAATAGTCGTGTGGGCGACTTGTTCTATAAAATAGAACGAAAAAATAGTTGCTGAAATTTCCCGAAGCGTTATAGCTGAAGGCTTATCTTCGACTTAGAATTTGTTTAAAAACAAATAGTCGTTATCGAGATAGAAGCTCTCGATCGAAGTCTGGAGTTTCAAACCTGGATATCTGGAGTCTGAAGTGACTACTAACGTCAAGAGTTGGACCAACAGTTCAGTGATTGGTACCAGACCGGCTGCTCAACCTTGGAGGCTGCTGGACAAGTTGACACTTAGACAACAGTAAGTACAGTGAAAACATATGCTCATGTGCTTACCCATTTTGTGTTGAAAGTCTTATAGTGAACTTGTTTACGTATCAACATTGAAGTTTGAAGCTGATTTGGAACTTATAGTTTTGAAGACTGACTAGCGACTTATAGTTTGAAGAATAACCTGGAGTTAAGAGGGTCGGATATAACCCGGAGTTTAAACTAACCCGGAGTTTGGAGATACTTTTCGAAGTTTGAAAAAGGAAGCGAACCCTCTTCAAGCCGACGACTGAAATCGGACTTAACCCAGAGTTACCACTTAGCAGTTTTTAAGAAAAAATTAAGTTTGGACATAGCCGTTTTGAAGCTCGAAAATAGATGTCAACCAGTTCGTGTTGAAGTCTAGAGTTGGACTCAGCCGATTCAAACTGACATATTGAAGAAGTCTAGAATTGGACTCAGCCGTTTCGAGCCAACGTTTTGAAGACAAGTTGAAGATTGGACTTGTACTTGGCGTATTCAAACTGAAACTTTGAACCAATCAGGATGCCGACTACCAGATCCCAGGACAAGAGGCCTGAATCATGGACAGTCCCCATTGAGCGTCCAGGTGCGGGCGTACAACATCAGCTGCCCCCACGCTCACCGTCCACTACTGAAGGGACAGAAAAGTCCATACCAGTCAGAAGCCCACCAACGTCACAGATAGGTGACAACACGCCCACACATGAGGAGGAGGAACCACAGGAACCAAGCACACGCAGGAAGGCATCGAAATCAGAAGATTCTTCAGAAAAAACACTGAAGCCTTCTGGTAGAAAACAAAGGATCCGGGATAAGACCTTTGTTCAAGGAGAAGTAATGGCTACCCGGGGTGACGCCCGTATCGAACATACTGGACCGCCGTCAACTAGCAAGTCGACCCGGTCACGTAAGAAAATTTCAAGAGCTCGTGAAGACTTATTGAAAATAAAGTTGGAACTCGCTAAGTTAGCACTTCAAAAAGCAGAAGAAGAAGCTTCTGAGGATGAATATATGGATGACAGAAATTCTAATGAAGAGTATGTCCGTTCGTGGCTCGAGGAGGCGCCAGAGCCCACACCGTTGAGGGAGAATGACGTCGCCAAAGGGGACAATGACGATTGGACCCCGGCTGCGGCCGTCGACGCTATAGCGGACTCCCGGAAACATATCGACCATATAGAACATCCACAAGTGAAGTCTAACATCGAACCACCTAGGACAGAGCCGTCCAACGTGGAGCCGCCAAGGCAAATAGAAGCGAAAGAGTCACTCCGTCCTTTTCTAACGGAGCTGACATCCGCTATAGCGTCGCTAGCCGACAGAAAAATCGAACCATGGACGCCTAACCGATCGGCGTCGCAGGTTATCATGACTCTGCCGAATTTCGGTGGAGCTCATACAGAATGGCTATCTTTTCGAGCCATTTACGAGGCAACTCATGCCTACTTCAGCGACATAGAAAACACGGCAAGACTCAGAAGGAGCTTGCGTGGTCGCGCACTGGAGACAGTGAGCTCAGAGCTCATCGGGAACGCAAAGCCGGATGAGATCATGAGAGAATTGGAACTACAGTTTGGACGTCCTGACTCAATAGCTCAGGCCGAAACAGACCGACTTAGAGGGCTACCAAAATGCAGCGAGTCGCCCAAGGACATCTGCACCTTTGCAAGTCGAGTCAGAAGCGGAGTTGTCACTCTGCGAGCTCTCAAGAAGGGGCACTATCTGCTCAATGCCGAGCTGGTGCGCCAGCTAACTGAGAAGCTACCCAATTCTCTGCGTGTACAATGGTACAGAACGTACACGGAAAAGTACCAGTCGCTGCCGGATCTGTCACTCTTCAGCGACTTCATAACCGAGCAAGCTCACTTCTGCAGTGCATTCGCCCCGCCTGAGAACATCAAGGAAACGGATTCTCTAGCGGGAAAACGCGTCATACAACGGACGCATACAGCTACCGACAAGCCGGTAAACAAATGTCGAATTTGCGACAAAAGTGGTCACTACGCGTCTGACTGCCAAAGGTTCAGAGACGCAGCAAGTGACAAAAGATGGGAGCTAGCCAAGAATTACAACTTGTGCTATCGCTGCCTAAGACAACGTCGTGCTGGACACACTTGCAACAAGAAGCAGTGTAGTCATAAGGGGTGCACAGCCACGCACCATCGACTTCTTCATACAGACAGGACAAGGAAGCCTGCTGTTCCAGAGAAGAGGAAGTCGCTGGAGATAGTGGCCAGTTCGCGAACTGATTCGAGTCACGCTTTCCTGAAGATAATACCGGTCCGGGTGATAGGACCGGCGGGAGAGGCAGACACATACGCACTCCTTGACGACGGATCCACCGTTTCGCTGATCGACGAAGCAATCGCTCAGCGAGTGGGAGCAGTGGGCCCAATCGACCCTCTGAAGATCGGTGCTATTGGAAACACCATGATCGACACTCCCTTATCGAGACGTATAACCGTCACTCTCACAAGTCGTATGAGAGATAGGGTGCCCTTCAAGGCGCGCACCATTTCGAAGCTCAACCTGTCACCACAGGCAGTCAGTCAAGAAGACGTAGCCCGCTGTAGGCACCTTCGAGACTTGACGTCGCAGCTTACGTATCCTGCTGGAGTGCCAAAGATACTCGTCGGCCAAGACAACTGGCATTTGTTGTTGGCCACTGAAGTCCGCAGAGGACCTAGAAGCCAACCCATCGCGTCGAAAACCATGATGGGCTGGACATTGCACGGCGCGCACACCAGAACACTGGGCCAGCAGGTGCACTATGTCAACGGGTGTCAGTCCGTTGACGCAAGGCAAGATGCGGAACTGAACGAGCAGCTCCGTGAATTCTTCGCTATCGAGTCGTTGGCTATCAATCCACGACAACCAGCTTCTGACCCCCAGAAGAGGGCAGAAGATATACTGAACCGTCACACAAGACAGTTAGGAAATGGGCACATAGAAACCGCTATGTTATGGCGGGACGAGAAAATAGAGATGCCCGATAGTTACGAGACAGCACTCAAAAGGCTAGTCTCCATAGAGAAGAAGCTGGATAAAAACCCCGCTCTTCGTGTGAAATACACACAACAGATGGACTCCCTGATGGAAAAGGGATATGCTGAGAAGGCTCCCAAGTCAAGCACGCCAGGAAAAACCTGGTACCTGCCTCATTTCGATGTCTTCAACCCCATGAAGCCAGAGAAAATTCGAATAGTACATGATGCCGCCGCAAAATCGAGAGGAAAGTCACTCAACGACTTCCTGCTAACTGGACCAGACTTGCTGCAGTCGCTGCCCGGCGTCATGATGAGATTTCGTAGACACTGCGTGGCCATCTCCGGAGACATAGCCGAGATGTTCATGCAAGTAAAAGTACGAAGTGAAGACCGAGACTCACTTCGCTACCTATGGAGAGGCAACAGAAGAGATGGAGCCCCAGAAGAATATCGTATGACGTCCATCATTTTCGGCGCGGCAAGCTCGCCGTGCACCGCTATCTTTGCGAAAAATTGGAACGCAAGAAAGCACATCGAACAGCATCCAGTAGCAGTGAAAGCTATAGTAGAGAGCCATTATATGGACGATTATCTGGACAGCTATAAAACAGTCGAAGAAGCGACAGAAGTCGCGACAATGGTGAAGAAAATACACCAACAGGCGAAGTTTGACCTAACAAAATGGGTATCAAACAGTAAGCGCCTGATAGAAAATATCGATCCGTCACAAACCTGCACTGAGGTTGTGAACATCGGAGATACAGTAGGCGCAGAGAAAATACTCGGCCTGATTTGGAGACCTAGTGAAGATACGCTAGGTTTCAACCTAACGCTTGCGAGACTGCCGCCAGGAATTTTAGAAAAGGAGGCCCCTACAAAAAGAGAGGCTCTCAAAATTGTTATGTCGTTATACGACCCCCTAGGACTAGCCTCGCCTGTTACGATTCGAGCTAAACAAATATTACAAGAAGCTTGGAGGCGAGGCGTCGATTGGGACCAGCTATTAGACGCTGACCTGGCATCTCAGTGGAGAAGTTGGATCGAAAACCTGCGGCAGCTCAAGGGCATCAGCATACCAAGATGTTATCCTGGTTATAGTGATGCCACAGAAATACAAATACATGTATTTACCGACGCAAGCGAGTTGGCATATGCAGCAGCTGTGTATTGGCGAGCCACCACAGCAGTAGGCACACAGAAGGTGAGCCTAGTCATGGCCAAGGCGAGAGTAGCTCCATTAAAGCTACAATCGATACCGCGCCTCGAGCTGCAGGCAGCGGTGATGGGAACCCGTCTGGCTGCAGCTGTGAAACGTGAACACGACAACAATCCATCGTCGGTCACGTATTGGACAGACAGCAAAACAGTCTTGTCGTGGATAAGAAAAGGAGCACGAACCTATAAAGCCTTCGTAGCTCATCGCATAGCTGCCATAGAAGAAGGTAGCAAAGTGGAGGATTGGCGATGGATATCCACGAAGTTGAACATCGCCGATATAGCGACTCGTGACGTGCCGCCGAGGTTTGACTCACAACACGAGTGGTTCTGTGGCCCAAGTTTTTTGTATGAAGACCCTTCTTCATGGCCATCAGAAAAACCTCCAATCACAGAAGAGACAGGAGAGGAAAGAACGCTCACTGTCACAGAAAAAGAAAAATCTGTTTTGGAGAAAATAACAGACAGACATACATACACTTCGAAGCTCATAGAAGCTATACCTAATCCCGTCAACTTTTCAAGATGGGAGCGGCTATTACGTGCGACTGCTACCGTCCTACGTTTTATACATCTCTGTAAACAAAGGACAGAGAAAACGTTCTACAAAAGAACCCGGAAAAACGCTGAGGAGGACACGGACTGGCGAAAGAAAAAGAAGTCAGCGACTGCAGCAACCAAGCCGTCATACATAGCGCCAGAAGTCCGAAAGCAGTACATAGATGCGAGCTTTCTTCAAAAAGCCGAGAAAATACTCGTACAAGTTGCACAGCAGCAATCGTTCGCTCAAGAAATAGCTAGATTGCATGCACATGAAATAGTGGACAAAAATAGTCCGCTACACGCGCTGCAAATAGAAATAGTAGATGGCCTACTACGTATTAGAAGCCGTATAGCCGCCACTGACGAGGTCACAGAAGATGTAAGGCGACCGCCAATATTACATGGCGACCATCATATAACCCAGCTCTATATAGACTGGACACACCGCAGCTTACTACATAGTGGGACTGAACTCACAATAAATGAGGTACGGCAGCATTATTGGGTCGTAAGGATGCGTCCCACCACCAAGAAAGTACTGGCACAATGTCTTCAGTGCCGTATTCGTAAGGCACAAGCACCTGTGCCAGCGACCGGCGACCACCCACGAACGCGCCTGGCTCATCACCAAAGGCCGTTCACGTACACCGGGCTAGACTACTTCGGCCCGCTATCTGTCACCGTGGGTCGCCAGCATCACAAGAGATATGTAGCACTGTTTACATGCCTCACCACAAGAGCTGTCCACCTCGAGATCGCCGCCAGCCTCAGCGCAGACAGCGCAATATTAGCGCTGCGCCGTTTCGCCGCCCGCAGAGGATGTCCAACTGAGATCCACTCAGACAACGGCACCAACATGCACGGTGCCGATCGAGAGCTACGAGAGGCCTTCCGAGAGGAGGCCAGTCGCCGAGGCATCACTTGGCGCTTCATCACCCCATCAGCGCCCTTTATGGGAGGTGCATGGGAGCGTCTAGTTCGCTGCGTAAAAAACGCATTGTATACCGTACTCACAGAGAAACACCCACACGAAGAGGTGTTGTCCACACTGATTTGTGAGGCAGAGTACACGGTAAATAGCCGCCCGCTGACACATGTATCAGTCGACGGCGATGACGACGAGTCTATCACGCCGAACCACTTCCTACTTGGTGGGTCGGCTAGACTCCCAAACCCCGGCGTGTTCACCGAGCAAGACATCGACCACAAAAAGATGTGGCGTCGGTCACAAATCCTGGCCGACATGTTCTGGCGCCGGTGGGTGCGAGAATACCTGCCGGAGCTCCAAAACCGGCGGGAGCCCCACAGCCGCGGGCCTGGCCTGCTGGTGGGCGACCCCGTCCTTATCGCGGACGGGCAGCTGCCTCGCAACACGTGGCCGCGAGGCCGCATCGAGGCCATATACCCTGGCCCTGATGGAGAAGTCCGGACCGCTGAGGTGCGCACCACTGGCGGCACTCTAAAGCGTCCGGTGAAGAAGCTCATTCCTTTGCCAAAATGAGTGCAGCAGAGTTCCAGCGGCGAGAGCTGAGCGACGTGTCGCAGAGCGTCGAGGTCACGAGCGCTGCCGACGTGCGCCGCTCACAATGCTGATGCAGCGCCGCGCCAACGTAGCATCGAGTCGACGCGACACTGCACGGCGGGAGAGATGTTCGCGACGATACGTCACCTTTAGATAGGTTGTCATATGTAAAATATAAATAGTATTGACAGACACACGTCTGCTCACCCCAGAGCGCCATCGCATACTAAGCGATGTCGGTAGGTGAAAAAACCTTTTATAGTAAAGCTCGTAACTAATTTTTGCTCATGTTTTTGAGACACTAAAATTATATTTTATGTGTCTATCAGTAGGTAATAGAATTATATAGTCTAATAACAATAAATTAGAAGCTTTAATATGCATACTGATTGTGTTATTACGGAAAGAAACAAGTATTTAACTCCGTAAAAAACAACCGTCCTCAACGAGCGTTTAGTTCACAATGACCTGTAAGAGGGCGGCACCTTATATTTATACTAAAACCAGTTTTTGTAGAATTTTGATAACTTTAAACTCATGTTTTGGGGGCTTTTACATAGTTTATAGTGTGAATATAGCGCTTATGTGTTAGAATTATACATAAGGTACCTTAGTTATATGATAAATGTATAGGTTTAAGGAAATAAAAATATTTTGTTTACTTATTTTAGACCCCCCGTTTTGAGCAGGGTATCAGGTGGTGCTATAGGTATTCTATTCACCAACCAATCAGATTGCTTCCTTACACATAATTGTTTTGTTAGGAAACACCACCTAGGTGTTCTAGATAGGATGGCTGGATACCATGACTGAGAAATTATACATAATAGCAGTACATGGCCAGTCATAGTGCATTTTCACTCTAAAAAGGGAAATATACATACATTTTACTCAAGTAAGTGTTTGGAAAATTCGATACAAGCCATTTAGCGCTTCTAGGTGACCTAGAATTTTGTCTAGGCCCTATAAATAGATAGCACCTGTGTAATTCTAGTACATAGACATCACTTGCTTGAAGTGATGTGTCTGTGTATGCCGGCATGGACGTTTCTATGCGTCTGCCGACGGGTCACTACGTCCAGGGACACTTGGTGCCTGGTCAGTTATAGATATGCTGTCTGAAGCATTACCTTCGTGGACCCACAGGCGGGCGTCTAGACTCAGTCATGACACAAAACTAGTATATAGGTGTATATAACGCACACAGACACATTAAAGCTGTGAGACGACGTAAAATTTAGTATTCGGCCGCTTCCCGGCACCTTAAGCTGCGGAAAGGCTGGTGATACACCCATCAGGGTACCGCCGTCAGACAGCCTAGTTTTCCAGCTACCCAACCACACTTCCGGAAGGAGCTTAGCTCTGGTGGTTGAGGAGTTAAGCGACCTGATATGGTGCGAGGTTACATGGATTTGCTATGTAAACAAACTTGTAACAAACGATAACTCATCGGGGGTTGGACATGTAGCTACCGGACTTCTACCTTGGGATAGCCCATCACGAGGGCTACCCGGGTGTGAATGTAACTTGAAAATCCACCCAGCAGTCTGAGTAGGAATCGAGTTTATGTGCCAAGATCAGGGGCATAAGCTAACTTCTCGCACCATTTCGCGGCTGTACGCCTGAATGTTTTGAATATAACTGTAACACTTATGTGTGTCAACGGCCCAGTAGGAGGGCTCCAAGTCCCTCGCTGGTACCCTAGAGCTAACATGTCTAGTTTTAGGAGAAACTCGATTGTAAAGCTTCAAACTGGCGGGAATTCCCTTTCTTCGACATTCTCCTTACGAGAACTCCCTGATGGTAGGGGCTAGGGACCTGGATCAAAGACCGGAGGGAAGGTCTCCTCGAGACCTATCCAAAAGTACAAGTTTCACCAGAATCGGTCCAGTGGAAGGGTAGTTCCTGTCAGTTTCAAGCTACGAGTCTTAGCGTATATTTTTTGAAAAATAAAAGTTTTTGCGGTCGGAATGTTGTGGTCCTCGTCGCAGTCGAGTTCGCCTCTTTAATAGTGCGCAGGCGCGTGAACATTTCGTAGCCATTATTTCACTTAAAGTATTTCCACGCATCATTGCGCTTCGAGGACCATGAAGGAACATCGCTTCTGGCCATGAACAAATAGTTTTATTTAACCTGGACATCACGTTTTTCACCTCAACCTACTTGGCAGCCTTCAAGTGTCTCCAAGGTCCATAGTTACCAGATGACAACTGAACAATAGGTGCAAGGGGCGTCAACGCGTTCAAGCAGGAGCCTTACAACCTCCTGATTGCCTGTCGGTCTTGGACGATCACGTCCGTCCCGTACACAAAGTTTGCTGGGTCAGCTAGTATATGATATTTGCGTAACTTAAACCGTTTACGCAGCGCACGCAATGGAAGCTCTCAAAAAGGAATATCTTTGCCCGTTTTTGCAATATTTTTCATTTATGCTCGGCTCCTATTGGTCGTAGCGTGATTTTATATAGCCTATAACCTTCCTCGATAAATGGACTCTCCAACGAAAAATATTTTTTCAATTCCAACCAGTAGTTCCTGATAATTAGCGCGTTCAAACAAACAAACTCTTCAGCTTTATAAAATTAATATTAGCCGACCCCCGCGGCTTCGTGTCCCTTCGTCCAGCATACTCACCATGGAATCCTGATATTTCATGAATGTCAAAAAACTGTTCTGAAATAGTGCTAAATAGTGCCCAAAGGAAAAAAATAGTGCTCTAGTACTTGCGAAGTTATAGCCATAGTTCGATGAGTATGCTGGACGAAGGTTTCGCCCAGCATACTCACCTCCGTCCGGAGAATCTGTATACGCTTCAAACATAATTCATACTTCAAAAAATAGTTCCCAAATAGTGCCAAACGGTGCCCAAAAAGAAAAAACAGTGCTCGAATAACTTCGGAGTTATAGGCTTCGTTCAGTGAGTATGCTGGGCGTAGGTTCTACGCCCAGCATACTCACCTCAGTGCGCGAATATCGAACGAGCTATAGGTACAATTTACGTCTCAAAAAATTGTGCTTGAAATAGTGCCCAATATCAGTCCAATTTTTGCTTGACTTTTGACCTAGAAAACCATTAAATTTGATTGTAAACTTCTACATACTAACGTAAAATGGGGTACAGTCGTCGACACATGTTTTTGGACAAAAATATTAAACTTTCTAATTGTAGACTTCATGTTATTGGAAATAATTATGGTATTTTCTCACATGTCAAAAACTTTCGATTAAATGCATTATTATATATTTTATAAATAATAATAAATGAATGAAACTTTAAGCGTAAATGAAGTCTATTACTTCATTGCATTGTGTGTTTGTCTGAATAAAAACAGTCATTTGCAGCCAATAAAATTAATATCTTGAAAAATTGTAAAAAGGAAATTATACAGTTTCTTTTTGTATATATGTTGCAGGCAAAACTTATAATCAGTCAAAACTAGTACTGTGACATTGTTATACAAATTTTTAAAACTCTTTCCAATAGTTTCATCAATGAAAGGTTTAGCAATAAAAAACATTTTTAATTACTTACGTTATTTATTACTATTTAAAGGGCCAAAGTAATCAGAATTCTAGTTAACTAGTTCACAGCTTTTGTTAACATTCATAATATAATCAATGTAAATAGAAAAAATTGTAGTTTTAATATTGTATATAATATACATATAAAAAAATGTTTAGCCAAATATTGGTAAAACTTTCTAAAATATAACACGTAGGTACTTGTACTTTGTTTTACTGCTACAACGTTTTAATCACAATAAAATTATCTTACAAATAAGTATAAATTGAGCAATCACAGTTTATAATCACGTTTTTTTTATTAATATTAAATACCCTATAGTAATTACAAATTAACAATCACAGTTTATAATCACATTTCTGTAAGTTATTAATAAAATAACTTTTACAAGAACAAAAAAAAAACAAACAAACAATAACAAAATAGGAACTAACAAGTTAGGACCGATCTTCATCTTACATTCGCGTATAAATAATGCAGTGTGGTACAGTATATTGGGAATTACTACAAACTTTTTTACTAAGGTCATCATAGCAGTTCCAAGTTCTCTTTAGCAATCGATAGCACTTTGACTTGTAATGCCCCATGCGTCCTGATTCACCATTTGTAAAATCTATTACCGACAGAATTTTAAAGGTGTCACCGTTTATTATGATCTCTTTAGGAATTTCATCAATTTCTATTTCAATTGAAGTATTAATTTCAATAAATACGAAGTCTAGTACTTCATATTTGTATGCGTTTTTACCGTTACATAATTGGTATTTACATTTCCTTTCAGTATCATTTACTAATAGAGCTTCATTAAGGGCTCCAATACCTTGAGTCGTCAATATGTTTACATTTATTGGAATCCAACTACATTTTGTGCCAGAACCTTTATTGATTTCACAGTTCTGGTTTGTACAATTTAAGTATCTATTAGCACTATAAAAACCATAACTTTGTATGTTATCTATTATAAAAGTTACATTACACTCACAATTTTTGCAACTACTAAAATCGGATTCCACAGTATCATATATTTTAGCCAATACCTTAGAACGAGTAGTGTAAATATCTTTTGGTTTTCTAGCCTTCTTAGTGATTTTCTTTAGATTGTCATACGTGATCAAACTTCTGGTCAGTTGTGAAAGATCGTTTTTTTTATCATTGATATATTTTCTAATATTAGGTCTATCTAAATATGCAATTGAAAAACTTTGGACCACGGAATCAAAAGCACACGTATTAATAAACGTGAATCTGTATGTTCCTGAAGTAGGAACACTGCCGTTTTGTAAAATATGTATTTTTGTACGACGATTGATTCGTTTTTTATTTTTCTTCTGTTTAGACACCAGTCCCCGCCAGTCTTCAATATAATTTGGTTCGCTCCTAAAAATTGAGTTTTCATAAAATGATTCATCATTGACGAGAGTATTTATTTGTGGTGTGTTATGGTCACTTATTTCATTTTTTTCATCGACAATATTTTCAGTTCCTTCTTGAACATCAATCAAGTCACTTTTGGCTAAGCGTATGGAACCGGTTATCAAAGGCTCGTGTTTAATAATAAACTCATCTACGCGGTACTTATTTGAATTTGTTTTAAAAAATAACTTTTTTACGTCTTTCATATAACTTTCTACATTTGAACTGGTTGGAGTACAATAATTACTGTTAAAATAAGTCATCATTATATTTCCCCATAGTGGAAGTTTTTTAAGAATCCTAATCAAAGTGTCCTTTATTTCCGGCAAGTAATAAATATTTTCGATTTCAGTTTCTTGATCACACAATTGTTTAATTAAATCTTCTTTCTCCTCAAGATCTTTATACATTTTCAGAAGCGGGTTTTCTTCTTTATCTAATCCCTCCCATAAAGAATGTTTAATTGGAAACTCAAAAGCCGGCGTTATTATAATGATGTGCGACGAAGTAAACAAACAAAGAAACTGAGAAGCGCTTGTTCGTTTCGATTGCTTTGCGACACAAAATGGACCCTTATCACCTTCAAAATACAGATCAGTCTTGTCTAATAATCGTAAGATGTTAGGGCAGCGCCATCTAGTATTTAAACATAAACATATTCATTTGCGTCGCGGGCGCCGCGCGTCGTAAGCCCCATACCTATTGACCGTACGTGCATCCATTACTGCCACACTATATTGAACTTTATCACATGAGGAATTCAGGTCAATTCCGTAAACGTTGTGGTACCGTCCTTGATCCGGAAAATGATTATTTTGAATAATTTTGTCAGTTGTAATGTAAGCATTAATAACAGCAACTTTATTTTTCATGCATGATTTACTTCATTTGATATCTTAATCCTTCAAGCGCCGTGATCTAGACAAAATATATAAAATCATTGTTCCTAGCTACCGGGGTCCCATGCGACGCGCGAAGGCTTAATCATATTATTATAAAGTATTATTAAAATAATGTGTAATTAATAATATTGCGATTCTAAAGTAAATACTCCCTTACATAGACAATTAATAATTTACACAAGACAAAAATTGTTAGAAAGAAAGTTAATAATATTGTATTCGACTGTACTCAATGTAATGTATGTAGAAGTTTACAATCAAATTTAATGGTTTTCTAGGTCAAAAGTCAAGCAAAAATTGGACTGATATTGGGCACTATTTCAAGCACAATTTTTTGAGACGTAAATTGTACCTATAGCTCGTTCGATATTCGCGCACTGAGGTGAGTATGCTGGGCGTAGAACCTACGCCCAGCATACTCACTGAACGAAGCCTATAACTCCGAAGTTATTCGAGCACTGTTTTTTCTTTTTGGGCACCGTTTGGCACTATTTGGGAACTATTTTTTGAAGTATGAATTATGTTTGAAGCGTATACAGATTCTCCGGACGGAGGTGAGTATGCTGGGCGAAACCTTCGTCCAGCATACTCATCGAACTATGGCTATAACTTCGCAAGTACAAGAGCACTATTTTTTTCCTTTGGGCACTATTTAGCACTATTTCAGAACAGTTTTTTGACATTCATGAAATATCAGGATTCCATGGTGAGTATGCTGGACGAAGGGACACGCGGCTTCGCTCACGTCAAAATTATAGCCTATGTTACTCGGGAATAATTTGGCTTTCCATGGGTGAAAGAATTTTTAAAATCGGTTCAGCCATTTCAGAGATTAGCCGAAACAAACAGACAGACAGACAATTTTTTTTTTTAATGTTATTTTGTATTTATTTATTTATTTAATATTACAAACAGACACTCCAATTTTATTATATGTATAGATATATAGTATAGATAATACCAGCCTTTAACTAAATGTCCTAATGCCCACTGCAGGACAAAGGTATATTCAAAACTTAAATATCAGCCCAGAAGTGGAACTCGGTCTTGCATACGATGAATCGTATCATTGTAAGACTCTTTCGAAATATAAGGCTTGTGATCAACGGCAAATACCCTATGGGTTTTGCGAGTGTCGTTGTAATTCTGAAACCTAGGTACGCGAGCCCGAATCGCACTTGACTCCTCATCAAGAAGCCCTAATGAAATAAATGTACTAAAGCAATACCTACGTAGTTCATCGTATCAGGTAAATATGACACAGATATTTAGTAGAAAATTCTACTAAATATACCTACGTGTAATCCAACATTGTACCTACCTACATAATCAATATTTCAGAAGTTATCAAAATTGCATACAGGGCTACACAATACTGACATAATATTTTAAATTAGGTACCTAATCACAACTCAGGTCCCCGTACAAAGCAAACTTATTGATAAAATAGTTACCGATAAGCTAATTATGCTATAGCTCTAAGGTAGTGTTGTAACAATGAAAAAATAAATTAATTCTTATTAAAAAACCGGCCAAGTGCGAATCGGACTCACGCACGAAGGGTTCCGTACCATAATCGCAAAAAACGGCAAAAGAATCACGTTTGTTGTATGGGAGCCCCCTTAAATATTTATTTTATTCTGTTTGTATTTTTTGTTATAGCGGCAACAGAAATACATCTTACATCAAGATCTTTGACAGTCGTTACAAGTAGTCAGAAGCTTGAGAGCTGACACCAGTCTTGCCAAGGGGTACCGTGTTACCCAGTTACTGGATTGTGGAGATCAGATAGGCTGTCGCTCCATGTAAAACACTGGTACTCAGCTGAATCCGGTAAGACTGGAAGCCGACCCTAATATAGTTGGGAAATGGCTAGGCAGACTGGACTGGCAACAGAAATACACCATCTGTGAAAATTTCAACTGTCTAGCTATCATGGTTCATGAGATACAGTCTGGTGACAGACATACAGACGGACAGCGGAGTCTTAGTAATAGAGTTCCGTTTTTACCCTTTGGGTACGGAACCCTAAAAAGCAGCATGCAGAACATAATTGCGTCGAGGATTGAGAGTGGCGACGTAATTGCCCGAACTCGAAAAAGAAAGGATAATTAGTAACTCCGACTGAAAGGGATATGAAAAAAAAGAAAAACACAAACGACCAGACTACTTAAGACGCAGATAGCCCTCAGTTGCTGATTTTAAAATGAGAATCACGTCTAAACGGCTAGTAGTAATTTATTGAAAAAAATGCATGTTACATTAGAATTAGACCATTTTCTTAATAATTTGATCTGTCTGATCGTGTTATTCGTATTAAAGTTATGTATAACACGACAATCGCATTAAAGCCGCCGGGCGTATTTTTATGAAATTGTCACCATGTCAAAGACAATTTAACTATCTACATTTTGATTTGGCGCTTTTTTTAACTCATATAGGGAAAGTAGGTAAAAACTACTGAATTTTGGGTCGTGCGGGTGTGAAACGAGTGCGCGTTTTGTTCCCTCAAGGTCATTGGCGACTGTCGTCGTCTTAAGACGGTACCCTGACCAAAAAATCGGCATGAGATTCGAGCATTCCTATTGGTCTAGCGGCACTGGTGGCGCATGAATTACAGTAGTGAATACGCCCAGATTTTAGAATAAAATCTTTATAAAATCGAATGTGGGTCTTTAGAAAAAGTAAAATCTACAAAAATGTTCGTTATTAAATTGTCTATCCATTAGTCTTAGTACAAAAAATAATTAATGAACACTTTACGAGGAGATGCATAATATCAATAATTATTTCTAATTTTTATGTTTTTTTATTTATTTATTTATTTATTTTATTTTTTTTTTAAAAAAAAAACGTTGCCCCACACTAGGAATTTCTTCCTGTATCGTGGGTGCGTTTACAAACATATAAACTCACATACACAACACCCAGAGCCGGAACAACTATCTGTAGGTCATACAAATATTTGTTCCCTGCGGGAATCGAACCCGCGACACGCAGCGCAGCAGTCAATCGATTAGTGAAATATATACAACATTAAAAAAAAAACCATATCGTCGGTGCGCGTGCGAAGCCGCGTAACAGCAGTTTGTTAATACCGCGTAACAACAAAAAGGTGCAAAATTGAAATATCGCGCCAACAGATTCTCAACGCGGATTCGAATCTGTTGGCGCGATATTTCAATTTTGCACCTTTTTGTTGTTACGCGGTATTAACAAACTGCTGTTACGCGGCTTCGCACGCGCACCGACGATATCTACCATTTTAGAATCAATATTATGCAGAATTTTAATGTATTTTTAATAAATGATATTTCTTTTTAAATAACGAGTAGATAGCTCCTAAAAACAGCATAAAAAACGGCTTGCGCGGCGTTTTGCTCGGGGAACCACCTTAAGAAGGATGTATCCTCCGACAGCACAGCATGATTTTCTTCTTGTGTCCGTTTTTGTAGTTCGCTTCTTAAGCAGTCGGGTTTTTTGGATTAACTTTTTTTATTTATAACTTTTTTGTTATTTTCTTTTTCGAGTTAATTTCTTTTTAACATATAAGTGTTATAAACTTTTGATAACCTTTATTTTGATACCCCACAAGATGGGTTTGGAAGAAAAAAATTGGTCCCCCACAATATGGCGCCCAAAATTCGCCATTTTTCTATTTTCAAGCTCGCAAGGTTAAGACGAATTGATTGACGTAAGAATCATCAAAATCGGCCAACGCGTTTGGTCTCTAGAACGCCAAATAGAAACAAACATACATACATACATAGACTGATAAACACATTTTCATCAGTCGGGTAAAAAGGTTTTGGGTTAATGGTCCATATTTAGCCGACTGTATATTTGTCAAGATCTGTGAATGCAGTAAGCAATTAGGTACCCCGTACCTACTCAAAAAGGTTATGGCAGTATCCGAAGAACGCAACGTCTAAAAAGTTAATATGGCCGCCAAGGTTAATTGCATACCACGGGTTAGTTGCGTCAATTTTGAGATTCGGCTAATAAAAAACATAAACATACATAAATACGTGCTAATAAATTCGGATTAATATTTTGGGGAAATTGTAGTCTGATGGAACAGGTGTTCAAGGTTCATAAACGCTGTTTAAGGGCTATGTATGTATTTTTTTGTTTCTAAAATAATGTTAAAAAGTCCAATACTCCAATGAATCAATCAACTCTGCCACATCATCCAGTCTATCTCAGCTTTTTCGTCGTTGATCCATCTCGCTGGGGGTCGACGTCCCACATTTCGCTTGTCTATAGGAATTAGGAACCTACGCAGTTTCCACTTCAGCGGTAAGCCGTGTCGGTGACTCCAGCACTCTAATTGCGCAATATACTAAATCGTAGTTTCCATCATAAACTAATCAATTGCTTTGCTTCCAATCGAGTACGCGTAGGGCATACGTCAACATACTTCCTACTCGCAATAATCTCGACAGCGTAAAACTCGCAATGAATACTATTGAATTGTCAAAATTAAAATTGGCGATCGATTCCATTAATTTAATTGCTACGCAATTAGGCTGAAGTTCTTTTCCCGATTATTCAATTCCGGATCTTATCTTTCAAAGAAACTCTGAGACTGAGTTCGCGCGCGGAGCGTCGAGCGACCTTGCATTTATGCACCAATCAGACTGAGACTGTAATTGATAATTTGGCCGTAACTCATGATGGGCAGACAATAGGTACGCACTCAACTCGATGAAGTAAAATTATCCGGAGGTACAGCAGAACCACAAAAATTTCGAGGCTCGAATCGAAATTTTGATCTGAGGCTACTAGCCTATTTTCCACTGTCCACTTAGAATACAGCTTATCCTTGTTCCTTGTTGTTTGTATCCATTTTTTTGTAACTTTGAACAACAAACTGTCAAATTAATAAACAAATTGAACTGCAACAACCTAAAGCCATGCATTCACTGAGAAACAATGTTTCGGATAAAACATTACGCAAATGTTTACACTACAGAAACAATGTATTGGCGAGGCCGCCCACATAGTCATTTATTAAGTCCCCCAAAAAAGTAGTGTGAAATGAAAAAGACGGTGGGTCAGGAACTACTTTTAGGGTTCCGTACCCGAAGGGTCCAAACGGAGCCGTATTGCTATCACTCTCATGTCAGTCTGTCACACAGGTTTTACAGCCAAACAGTTGGTGCTACAGTCTTCAAATTTTTACAGTATACGAATCTTGTTGACCCTAAAACGTACAAATTGTCAAAATATCTTCTTAAATGTTTTAAGGGGCCCGGCTCCCGTAAAGCTGGGGGGCTCGGCTTAAAAATTTGACCTACTCCATCCAGTCTATTTTCGTACGGGGCTTGTTGAGTGGTTAAATATTGTATTTTTTTGACAACATGACATGACATGACAACATGAGGTTAATTAAATTCACTGTTTGTCATACAAAATTATCAATTTAACCACGTGTTAGTTTTCATGCTAGTTAATTTGTAAGTGGGTTTAAGAATAATAATACATTGGGCCTTATTTATGAAAATCTTTGAGGTGTTTAGCAACTGGTTCTAATTCTCTATAGAATTTTCTTATAAATAAGGGTGTTTATTTTGATATATATGTATGTTTAAATAAAGTATTGCTAGATTTGTGGAATTAAACTGTGCATCATTATTCGTTTCAGTAAAATATGGTGCTGTATAAACAGGCTAAAGACAACCTTCTCCTCTAAGTTGGTAAATAAAAATAGGTTTGTTTTGCACCTACATTTATTACTTACATAATCATAATAATAAATAATCTGAGGTAAGTAAGTATAAAAGTAACCACTATTTAAACTTCTTCTCTTAAAAATCGTTTAATTTATGGTCCATTCGAGTATATTGGAACAAATATAAAAATTTATATAATATGAATACAAAGTTTAAGGCTTAAACAAAAGAATCACAAAGAAGGAATAGGTATATAACAAACTCACATTCTGTTAAAAAATTAAATCATGATGAAGCAATACCAAAAAAGAATCCTCCAGTAAACCCTGCCGAATAATAGGTATTATTTTTGACAAACAACAATACCTGTAACAAATAAACTGCAGTTGAAATATATGTTTATAGGAATACTGATTCTCATTACTAAAATGTACTACCAATTTTGTTTATGTATAATTTTAGGTGGTTCAGTTCATAAATCACAAAGTTGACTTTTGTGTCCAAAACTGTACTTATCATGTATTGATGAAAATTAAAAACAAGTGTTTAAAAAATTTTAAATTTAACAAAACCTGGCCAGGAGCATTCAGTACCATGGTAGGCATATATTTATAATACGTTTTCACTGTATGTATTAGGGTCATAGCACATTGACATTTAATAATTGAGTTGAATCAAAGATATGCAATTGTATTTGTATTAGTGTGCTTTCATTGTAAGAGATAAAGAAGTAAGAAAGTCTGTTGGTCTCAGTTCCTACATTCAAGTATAAAATCTTATGGAAAAAACGAGCAGGAAAACCCATCATGAGATAAATAATATTTGTACTAGTTGAAACAAAAAAAAAAACAAATAAAACAAACTTGTTGCTAACAGCAAACTGTAAAACAGTGGCCTTGGACTGAGTGATTTCATGAATTATATGCAAATAAAGAAAAATAACATACTAAGTTATCACTACCAGAAAAGTAACAAGAGATTGTTACAAAATCTTAAGAGCCTACACAAATCAAATGATTAGAGAGAAGATGTAGAAACAGTGCAACTTTTAATACTAATTTATTGTTTGCTTTTATAGACGGTATGTGCTCTAACTAAGCCTATATTATTTACCAACTTCTCAGAAATTAAGGCATAGAGCTCCCAAAAAGTTCTTATTTTTCTCACAGCATGTAAGCTATGTTTACCAGGCGGGCATGCATGGCCTACTGTGATAAGCTTGAGTCACACATTTTTACTAAAGTTTGGGATCAAAAACCTTGATAAATGATTCTAGCCTATCACAGAGGCCGTACTTTTTCGGCAGGTGGATACTATAATATTTACAAAACCTTGAAAGTTGTTTTGCCCCAATAAGAACGATGAGAATTTTAAAAGTTCTATGAGACGTAAAGAGGATTAAGGTATGCATTAAGAGAGAAGATAAATAGAGTTAATGCTTAAGTGCTTAATTTAAGCACCTAACATAAAAAGAGTAAGAGTGAAAACAAAGAAAACTTACTTTCTCAATCCAATCGGGTGATTTTCCAGTTGCCTCTTTTTCAATTTTGTCACTGATTTTGTCAACTTTCTTGTTGATCTTGTCCCAATTTATATCAATATATCCTTTCTGGCTGGCAATATGTAATAGAATGACACTGCCACCCAACCCAACCGCAGCAACTTTTCCAATCTTCATAGAAATGAAACCAGTTATCCTGAAAACATTTGATCTATTGTATCAACTCAATCAAATAGAAAAATCGAGAAGAGGATTACTATGATTCATAACAAAGGGAACCGGAACAGATTACGAAACGAATGCACTTCTTACCATCCTGACGTAGTTCCTAAAATTAACTGCTTTGTTGCTGATGTTTTCCCAATATCTGATATCGCTTTTTCAATAAAATTCTTGGCATCGTCTACAATTTTTTTTGCATCTTCTGAAGCGTCTTCTTTCCCTGGCCGTGCCATTGTTGTTAAGTAAACTTTCAGCAAATTCTTAACTTCTAGAGTAAATTACTGCAGAATTGCAGATATTGCGACAGAATGCAGCAGAGATTATAAAAAAGTACTCTGTGCTATTACCACAGACGAAGTATAATCAGTCTGTACCAATAAATGATGTCTATGATCAGTACATCTGACATCTGATCTTAAAATTCAAAGACAAAGACCTTATACTTCTTACTACTAGACTGTGCACCAAAAATTTTTTGTTTAGCTAAAATGAAATCTATTATCATTCGCCTAGGTTAGCTATTTCCTTTTAAGCGGTAGCTAACCAAAAGCGGTCCTGGTGAGAGGGTTCCCGCTGGTAGTGTGTCCTTGTCTGACATCTTGCTAGCTCAACTAATCATTGGATTTGGTAGAAATGGTAGAAAATTTTATATTTTTTATTTTTATGTTATACCAAAACGAACGAATAAAAAATATTATTTAAATACGTTTCAAAGTCTATGAAACTTTGAAACGTATTTAAATATTTTACAGTTCCTTTAATTAATCAATTCACAGTATTTAAAAAAAAAGAAACATAATACTGAGTAAGAGTAGTACTTTTAAATGTCTGGGCCTGGTAATACTAAATGTAGGACCACCAGGTTGGAGTTTTTGGCGGGATTTTTTCGAGTGAAGTTCAGCGGCTGTTAATTTTATTTGCAAATTGATTCCTAGTGGATATTGTGATATAAAGTTGGTGTAGTATAGTTTTGTGTCTCAACTATCAACGCAACTGGACAATATGTGAAATCATTGACAGAAGCGATCTCAGGATAGTGGAGCGGATAATTTTATTGTAGTATTGACTACCTCCGCAAAGCTTACTGGGAAGGCTGACCCGATACAATTTGCTGCCAAATACGCCAAAAACCATTAGAATCTGTTACACCCGTATTCTATTTCTAATGCATACTAAAGAATGTTAAAATTGCACTGAAGACGAGGCGGTATGGTCCAAGACCTTAGCCTGCCCGAAAAGAGCGAACAAAAAAAAAAGGCCACCTGGTTTGCGGCGTTTTTGGCGTGTTTTGTTCGAGTAAAATTCAGCGGCTGTTAATATTATTCGCAAATTGATTCCTAGTGGAATAAAATTGGTGTAGTTTTTTTTCTCAACTGTCTACTCAACTGGACAATATGTGAAATCATTGAGATCCTTTGGGGTATTTCAAACCATCGTCTGAAGACTGCAGGATCATCTAACGCCTCTCTTTCATGAGCTTAAGAGTAAGATCAGAGAGTTTTTTTCCTATCTATACGATGGGTCTTGAAGAATAAGACTTATGCAGACTTGGGATTTGAGGATTATCGAGTCCTCCCCGAATACACCATCGTAAACTGCTCAATTCCTCTTCGAGTTCGGTCATCTTATCGTCGGTCCGGAGTGTGCACATGTTGTACGTTGCCAGGTCCTGTCGTCGGTATTTGTTGGGGTAGCCGGATCTCGTCCGGGATTCTTTGCACCCCTTGCCATACCGTAACCTAGACCGCTACCGTAGTCGAGGTTGAGCAGGCTGCCGGGCACTAGGGGCTATGTTTTATTTGTGCTATTCATGGGGAGTGCTTTGCAGGCGGGTTGCGAACCCAGTATGGTTGTTACAAATGCACAGAGAACGCTGCTGATCATTCTCTGGTTTGTCCCTTAGTCGCCTCTTACGACACCTATGGAAAAACATGGGATGTCGAAATTCTGTACGCTCGACACCAACTCGGTAAGTGACGTAGATTCCAAAAAATATAAACTCATTTTCTTTTTTTCAATGAATTTGGTAGGTTTAGGTAGCGTAGTTAGGTAGCATAAATACATATATTGGGATACTTACACTATTGTTCTTACAATCAATTTGTCCCGTGTTATGTTTGGTCATGGTCACCTCATTAGAAAGAGACACACTACCAACGGGAGCCCTCTCGCTCGGACCGGTTTTTGCGCCATAGTGCACAGTCTAGTAGTAGGTAAGAAGTATAAGGTCTTTGTTCAAAGACATCAAACAATGTTGCCAGATGTGGCTGGTACAAATTCACCAAAAATTGCAAGCTAAATTTTTTTGCGTTCTTCGAAGTTATTCTGCAAGCAATCTGCAGGTCATTTTGTTGTATTTGTAAATCGGTATTTTTTTTTAAATGACCAATGTGTAACGGAGTATTTTACAATATCCAAAAAGTACTGTTATTTATTTATTATTTGGCTTTTCAACACTGAGTACACTATTACTTCATAAATTTGTACATTTCAAACTTAAGTCTAAGTGCCTCATCACTTTAATACGCAATTTCAACATCGGTATTAACTTTCGCACTAACAGATAACGTCATAAGCAAAAAGAGATGATGATGAGATGAGAGATATACTTTTATCTATGCCGTCTTATGTGCCAGTGTGACCGAGGATGCTATAGATACTTATCTATAGACATATATCAGTACTAGATCTGTGCCACTGTTATATCGATATTATCGAGTTTAGTTTTGGAGCGATCTACAAATTTGGTCAAATGTCTGTAAGAATCATCCCTGACTGCGGCAATTTTTTGCTACGTTTCTTTAGGGATTCTGTATAATTATTTAAAAAGTATGTAAGGATCGTAGCAGGTGGCGTTCTGTAGTTTCTGCCTACCCCCATGGGAAAAAGGCGTGAGTTTATGTATGTATGTATGTATTTAAAAAGTGAATGTGAACTCGTACAAAGAGTGCACTTATACATTGTAAGAGTACAATTCCACTCTTTCGCATTTTTTCTGCGCATTATATGCGTTGTATAATAATGCTTATTCATGCCTTGCGCAAAAACGAGGTACATCATGAGATCAAAGTGACCGTTTTGGGTACTCGTACGACTGCACAAACAGCTACTGATCAATATACTGATATATAGTATGCTAGTTCTTGTGCAAGACTGAAAATAAAGTTTAAGACGAGTATGTATATAAAAGTAATCAAATAAATAATAACAAAATGGTTTAGATATAACAAAAGTAAAATGTGTAAGTAAATATGATTCATCAACCCGTATCCATAGATGGGTCGAGGGATAGCGATAGCATGATTCATTAAAATGTAGTGAACACAAGCGAGAATATGGTGAAGATGCCCATTTATTTCTTTTTATATTCTTGATCCACTTATTTCTTAAATAAGTACTCTTAGGAAACCTGTGCACAATCAATATTAGATTAATATTAACAATTAGCAAATAAACTTTATGAAATAAATTAAAGTAAGTAAAATAAAAATACAGTATCGATAAATCTTTCTTGTGACTTTTGTCACATCTCTAACATCTATAATTTTTTTTTTTTTTAGAACTTAAGTACGTAAACTGTCAAAGCTCTATCAGCGAACGCATAAAAGTTAATTTTTCACTAAATAGAATGGTTTATATGGTACTGTGAGGGGGTAGCTAGGGTAAGCAGCAGTAAAACATGGAAATAACTTAATTTTTCATGTATTTATCGAGAATATTACAATATGCCTGCCTTTGGGCGGCTTCAATCCAATTCTGACACATTCAAAATTAACAAAAAACATCTACAGCTATTCTGTTCGAAATTCATACATCTTTCAAGTAATAAATATTGCCAGTGTTTTAATAGGCAAGTAGGTTGCCTTCTCAAATGGTAAGTCCTTACAGTACTATACGTCCTCGACGTATTTAGAACTAAGATTCCTTTATTCCGGACAGCCTATGAAACGTATACCCTGCACAATAATTTCAGTATGCTAGTCGATAACTCACCTGTGAAAAGATATCCTTTGATTATGTTCCTTTAATACACTCATTCTACTCATGCAACCGATAGCCACACACGACATGGTTCATGCAGATAATTAAACAACAAAATTATTCCTGACATCAGGGAAACAAAGGCGTGAAAACAGCGAAAAACTTTAATTACAGCTGGTAACCGATGGGTTACAACAGTGACTAAAAAGTTATCTCTTTGACGTTCAAGATGGTAGCGTTTGTCTATGTTTGTCTCTTTTTTTCATAGAGTTTTTACTTAAGCCAGAACGAAAGAATTGACAGTTTCTTTTTCGTCGTAAATACGTTATCTACTTACAAACTCTCTGTATTTTTCACACATAGAATATACTTTATTGTACACCAAAACATGAAGTTAAACATCTCTTTTACAATAATACTTATTTCTACGGGTAAAACGGCGGGCTCATGACAGCGATATCTACCAGAATACCTTTGGATGGACCTAAATAACTTAGAATAGAACAGAGGGTAGTCAGTGGTGTAATGCTACATTAAAATATAAATACATAATTAAATACTATACATAAGCTTATATAAACATATATATATATATTATTACGTGTTACACATAATAATTGATGGAAAAAAAACAAAAAGGGTTAAAAAAAGGTTTGAATAATGATGGAATAAATTAGATCTAAATAGAAAAACATAGGAGAGAAAGGAAATGGTTTCGGCTAAAATTTCCATTATGGGCCGTTGATTTGGAAGTTCATAATATTTTTGTAGGTAGTGCTCATAAATAGAAAGCTTTTTACAAATTTTCAAGACTGGGAAATTTTATGGTTTTTTGTATGTTTTTCGTGAGGTAAAAAAATGCGAATTAGTCCAAGAGCGAGCGAAGCGAGCTCGAGAACTTAGGGCACCCCGACACGCTCCCGTCATCTCCTTCATGTTAGGTTACTTATCACCCTACAGACAGAAATAGGAGCCCCGCGCAGCGGGGCTCCGTCGACTTTGTTGCTTAAATAGTGAAAACTTTAACCATGGATATCTCCATAACCATAGGGCTCCGAGTGGTGGGGATGGTACTGGGGGATAGCCAAACCTCCCCCCTCCCCCTCCATCCTCCCCGCATCAAAAATCAACGGCCCATAATCGAAATTTTAGCCTCGCACAGGCTGGACCGTAAACGATTTGTTGTAAAACTTAGTGGAATGAGTAGGCATCGAAAGTCTCAAATTTTCCGATGATCTCAAGTTTCTTGAATGTATGTATGTTATGAAGGAACTTAAAGCGTTTTTTGAGTTAAGAGGGGGTTGTAGGTATAAACAGATTACTGTTAAGTACCTAATGATAAAATATGGGCATTCCGGCGAAGGCGGATTGGCAGCCACTTGAGCTTAATACGAAAATCAGAAACATGGTCATATTTGCGTAAACCAAATATGAATCTTATGCAAAAGTTTTGGAGTCACTCTAGCTTTATCTAGCTGCACACAGTTAGATCTAAATAACTGATATCGGCTTAATCGAGGATTGGTAGAAGAAGGGATTGGGCGAGCGAACGAAAATGTTTGAAAGAACAATGGCAGGTGCCCATACATTTTTTTAGCTGAGATTAAATTCCTACGTCTTTAAATGAAAAATATCTGGTTTAACTCAGGGTGATGTTCTGAATTAGTTTTTGCAAGAATTTTTGTTCGAAAATGTCGAGAATAATAGATATTCAGTCATAAACTTTTGTAGGTTATGTCTGGGTAACTTTTAATAATGTGTTTAATAGGTAATATTATTCAATTTCGTGGAAGTAAAAGGGGAATATCGCATTAGCATTTCCCTTACCTAGTAATTTCAGCATGAAATGTATAATATACTCTTTGGAAAGAGTCTTTTTATTTAAACTAAGCGACTTTGACGTTTATCAAAAGGTCGTCGTCCTCGTCAACAACCAAGCTATATTTTTTAAACTTGGATACTAGTCTTTTTGCCAATCATTAATTAAAAGTAATTCATTTATTTCTACTGCACTACAATATTGTAAGAATATTGTAGTGCAGTAGTGCTACCTGCGAGGAACATCTATACTTAGACATAAACTATATTGTTAACTCATTTACTGCAATAAATACATTAATTATATTATTAATTAATATAGTTACTACTTGTCACTTAGCAGATAAAATATATAATGGCAACACTAAGCAAAAGAAATTAACTAAAAAATCAAATAACTTTTTATTTATTATGATTTTTTTTTATCCGTTTTGAACCAGCCCTATAATATATTTAAAAAATGTAGACAATTAATAGAACGTCTTTCGTATATAACTCACTTTCAGACGCTCAAATTTAAGTCAGCTAAAATCTCGCCATTGTTCTTTAACAAAAAAAGGTGACAAAATTATCGAAACAATCTAAAAATGGCTATGGTCAGCCTTAATAATTCTGACCACACCCACATACTTCGGTACTAAAACTTTTACTTTTAAATAACTTAAGCAATTTTAGCCTACTTGACACCCTTGTCACTAAAATGGCTACAGAATACTTTTTTCAAATAGTATTGCCAGCTAAGGCCAGTTCTCTCTGGTTGGGTGGGACCGATCTGTCATTGTCATCCCAGGATCAGTACTTTGACACTTTGACACAACAAAGTGTCAATGTCAATGTCAAAGTACTGATCAATGGTTACTGCGGGCAGTGTTTCTTTTCGTCAGTTAGTTTGTGATATTTAAGTTGTTTCTTCGAATTTACGTATTTTATTACTACATAAACGAAGCGAGATAGAAAACTAAGTAAAAATAATATGAACTCACATAAAAAAGTTTTTTTTTTCATTAATAACTGAAACCGCTCTTGTGAAGATCACTTCATAAAATATTTGATTGACGACTGCCGATTCTGTTTTGCTACATAACTATGCCAGTTCTTCAATTGAAGTTACTTCAAACTTACAATTATCAGAGGACAAGTTTATTTCGCAATTTTCTATGTTATGCTATCAGAAAAAAAAGTAGTTTAAGGTTATGGGTAAGAGTTTGTTTATTTATTATATTTTAACATAACACCTTTTCATTCTCTGTCTAATTGTGAGCCACCACTTTTCTTTGGAAAATATCTAACTTGCTATTAAAAATGCTGTAAGAGGATGTGTAACTGTTTGCCCACAACAAAATATGTGATCACCAAACCTAGCTGATATTGGATGTTACTCTGAAGTAAATAGTTCACTTGTGTTCACACAACACTGAGAATATGTTCATCTGCTCATTTCATTGCATGTTTTTGTAATTTTCCAGGGAAATGTGATGGTCAATGGCAATGTTTATCCTAATGTTGCACTTTTGGTTCAGTTTGTGTTCTCAATTACTAATATAAGCTATATAAAATAACTCTGAAATACAAAAATGGAGGAAAGATGGAGGATCTGCATTAGTAGGCTATGCATGTCCAGAAGATAACAGTAGAGTTTATGATCACAGTCAACATAATGTTTCCATTTTTTTCTTAATATTGGAATTACAACTATGACATAATGTGCACTCAGTCTTAGGTAATGTTATTCTCAATTGTACACAGGAAGAAGATATAAGTACTGAAATCAAATTAAATATAGAGAAACATTGGTCAAATGATGTTGTTAAAAGATCATTAAATAACTGTGACAGAAAGCCATATTATGTGCTGCCTATGTTTCCTTACCCATCAGGGAACTTACATATGGGACATGTACGTGTGTACTCTATATCAGATACTATAGCAAGATTTGAGCAACTGAATGGAAAAAATTCCATACACCCAATAGGGTGGGACGCCTTTGGTCTACCAGCAGAAAATGCAGCTATAGAACGTAATATACCACCTCAACAATGGACAAAATCAAATATAAATTCAATGAAAAGTCAGCTGCAACAACTGGGGTTTAATTTTGATTGGAATAGAGAAATCTCAACATGTGATCCTAACTATTATAAATGGACTCAATATATATTTTTAAAATTATTTGAAAATAATTTAGCTTATCAAAGTAAGGTAAGTGTCATATTGTATCATGCAAAAAAAATCTACCTAATTCTTTGTTGGGTCAGCCGCCACTGCTCAGGTTGCAGCTCATGGCGCTACTATGCTGATGGGTCTCTGTTTTTGGCATCTCACCAAGCCACTCGTACATTGGTCCCTGCGGCACGATACTGCAGAAATTTGCTGTACAAAATCTACCTGCAATGTATCCAGACGAGCGTGGCGACTCATAGCCTGGTTATGCTACCCCCTGGGTAAATCTATACCGTGTATATATACTTATCCTCACATATCTATTTCATATAATTTTATATATCTTTGGTACATTTCGAGCCCCTGGGGCCCAGACCATTGGATCCTGTTCATGGCGCTAAAGCCAACTTGCAGAGGCCCTGTTAGAGGATTTTAATGAAAAACTGAAGATTATCCCTGCGATCAAGCTTTGTATTCTGCCTCTGAAGTTACTTCTTACAAAATTAGCATTTACCATTTATTATTGTGTGTTAATGAGTGAACTGTTCTACTTTCCAGGCACAAGTGAACTGGGATCCAGTGGATAAGACTGTTCTGGCTGATGAACAAGTTGACGATCTTGGGTATTCATGGAGATCTGGTGTTAAAGTTGAAAAGAAATATCTTACACAGTGGTTTATAAAAACCACGAAGTTTGCCAAAGACTTGTATGACGGACTTGACAATGAAGGTTTGGAAAACTGGAAAGATATTATTAATTTGCAAAAGCATTGGATTGGGGAGTGTGATGGGGTTGTTGTAACATTTAAAATGAAAGTAAACAATGATATTAAAACTTTTGATGTGTGGACCTCAGAACCTTATAAATTTATTCATGGTAATTTCTTAACCATGAATTCTAGTCATCCATTGGTTCAAGAATTGAAAGGTCATGAAAATGCTGTTTTAACAAGTTATAATCCTATAACAAATCTTGAAGTACCTGTGTATATAACTAATGATATTAACTACCCTTTGGGGAGAGACGTGTTTATTGGATGTTCTCAAATTGATAAGGATGATCGAAAAATCGCATCTTCTTTAAATATACCGATTAGCAGTGATCAATATGAAATCGATGTTGAAAGCGATAATCGTAAAGCAATTGATATGGCGCTTAACAAAAATGTGGGAGGACATTTTGTTAGCTCTAAACTCAAGGATTGGCTTATATCCAGGCAGAGGTACTGGGGGACTCCTATACCAATAATCCACTGCAACACTTGTGGTGCAGTTCCAGTTCCTTATGAAGAACTTCCTGTAGAGCTGCCCCAAATTGATTCTTTAAAGTCAGGTATTCAAACTTTAGAGAAATTGGAGAGCTGGATTAATTGTAAATGTCCTAAATGTCAATCCAGTGCTAAAAGAGAGACCGATACTATGGACACATTTGTTGATTCCTCATGGTATTACTATCGATTTTTGGATCCAACCAATCAAGAGAGGCCTTTTTCAAAAGAAAAAGTTCAGAACATGCCGGTTGACATATATGTTGGGGGCAAGGAACACGCCGTATTGCATTTATATTATGCTAGATTTATGAGTTATTTCTTACATTCACTTGGATGGACACCAACTAAAGAACCATTTAAGAAGCTGGTAGTACAAGGAATGGTTATGGGACAATCATATAAATTAAAAGCTTCTGGCAAATATATACCATCAGAACAGGTAGAAAAAGTCGGGAAAGAGTATAAAGACAAGGCCACAGGAGAGACTGTGTTGACTCAGTGGGAAAAAATGAGCAAATCTAAATACAACGGCGAAAATCCTGAAAGGTTGCTGGCGACATATGGTTGTGACACTACCCGGCTGCTGATACTGGCTGACGTGCCGCCGGCGACGCCCCGGCGCTGGTCAGATGCAAGTAAGTTTTTACAATTCTGCAACCTAATATTCGATGCATGTTATGGAACTAGTATGCACCTTACACTTGCGAAATTCAGTTCAAAAATCCAAGTTCTGTGGGCGCCTGTTCCGTGCTTTTAAGATCCTCGAGCATCGTCGTGCTATTTAGTTATTTGAGGTGTAAACAATGTTGTGTACCCGTAACTCGTGCATTGTTGAGAGCCGACCATATCCACATAATTTACTGGGTAAAGCTGCGTTTGTTGCTTTTTCCAGCAGATTATGTGGCTACAGTTCAATTCCAGGATCGTGTTGGTTTATCTTTGTAATTTATTATGAGGTAGAAGCTAGTTATTTTATTGCATACTAGCTGTTCCCCGCGGCGTCGCTCCCGTGATCTGTTTTCGGGATAAAAAATTGCCTATGTCACTCAGGAATAATGTAGCTTTCTAATAGTGAAAGAATTTTTTAAATGGGTCCAGTAGTTTCGGAGCCTATTCGGTACAAACAATTGTATGTTTTTTTGTACCGAATAGGCTCCGATAAACAAAAAAATGTTTCCTCTTTATAATATTGGTATAGATTCCTAGTTGAAACATACCAGCTCCTGTAGTCAAGGTGACAATCTACAATCGATAACGCTAGTAGAAAACGAACCATTGTATGGGAATGACACATCTGAACGTTAGTCACGTGGTCAGACCATACAAATAGAAGGCGTTTACGATTGTAGAAAGAGATTAGATACGAAAAGTTTGTAATTTGGCTAAGGCAATTACGGTGCTACCTGCACCTTAAATGCGTAACTGAAAAAATACACGCGCGTGTGTTTTGCTTGCGTTCATTCATAAGTTGCATTGCATTCATAGTTCCTTCCATTCGATCGATTCCATGAATTCATATGCAGCATTCATCATTCATTCATTGAGATCACAGATCATTAGGCAGCTGTTGTAACATACCTATTTACCCAGTTTCTAGATTACATATTTATTAACCAGTTATCCTTTATGAATATCTTTACGTTACAGCATTACCTGGCGTGTTAAATTGGCAACACCGGCTATGGATGACCATGAGAGAATTTTTGCAACATCGCAATAGTATGCCCGAAAAGAATACTTTGACTCCTGAAGAATTTAATAACTATGAATACAAAATATGGAATTCAAGAAACTATTTCATCGCTACTACAACATACCATTTCAAGCACACTCAAAAGCTAAGTGTTGGCATTTCAAGACTGCAGAGTTTAACAAGTGTGCTAAGGGTAATAAGTTTCTCGTATTTACAGTACAGGCGAAAGATGTTTTTACAAGCTTCTTATATTTAGTTTCACCTGTCCGTGTTCGATTGAGATAAAATCTTGCAAACATTTGTCTCTCGTGACAATGCCTGTTTTGATATAAAAGTTTGTATAAAAAAGTACTCGTATCAAACTTGTATTACCCGGCTGCAAGGAAAGGGTTATGTTTTTACCCAGTTGCAAGGAAAGGGTTATGTTTTTACCCGGTTGCAAGGAAAGGGTTATGTTTTTGCGCGTATCTTGTATGTATGTAATATTCTTTATTACCTCGTATCTTTCAAAACACTTGACGGATTTTTATAATTAAGACATTGTTAGATAGATCTTGGCCACCCAAGTGTTCTAAGATAAGTGCCGTTAAAAAAAAAAGAACATGGCGGCTTTTGAGCGCCATATTGTAGGGGTTGCGTTTTTTTTTCTGCGAATCCCATTGAGTGGGGTATCTCAATGAAGGGTTTTCAGAGGTGATTACAAAAATATATACCACTTATATGTTTATAATACATTCGAAAAAAAAACTATTATAACTAAAAAGTTGTAAATAAAAAAAGTTAATAAAAATCAAAAAACCCGACTGCAAAGATGCTGTGCAGTCGGAGGATATTTTTAGTTTTGGTCAGCCAGCTCGTGAAGAAATTATCCTCCGACTGCACAGCATGATTTTCTTCTTGTTTACATCTTTGCAGTCGGATTTTTTTTTCATTACAGTTAAAGCAATTTACAAAAAAAAATGCATATATTACAATAATTACAATTGTTCACAGTGAGTTTCACTTTATTTAAATACTAGCACTCCGCCCACGACTTCTTTCGCGTGATTTCGATTTTTTACCCTACAGATAACTTTACTCAATACTCAATACTTTATTGCATTCCATATGTATTACATAGATGGTATAGACATGGTAAAAGATCAATATGGACCCCGTCGGGCACAGCAAAAATTAGGAGAGAGGAAGAGGTAGGCTTTCTTAAGCGTAGTTAGTAAGGGCGATCAAAAATAAGTTATTGTTAAATCAATGGAATATTATAGATAATCTAGGGTTTATTGGTTTGGGACGATTCGTTATTTGACTTACGCGGTGTCCTGCGTGAGCGACGAACGCGACGCGACGCGACGCAACACGGCGCGACGTAATGCGACGCGATGCTATACGCGACAAATGTCCTACGTGATTGTGGTCATTACTTCTCGAATCATGGATAAGTACAGTACAATTTTGCTTGAAAGTTCATATTTAAAGTACAGACTTTTAAAAAAATATCGTAAAAAGCACAGAAAGAAAACAAATATAATATTTTTACAAAGAAACACATTTGGCGAGTTTCATCATTTATATTGTCGCATCTGGTCGCCCTCAAAACAAGTGCGCGTTACGTCGCGTCTCGCCGCAGACTGTCATATAGGCCGCATGTAGGGTATGCCGTTGAGTTGATCGCGTTCGTCGCGTTCGCAGCGTCGCGTCGCGTCGAGTTCGTCGCTCACGCAGGACACCGCGTTAAAGAATAATAAAATTTATGTTACCGCCATAAAGTAAAATCCTCCCCTAAAATTTTCCCCTAAACCATCTTTTGGGGATAGTTTCGAAAAACTAATAATGACAAACTTTATCATTTACTTAGTTAAGCTAGCTAGTTACTAGCTAGCGTTGCTAGCTAGCTAGTTAGTTGGCTAGTTAGTTAGCTAGCTATTTGTGCCAAGTTTCAAGAATTTTGGCTGAAGGGATTACATTTTAATTCAATTTTTTCTTGGTGCTCACTTACTTCACTTGAGAAACCTTTCTGCCAAACTTCATTCTTCTTGGCGTAGTGGTTTTGGCTGTGCGTTAATCAATCAGTCAGTCAGTTTTTTTTAAAATTTAACGTTGTTCCTTTTCTTACAGAACAAGATACCACCAGAAGTTATAGCCAAAAGTAAGGAATTTGAAAAAACCTTGGCACTTCTGATAATCATGCTGGCGCCAGTGACCCCGCACTTTTGTTCTGAGCTTTGGGCCGGAATCCAGTCTGCGCCACATAGAATATGTGACACATCTGATCCGGTCGATTGGGGGAAAAGTGTCCTCGAACAGACATGGCCGAAAGTGGACGACAATTACGAATTATCATTTTTATGTAAAGTAAGTATTTATTCAAGACTAGCTTCTGCCAGCGGCTTCGCCCGCATGAATGTCGAAAATTATCCCAACGGCACTTATTCTCGGGATAAAAATATCCTATGTGCTATTCCAAGCTACAGTCTATCTCTGTGCCAAATTTCATCCAGATCCGTCCAGCCGTTTGAGCGTGAAGAAGTAACAAACATACACACTCACAGACTTTCGCCTATATAATATTAGTGTGATTAACAGCTAACGGTACTGAGTTCCCACCGACATCCATAAACAAAGTTAGCAAAATTCGATGTATTTAAGGTCTATTATTGTTTGCTTCATGCATGATACGGTCGGCTTTGCCAACTCATTTTACATGGTTTTCTTAATTGAAATAAATCCTTGTCCTCATCAATGAGTACGAGGAAAGTTAAATTGTAGTTATATAGTAGCCGCGCGTAAAATTATACATTTTTTTTATTTTTTATTGAGGTCCTTAACGCACATTATAATACTGATTTGTTTGCGGAGTGATGGGTAAGACCGAAAAAACTGTAACAATGGAAAAAACAACCGGCCAAGTGAGAGTCGCGCACGAAGGGCTCCGTACCATTATCGCAAAAAACTGCAAAAATATCACGTTTGTTGTATGGGAGCCCCACTTAAATATTAATTTTATTCTGTTTTTAGTATTTGTTGTAATAGCGGCAACAGAAATACATCATCTGTGAAAATTTCAACTGTCTAGCTATCACGGTTCATGAGATACGGCCTGGTGACAGACAGACAGACGGACAGTGGAGTTTTAGTAATAGGGTCCCGTTTTTACCCTTTGGGTACGGAAACCTAAAAACGACACCAAAAACCGACACCTTTTTGCATACATTTTTGTGGCACTTCCCGATCACCTAGGAAACTAAAATTGTTCAATCGATTCAGCTTGCCGTTAATTTTGAGAATATGCAATAGTTATTTATGCTACAAGTGCGGAAGGTAGGTGATTTCCGACGAGTGGCATTTTTATTCACGAGCGAGCGAAGCGAGTGAGAGGATAAATCGACACGTATCGGTAATCATCTTACGTACGTGTATCATACAACATTTTACTATGCATTGTGCGAGGAAATAAATAAATTAATACAATGAAATTAATAAAATGGCGGGCTTATTCAAGCGCGTTCAGCATATCCACAGATTAACTAATAGTTCCTCGGGCATGTCTACTGCGCATGTGCAAATAGCTGTAACATCGTAACTCAATAAGGCACGAGCAAAATATACGTTCTGCCAAACATAAATATTTAAAATTAATTTATTGATCAAAATCTACATCTACAGTAATTAAAAACGCCTAAAATTAAGTATTAGTTTTATTTTACCTTTTATATTAATGATAAGTGTATTTAACTAATTTTAAAACTTTTCTCAAATAATAAAAACTCTATGCGTCGGGCTGACGTTGGAGTTAAAAATTTAAAAAATACAGGAAAGTAAAAAGCACTAGTAAAAAAAAGTGACACTTTCCGCACAGTTTGGCTGCTTGGAAAACCGCTCTTTTCGAGGACATGCATTGTAATAGTTATTTATGCTACAAGTGCGGAAGGTAGGTGATTTCCGATGAGTGGCATTTTTATTCACGAGCGAGCGAAGCGAGTGAGTGGATAAATCGACACAAGTCGGAAATCATCTTACGTACGTGTATCATACAATATTTTACTATGCATTGTGCGAGGAAATAAACAAAATTAATAAAATGAAATTAATATCATGGCGGGCTTATTCAAGCGCGTTCAACATATCCACAGATTAACTAATAGTTCCTCGGGCATATCTACTGCGCATGTGCGAATTGCTTTCACATCGTAACGCAATAAGGCGCGAGCAAAATATACGTTCTGCCAAACATATTTAATGAATATTTAAAATTAATTTATTGATCAAAAACTAAATCTAGAGTAATTAAAAACGCCTATAATAAAGTATTAGTTTTATTTTACCTTTTATATGAATGATAATCTGTACATAACTAATTTTTAAAACTTTTCTCAAATAATAAAAACTCTATGCGTCGGGCTGACGTTGGAGTTAAAAATGAAAAAAGTACAGGAAAGTAAAAAGCACTAGTGAAAAAAAGTGACACTTTCCGCACAGTTTGGCTGCTTGGAAAACCGTTCTTTTCGAGGACATGCATTGTAAAAATATTTATAATATTACGTTTAAGAACCCTTTTAATCATTTTTGCGTGATAAATTGTGCGAAGCACTGCGCGCTGCATGCAGGGTAGTACAAGTGAGGATCCGTACAAAAGGGAGACGCCGAGGAGAGAGCCGGAGGCGCACGAAGAAAACCGAACACGTACGAGCGCGCGCTGACTAGCCACATACAGTACCTACGCTAGCAGCCGCTATTGTGTGTTTACACTGAGCATCAGCTGTGTGGTTGTTATTTCAGTTTCGTCATATTTTACGAAACTGAAAGACTGGATATTTAATTAATCGAACTCCGTTCCAACCGAGTGTACATAAGACACCTCTCTCTTTTATTTTTTAGTTTTGCTGCGATTTTCCTGTCCCTCATGCAGTCATGTATAAAGCTCGATGTATCAATTTACGCCCAAGTAATGAAGTCATACGTCCAGACTGCGGTCCCAAACATTCCCAACCTTTCATGCAAAAATTATGTATATGTAATTATGTATTCTCTTGTAAAAAACATGTTTTTTTTTCAGGTTGACGGGGCAGACAGGTGTGAACTTAAAATAAAAGCGAGCGATCTTCTAAAACTTAGCCACGAAAAGGCGTTACAAATGATGCTGAACGAGGAGTCAGTCAAAAAGAGACTTAAAAGTGATATACATAAGACGAAATTTGAACTGTATCCATATTGTCGTGCTATATTACATATATACCCAAAAAAGAAGGTAAAACAAGTTGTAGTAGAAGAAACTGTAGTTTAGACAATTAGTTTTTCCAATATAGTTGGTAATTGCTGTCACAGTAAAAATATACAAACAGTGTGGAAACTACATACAAACGCTCGAAACGGCACACTCACACAAACGTACTCACCGACGAGACCGCTCGGGCACTTTCGAGGAAATGTCAGTACTATGTGCCGCGTCGCAGTGCCCGAGCGGTCTCGTCGGTGAGTATGTTTGTGTTAGTGTGCCGTTTCGAGCGTTTGTAGGTAGTTTCCATACTGTTTTGTATATTTTCACTGTGTTGCTGTTATGTCGTTAAATAAAATCAATGAATTGACGAAAACTTTATGAATGAAACATAGTATATTTATTTATATAAGTGCCTTTTATTTACAATAGGAAAGCCAATTTCGATGTTCTTTAGTGTTAGCTACAAAATTCTGGCTATGCTTGCTGGCCAGACAAAAGAAAACATCCTAACAGGAACGTTATTTTAGAAAATACAGTTGTGTTTCTATTATTATGTAATTAGATTGAACTATTATGCACTAGTCAAATTCTGAATCAAGAATTAAAGAAAGGTATTATAATAGTCATAACGGATCTTTGTGTCTCTGAAGTTGGCTCTGCGAAAGAAACAGTTTGTCATCGAGTATACTGCATAGAATAAGCCAGATATGACAATGCCACAAACGTAAGCGAGTGAAAAAGACAGTTATACAATGCTATCTTCACCTTGACAGAAAAATAGCTATAATACTCACAACGAATCTTTGTATCTCTGAATTGATTGCAAGATCCTGCGCAGTATCTATTTGTGTCAATGTTGAAGGTGAAGGTAGCATTGTATAACTGTCTCTTTCACTCGCTTACGTTTGTCGCATTGTCCTATCTCGCTTACTCTATGCAGTATACTCGATGACAAACTGTTTTTACGCAATGGTTGGCAGAGCCAACTTCAGAGACACAAAGATCCGCTGTGACTACTATACTGGGCAGGGTCTTGCAGCCAATTCAGAGACACAATGATCCGTTGCGAGTACCTATTATAAGAATTTGAGCTATAGTAACAATATTAATAATTTCGGGATAAGTAAATAAAATACTAATTTGCGGTCACGCACGAGCCACTTGAAAATTGATCCATGAAAAGTCAATCATGAACCATAAATTATGATTTTTGCAAAGTATTTCCCTTTTACTGCATGTGTTTAAATATTATTGCACTCCGTGGTTTATTATAAAATATATAAATTGTAAAGAGAACATTTCACTTACAATAAAACTTATCTAAATTAAATTCGTTTATTATTCGTGTTTTGCCGAAATTCAACTGGCAGCCAAACAGTGCACAGTTTTACCATCTAGCTGATTTTCTTTGATACTATGTTCCTGTTAAATAACCCATATCTATATTGTTCGAAAAATAACAATAATTTAGACTCACCAGAACATTTGAATGACTACAAGTACCTCCCAAACATATTATACTGTATATGTCGCAGTCATATTGTATAACACGCCGTATTACAAATCAGCCGGATCGTGGTGGCGATACGTTCTACAAAGCGGCGTTCAACGTTTAGCTTTATTGTCAATCCCACCGCACTATTCCCAAACCACTGCAACTCCTGAAAGCCAGAATCAACATGGCGAACACCAGAAAAGCGCCGAGGCAATGAAGCTCGACGAAGTCCCGGAGAATGAATTTAACTGTCTTGGATCCCGCAACGAAATGAATCAGAAAAGAATGACGGAGGTAGTGGTCCTCACCGGACACGGCTGTTTTGGGAGGTTCCTGTTCAGGATTAGGCGTGAGGAAACGCCCGGGTGTCACCATTGTGTGGACCGCCTAGAGGACACGGTGGAGCATACGGTGGAGATCTGCCCCGCTTGGGCGGAGCACCGCCGTGTCCTCGTGGAGGCGATTGGCGGTGGCGACCTCTCGCGTCCGGCCCTGGTCCAGGCCATGGTACGGAGCGAGAGGGCATGGGAAGCTATCTGCTCCTTCTGCGAAGCAGTAATGCTCGCAAAGGAGGAGGCGGAACGCGTAAGGGAGACGCAAAGGAGACGCCCTCACGCCCCTAGCCACCGCAGGAGACGCCCCGGGTGTCGAGAGTCGCAAGCCGATTCCCGGCCACCGTAGGCACGGGCTTGCGGACGGCAAGTTATGGGTAGCTTACCGCCCGATAAGGATCAAGCCCGAGTTTACGGCGCGTAGTGTTCCAAGCGCCGAAAAAAAAAACAAAAAAAAAAGGTTCGGTGGGTAGGTGGTAGCTTTATTGTCAGCAAGAAGGAATGTAGGGTGACTATAAATTTATGACCAACGAATTAGTCCAATAGCGGGCGAAGCGAGCTCGCGGGAACTTAGGGCAATCCGACACGGATAGGTTTGGTTCGAAGGCGATGATGCGAACTTAGCTCCCGTCATATCCTTTATGTTAGGTTACTTTAGACCCTGCACACAGAAAAAGGAGCCCCGTCGACTAACTTTTATTTTCAAGTCGCTGTTACATTTACATTTGTATTCGCCCACTGTTTGTCGCCCACTTAGTATTTCAGTAAGCCATATTCAGTATTTTTTACACCTTTAATTTCAATTTATTTTCGCTCGTTTAAATACTAACCAAAATAAAAAAAAAGTCAAGTACAATTTTGAATCAACGTTTGCAATTCAATATTATTTTCACTTTTTTGTGACACCGTTCTCGATTGCGACGCCATATTTGTTGCTATGATCATGCAGCGCGTGTCAGATTTCAAAACTGCGTATCGAAGATGCGCCCGTTTGTGTGGGCGCCACGTTACTAAGCCGCTTTGACAAACGCGAAGTGCTCATACAATAATCGGCTGAACGAAAATAGCCGCATTTTTTCAAAACGGCGACATTTTTCAATTTGCCGCGCCTATTTGTAATACCGCGTGTTATACGATAAGGCTGCGACATATACAGTATAATACCGACGCTGTAATTTATTATTCTAGTAATTAAAGGAGTCATATTAAACAGGGACTTCTTTACAAAAGCAATTCCTCAATATTTCCATACTTAGTACATAACTTAATTATTTTATTTAACTATGCTATGCTATCTTGTGCTTCTCGCTTTCTTCGCTCGAAATATTTCGTCCTTGTACATCCTTAAATTTGCTGATGAATCCTGAAAAAAATATTTAAACAATAAATTAGTTTCGCTATCGGTTTTCAATATTATTTATCGAGCACGAGCTTATTATTTTTTGTTTCAATAGCGATGGACGTGATAAATAATAATAGGGTAACTGATAAGTTAACGTTACTAAATTATTTCCGTTTATCACCCAATGGGCCCCATCTATATCAATTATCAATATCGTCAATACATATAATAAATCTGTCGAAAAGGTTTCCATAAAAATAGCCAGGATGTTAAAAGATAACCATCAGAACCCATTTCCAGAATTTTTATCTGTTTAGTTGTGCACGCGTCAAATAAAATGTACGAAACCAATATAACTTTTATATATGTCGCAGGGATATGATGAAAACAGGGAATTGATCAAATCTCTAAGCGATTTGATCAAATCACGGAGGATGTTAAAATAATAACACGTTTTTATCATTTCCCTAAACAAATCTGGTGATTTGACAAATCCCAATAAAGAAATCTAGTGATTTGAACAAATCTCAAAATTGGTTCAGTGAAATGACAAAAATAACTTTTCTGTAGTAATTTAAAGGTTTATTTTGTACTTTGCTTTCCGAGGTAATCGGCTGCGTTATGTTATATGGTCAAAGAATCAGTCCAAGAGCGAGCGAAGCGAGCTCGGGAACTTAGGGCACCCCGACACGGACAGGTTAGGTTCGAACGAGATGACGGGAGCTGAAGTGAGCGAGCAAAGCGAGCGAACGCAGCTCCCGTCATCTCGTTCGTGTTAGGTTACTTTTGACCCTGCAGACAGAAATAGGAGCCCCGCGCAGCGGGGCTACGTCGACTTTGTTACATGTTTTATTATCTTTTCACTGAATCAATTTAGGGGTTTGTTCAAATCACTAGATTTTTTTTGTGAGATTTGTCAAATCACCAGATTTGTTTAGGGAAATGATAAAAACGTGTTATTATTTTAACATCCTCCGTGATTTGATCAAATCGCTTAGAGATTTGATCAATTCCCTGTTTTCATCATATCACGACGACATATATAAAAATTGTGCGTAACTTGAAGTACCTATTACTTAGTTTTTGTTATATCGCATTCTGTTCACTCTATCAAAATATGTAAAGTGTTCAAGAAGTAAAATATCACAACACACGCATTTAATTCAGATACTCGGACAGTTGAACTCCATTTTCGATAGATGGCGTTGTGCATTTGAGGTTTTTTTTTCCTGAATGACGGTGTTAGGATTCTCCGCGGAAGAATGACCCTAGAAAAAATAGAGATCTTGGGGAGGTAGGGTAGGGTAGGCGAGTAATACAAAAAAAACAAGAACTGTCTAGCATACCACTGCATGTTGGAGATTGGTTTTCAGTCTGGGTTTTCTTATCATCGTCATCAGACTATAGCAATCTACTGCTGGACCTAGACCTCTCCAATCGCACGCCATTTGTTTAGATTTCCGGCAACCCTCGTCCAGCTGCTTCCAGCCATCCTGCAAAGATCGTCGCTACACCTAGCCTGAAGGCGTCCCACCTTACGTTTACCAGTTCGCGGTCTCCACTCAAGAACACGTCTACCTCAACGGTCTTCGGTTCTACGTCTAATTTGGCCGGCCAGTGTGAGCTACGTCGACAACTTCGGTCATCTGCTGGATCACCACGTCCCGGATTCGATACTTTAGATTCAGAGAGACTCCAAGCATAGTCCTTCAGATATCTCGCTGAGCGACCATACCTTACCATGGGTTTTCTTTCGATGCACATGGGCCTACAGTGATTGAATCAAATAAAAACGATTACCTTGTTCGCTTCCCTCCACTCTAAGTTGCGAAGTCGAGCCAGCCCTTTAAGATTACGGTCGAGTATTCTAAGGAACTCTGCTCTTGTAATTTTCGGTGTCTCGGTGGTACCATTGTTTGATGGGTCTGGAGTCGTCGACACGGCCTGTAGGTATCATAACTTAAGTATTAAATGTCATTAACAAATCTTTTAGTACTTGAATGTGTCTAACACAGTCCATTCACCATTTCTCAGTCTTCCCCTACTCCTACATCTATCCAAATTCACAATCAAAATTGAAATACAATATAGAACTTTACAAACTACACAAAAAGGTACAAATTTCAGTGAATGTATTCAAATAAATTTGAATTCTGCGGGATGTATTCGAATTATTTTCTATTTGTGTAGATTTGTGGTGTCTCTCATTGAAATCTGCACCTTTTTTTTGATATAACTATGTACTATCATTTTGGCTATATAGGATTGGAAATTATCTAACACGCCAGCTTATCCTAAGCCTGACTAGACGACATTGATGTCGTCTTCGGCACCATTCAGAATCATATTTTTTAGTTCTTGGCTTCGTCTGTCATATGTCGACGACAGCAAGTCAGAAGCCAAAACCTGACCATGATTTTTACCTGAGGATACCAGCTTTATTGTGATCCATCCCGTACGTGCAGATAAAGTGCCCTTTAACCTCCTGTCCTCCTTAAACATAGCTGGCGCAAATTGTGTGTAGTTACTACTTATAGGTGCACGGCCCGTTCACATCTGCCCAACCCTTCGAACTATAGGTACAGGCGTGATGTTATGTTATGTCCTGTCCAGGTACCGAACCCAATCAGTACTGTACTCCAAGGGCGGATTTAGGGGACCCCTCCCCCGCACCGGGGCAAATGCCCCCCCGATGGTATTTTGTGTACAGTGGAGATTCCATCACAGTACATAATTAGATGCAAATCAAATTATAAGAATATATGAACAAAATAACAGAAATAAACTATTCACTGCTGCACTGGCGCGAGGATGTCTTCAAGGTTCTGGACTGGGGAGGCCTAAGCATTATCGTCAACGGCGAGCACATCACTCACCCTCGGTTAGCCGATGATAAAGCTGTCATGGACACCATGGAGGAACCCAGTACAACACTCGATGACCTCAGTAGAGCTTCCGAAAAAGTGGGTCCAAAAATTAACATGGACAAAACCAATGTGATGTTGAACGCCCATGTCGCACCCACTCCTATCAAGGTCCGTGACTCCACAGCCGAAGCCGTGGACGACCATCTCTACCTAGGACAAACGGTCCAGCTAGGCAGGTCCAACTTCGAGAAAGAGGTCAACCGACTGGGCAGCATTCGGGAAGCTGCGCGGTATATTCTCGTCCAACTTACCACAGTGTCTAAAGAAGAAAGTCTATGACCAGTGTGTGTTAGTTTCAGTGATGACCTATGGCTCTGAGACGTGGTCGCTCACAATGGGCCTCATCAGAAAGCTTAGAGTCACCCAAAGGGCAATGGAGAAGGCCAGGCTCGGAGTGTCCTTGCGTGATTGAATCAGAAATGTAGAGATCCGCAAGAGAACCAGGGTTACCGACATAGCCCGAAGAATTGCCAAACTCAAGTGGCAGGGGGCAGGGCACATTGCTCGCAGAACAGATGGCAGATGGGGCAGAATAGTTTTGGAGTGGCGACCGCGAACCAGAAGATGTTGCGTTGGAAGGCCTCCCACCAGGTGGACCAAAGACTTTGTGAAGGTTGCGGGGATCCGTTGGATGCGGGACGCACGGGACCGACCAATGTGGCGACGCTTGTGGGAGGCCTATGTCCAGCAGTGGACCTCTTTTGGCTGATATGATGATGATGACGAACAGAAAGAACATGAGTCCTATACTCGTACATAGTTGAACTTGTAGAAATAAACATGAAGTAATGATAATTAATAATAATTAATAAAGCTTTATTTATTCCTTACACATAGTTTACATTAATTCTAAACATTATTTGTAGTGTTAGTATTATATTTATTCTAGTTTGTTAGTTTAGTTTAGTTAGTTTTCTAGTTTATTAAACTGCGTTAACGCGTTTTGTAGTAAGGACCGCTTTAGCGGTGAAAGCCTCCTCCATTTCCCTCCATTTAGCTCTGTCTCTTGCCAGTCTGCTCCAGGTATTTCCCACTGTGGCAACTATGTCATCACTCCATCTTATGAATGGCCTTCCCTTCCGTCTTTTCTTGTCAATAGGGTACCAATTAGTGACAATTCTGGACCATTTGTTCCCTGGAGATCTTTGGACATGCCCAGCCCATTTCCATTTATGGGTCATTATGGTTTTTGCTATGTCTTTTACCTTGGTAATTTTCCTGACGTCTTCAATTCTCACTTTATCGCTTAGCTTAAGGCCCAGGAAACTCCTTTCTATGCTATTTTGGCACACTTTGACCTTATGAGTCTGTTTTGTTGACAAAGGCCATGTTTGGGCAGCGTAAGTGAGACAGGGCACTAAACATGTCTGCATAGCTTTAGTTTTCAGTGTAACTGGTAGATTACTCTTGAATACCTCCTTCATTGCCCAATACTTGTTCCAGGTTATTTTGATTCTTCGCTCTACTTCTTTATCATTGCATGACTTGAAGGACAGTAAATGTCCCAGATAAATATAATCTTCGGCGTATTCGATTTCGGTTGAGTCTGATTTTATAGTTATGGTTTGCCTATTTGTCATTAATTTAGTTTTCTCCCAGTTAATTTCTAGACCTACTTTTCTGCTTTCTTTGCTTAGTGACTGTATCATAAATTCCATTTCTTTTGGGTCTTCCGAGAGCAGTACTATATCATCCGCGAATCGCAAGTGCGAGAGGCGGTTGCCATATATTTTTATCCCTCTATCTTCCCAGTCAAGTGTTCTGAATATGTCTTCGAGTACCGCAATGAAGAGTTTTGGAGATAAGGGGTCGCCCTGTTTCACTCCTCTTCCAATTTCAAAGGCTGAGCCATACTCATTTATTTTAATTCTAGCGTTACTTTTGTTGTATATTTCCTTCAATATATTGATATAGTCATGGTTCACTCCTTGCCTAGATAGAGTTCGCCAAATTGCATTGTGGGATATAGAGTCAAATGCTTTACTATAGTCAATAAAGCATATGTAGAGAGGTAGGTCGTATTCGTTGTATTTTTCAATGACAAGTTTCAAAGTGTGGATGTGATCTGTTGTCGAAAACCCCTTTACAAAACCTGCCTGTTCTACTGGCTGGTGTTCATCTAAGATACTAGTAAGACGTCTGAGAAGAGTCGATGCAAACACCTTGTAGACGCACGATGTGAGGCTGATTGGTCTGTAGTTAGATATTGATGTCGGATCTCCTTTTTTTAAAAGCAAAACGATATCTGAACACGTCCACTGTTTAGGTATTTCTTTTGTTGATAGTATTAAATTGAATAGGTTTGTTAGTGGTGTAGTAAGAGCGTTTGTACCGGCAATTAGCATTTCGTTTGTAATACCATCAGATGCTGGGCTTTTTTCGGGTTTTAATAACTTTAACGAGCATTCGATTTCATTTATATTAAATATTGGTACTTCGTCATTGTTTAGAGAAACTCTTTCCTCGGCTAGTTTTTCCTGATTTGTGATATCTTGTGATGCATACAGTTGCTGGTAAAAGTTTGTGGCTATTTGCATGATCCCATCTCTGCTCGTAACTGTAGTTTTTTTCTCGTTTTGAAGCTGGTTCATCACGTGTTTTGAGTTGGTTAGATATTTATACGCCCTTTTAACTGCTCCAGATTTTTTGATGTGATTTTCTATAATATTGACTCTATACTTTCTCATAATTTTCTTAATTTGTTTATTTATTTGTCTATATATCTTGCTAAGTTGAGTTTTTTCACTTTTTGTTTTATTGTTGAAGTAATGATACTTCATGTTTATTTCTGATTTTTAGGGTTCCGTACCCAAAGGGTACAAACGGAACCCTATTACTAAGACTCCGCTGTCCGTCTGTCGGTCTGTCTGTCACCAGGCTGTATATCGTGAACATGATAGCTAGACGGTTGAAATTTTCAAAGATAAATATTTAAGTGGGGCTCCCATACAACAAACGTGATTTTATTGCCGTTTTTTGCGATAATGGTACGGAACCCTTCGTGCGCGCGTCCGACTCGCACTTTATGTTATTGTTGATTTTTTTGTCCGTCCGCCCCTTGTGCCCCTCCCAGAAAAAAAAACCTGGATCCGCCCTTGTTGTACTCTGGTAAATTTTGACTAATGTGCGACTTAATTATCTATTTCAAATCAACTTAATAGATGGGTTCTTAATATGTTTGATGATGTAACGGTTAAATTTAAATGACTAAAAAACTTTTTTGCAAAACAAATACTACCGACTTCCAAATGAAAAACTACAAAGTGAAAAATAACTTAACTTTTGGAAGTCGGTGTCCATATCGCAAAAAAATTGTACTTACGAAAGACAGTTTTTTTATTTTCCCCTTTTTAGTTTTACCTACCTAATAGCAAGTTGTTTATTAAGGTCCCTATAACTCCAGAATAGATTAACCGAATAACATGAAACTTGAACATAACCGGTGAAATGAGAGATCTGCGTATACCCCTTTAGAGCGTACTGGCGTGATGTTATGTTATGAAATGGTATAAACAACAAACAGACATGCGATTGCGGCAATCCCGAGAGTTTTGCCGTTATTTATTGAAGAGTTCTGTTGTGTATCTCCGAAGTTCTTCATCAAATTAAAATGGGACCAATTTCGAAACATACTCTTTCAAACAAAAAACGAATTTTCAAAATAGGTCCACAATTGACGGAGATATCGGTGAACATAAACAAAAAAAAAAAAAACAAACAAAGTCGAACATAGAACCTCGTCCTTTTTGGTAATTCGGTTAAAAAGCATTAACGTAATTACGGCAAACAAGGCCAAACCTGTCTTGGCGCTTAGTACCTAATGCATACTAAATTGTAGTTCTAATTTGAGACACTTGTTTTGATTGTTCCGTCATTAAGTATGGAAAAATCAAAAACCGGCCAAGTGCGTGTTGGACTTCGCACATTTAGAGTACCGTACCAAATCGCAAATTAAGTTGGTTGTAATAGTAAAAATGAGGGAATATCAAAGAAAAATTAACTTATCAATATATTGGTATTTGTTTGTAAAATATTCGTAATAATAAACATTATCACCAAATTGAAGTTTCAAGTTCATAGGTCAATGGAAAGTTTAAAAAGTCTTAGGTAAAAAAAATAAAAAAAGCTGACTTTGGTGGCTTCTCATTTCTTTGTTTTTTCAATATTTTTTAAAACAAGAATTACTGTATTTATCTACTCAACGAGCTCTAAACAACGATACCCGACTCGATGGGGTAGGTCACGGCCCTCGATCGTTTCGCTGTATGGGAGCACCCCTTAAAATATAAAAATAAATGTTATTACAATTTGCATGGCTTTGGGTCAACAAGATGCGTAAACTGTGAAAATTTGGAGAGTGTAGCTCAAACCGTTAGGCCGTAAAACCCGTGTGACAGACAGACAGACGGACACGTGAGTCACAGCAATAGGGTTCTGTAACGGGTAAACGTAAACGGAACTTTCGTTTGGACCCTACGGGTAAGGAACCCTAAAAATACCTGTTTCGTTGCACTAAGGATATATTATTATATTCAAGTAACTATTATATTGCAGTAGAAATGCGCTCCTTGCGGAGTATGTGTGGTGTAACTTTAACTGATAGATTGAGGAATGAGGTAATAAGAGAACGTTGTGGTTTAAAAGAAGATGTAGTGACTAAAATTGAAAAGGGTATGTTAAGATGGTTTGGCCATGTTGAGAGGATGAATGAAAGTCGACTTACGAAAGGTATTTACAAGGCAGACGTGAATGGAAACGCCGGGAGGGGACGCCCTAGAAAGACATACATAGACCTTATAGGTGATGTTCTTCAGAAAGGCCAAGTGCGCAGTACCCATAACCGGCGTGTGTGTATGACTAGATTTATGAATGTGTGTGAAGCAAAAGAAGTATGTAAGGATCGTAGCAGGTGGCGTTCTGTAGTTTCTGCCTACCCCCATGGGAAAAAGGCGTGAGTTTATGTATGTATGTATGTATTATATTGTCCTCTGGAGACTGGTCCGAGTATTAGGTGGCCAAGTTCATCGGAGTCTTTACAGATATTATTATAGGTAGGTAACCTAATCAGCTATGGCCCTTTAAAAAATATATTAACTATGATAGTAAAACTTTTTTGTAAAAAAATATTACCGACTTCCAAATAAAAAACTACAAAGTGAAAATAACTTTATTTTTGGAAGTCGGTGTCTTTCTTTTATCCAATTTTTTTTGCGATATGGACACCGACTTCCAAAAATAAAGTTATTTTTTATTTGGAAGTCGGTAATATTTTATTGCAAAAAAGTTTTTTTTATTTTTCCCTTTTTAGTTGTACCTACCTAAAATAGGCAAGTTGTTTAGTAAGCTACCTATAACGCCTATACCGACTTCCAAATAAAAAACTACAAAGTGAAAATAACTTTATTTTTGGAAGTCGGTGTCTTTCTTTATTCAATTTTTTTTTGCGATATGGACACCGACTTCCAAAAATAAAGTTATTTTTTATTTGGAAGTCGGTAATATATTTTTGCAAAAAAGTTTTTTTTGTTTTTCCCTTTTTAGTTGTACCTACCTAAAATAGGCAAGTTGTTTAGTAAGCTACCTATAACGCAAGAATAGATTACCCGAATAACATGAAACTTGAACATAACCGGTGAAATGAGCCTTTAATGAATAAAAGGGTGGGCCGCTGCAAATATAATTTGGCGAAATGGGGGATTATTGATTCGTCCAACACTCGGTGCGAGTGTGGTGCTGTACAGACTATGTCCCACTTGCTGGAGTGTCCTGGCTGTCCATTCACTTGCACCCTGGAAGACCTGTACGGTGCTTCTGACGCTGCAATAAGCGTGGCCGCCTACTGGCCCAGATAATCTAATTAAATGTGCCATCGAATCGAAAGAAGAAGATGAAAAAAAAAAAAAAAAACTGCGTACCTCTTTAGCGCGTACTGGCGTCATTTTATGTTATGAAATGGTATAAACAATAAACAAGCATGCGATTGCAGCAATCCCGAATGATTTGCCGTTATTTATTGAAGAGTTCTGTTGTATATCTCCGAAGTTCTTCATCAGATCTTTACCAAATTAAAATGGGACCAATTTCGAAACATACTATTTAAAAAAAAAAACAAAATCGGTCCACAATTGACGGAGATATCGGTGAACAAACAAAAAAAAACACATACATGAAGTCGAACATAGAACCTCCTCCTTTTTGGTAAGTCCCAACTCGCACTTTACCATTGTTTTAGTGTAACTAAAACAATGGTAAAGTGCGAGTTGCAAGCACTAACATTCATTTCATAATAGGATATTAATTATATTCCGACCATGCCATGTTTTAAGGAGCGAAAGTATTACTTACGTTGTCATCGGCAAATTGATTGTTTACCAATTCTGATATTTGAGTGTATGCGCTCTTTGTGTCGTTGATTTGCTGCAAAAAAAATGCTGATCAGTAGTACTTAATAATTTAACATTATAAACCGAAGGAGGTAGATACTTTATTTATCTACATAAACAAATTTTATATGTGTTATAATTATAAGTTAAGCGTTTTCACAATAACCATGAATTTATTAAAACATTTCTGTCTTTTCAAAGGTATAATTATGTAGACTGTTTTGACCTTCATAGTTGCCTTTACCTTTAGACTTTAAACATTTACCATTCACTGAGCGAACGGTAGCATGCACGGAATAATTGAATCGCTTGTCTTTACTCACCTCTAAAATGGCGTGGAAAACGGTTCCAAAAAACCCTCGTTTTGGTGCTACGGCTATGTGTCTGCCGGTTCTAATCGCTTCTTGCCTAGCATATCGATCTTTTTCTATTATATCATCTGCTGTTGACTGAAAAATAGATATAATATAAAAAACAAAACGTGTTTTCTACAGCCATTTTTTTAATGATATATTTTTGTATACATCTTATGTATCTCTACTTGATAAAGCTAGAAAAAAATTGGATTATGATTCAATTTCAGGCCAAATAATAATACTTATACAATTTGATGCAAATAGGCAAAGATTTTCATTGCAGCCGCGGCGTTATAAAGCCGAAATTGCAATGAAAAATACACCTGTATCAAACGACGGCGACGTTTTTCAACACACTTACGAAGTAACAATAAATAAACTTTCATGAAACACAATATTTTGTGAGAAATGGCTCGCGGCTATGCGAAATAAATTTAATAATTGGAGATGGCCACGGCTGTATTTGCACGAGTGCGAAATAAGACTTCATTTCGTGCCTAAAAGCGATGGGTTATTCGCACTACTGTTCTCCAGTAAGTATGTTGAAAAGGTAGTATATCTACCTAGATCTTTACGAATTGTTGCCAATAAAAGCTTCTACTTCTCCAGTTCCTCTCGTCAGTGTTAGTTTCTCACTGCATACGTTATGCCTTATTCTGATAAAATGTATTAATAAAAGCCTAATGAAAGGGTACTTACTGGTTGCGCACTAAAGCAGGGTGATATAATAGCGACAAACACGATCGTGACTAGGGCGTAGCGCTGCACTCCGGGCGCCATTGCTGATCCCGCCGTGGTACCACCTTACCTAGAGACATTGATATTTTGAAACTATTGGGTAAGTTTTATCTGACATCGCTCTTACTTTTATTCGGGAACCTACTACTAACTAAGTGCTCTTCTGAGTACGTTTTTTGTTTGTTATCGGGGAGAAGTCTTTTGGGAAAGGTTTCTCCCCGGTAGTGCAGTTACAATCCCACCGCACCATTCCCAAACCACTGCAACTCCTGAAAGCCAGAATCAACTGTGGCAACCACCAGAAAAGCGCCGAGGCAATGAAGCTCGACGAAGTCCCGGAGAATGAATTTAACTGTCTTGGATCCCGCAACGAAATTAATCAGTAAAAAATAACGGAGGAGTAGAAAAAAATACAAATTTCCACTTTCCTCCATATCAAGCAGGAGACAAAACAAACAAGGCCAATAGGCACAAAGGTCGTTTAAAACTAGGATAAGCTCAGTTGTCTAGCTCAATATAGCCAATAGTACCACGGATAAAAATTAGGATTAATATTATTGGGTTCTAACATTGTGAGCTGTTTTTTTCACAAGGTCCGTATAGTAAACAACTCCTGATGCAGCCTGTACATTATCCAACATAATATTGCGTTCATTCTGCCAAAGAATACACTCCCATAAGATATGATGTGCAGATTGTACATATTCGCAGTCGGTAGTGTTAGTGTGTAAGGTAGGTAGTGTGGTATTTTTGCCTCAATAAAAAGTGATCACTGTGCTGCCGTCTTTCCTATAATCACTAGATGTGTCCCGAAATATAAATACCTACCAGTTTACGATTTCTTGGTCGGCGGTTTGATACTCTCAACAGACTCAACCCAGTTTGTCCAGACCAGTCTTTTAATCGTCCTATGCTGCATCGATTGGGGTCATAAAAATATTACCATTGTTTTAATCCGATTCGGATGAATGGACAGATGACCGGAAATCTTCGTTCACTAATAAAGAACCTGAGAATACTTTACTTCATCTGAGGAGAATACTTCTTCTGTTATAAGGATAAAAAGTTTTTGTTATTACGAGACATTCACTTCCACGATCATGGATAGAATGTATTGTAGTTACGCATACAAGACGACATTTACTTATTGCTTGCGAAAATTACCTCCGTCATAATAGTGTCGCAAGTACCTGCTGTCCGTGTCGCAAACGCCACGGCCGGGGCCGTCTGAAGTTGGCATGACCGTCAGAATCTCCAAATGTTTTGCAGTAATCTGAATAATCATGATTGATTAATTTTCTCTCTCTCTCAAAAAGCGTTGCCCGCACTAGAACTACACTAGGACTTCTACTGTATCGTATGTCCGTTTGCAAATATTTAAACTCACATACACAAACAGCTCAACAGCACAACGGATGGCCGATGGGGCAGAAAGGTTCTGGAGTGGCGACCGCGAACCGGAAGACGATACGTTGGAAGGCCTCCCACCAGGTGGACCGATGACCTGGTGAAGGTTGCGGAGATCCGCTGGTTGCGAGACGCACGGGACCGGTCAATGTGGCGACGCTTGGGGAAGGCCTATGTCCAGCAGTGGACGTCTTTCGGCTGATATGATGATGATGATGATGACACAAACAGCCAGACCCGGAACAACTATCTGAAGTCCTTATAAATATTTTTCCTTGCTGTATGTCGTCGTATTTTAATACGCTACTTACAATAAAGAAACAATGTTCCTAACCTTTTCTTGAATCTGTTGAGGTCGGCTTCCAATCTCACCAGATGCAGCTGAGTAGGTACCCACCAGTATTTTACAAGGAATAGTTTGTTTCTTAGTGTGTTGAAAAAAGTCGTTTGATACCAACATGTACCTACGTCATTGCACTCTTGGCTTTATATTTTTGGGCACTCTAAATATCGGCTTGCTTGCGCCACTCTGCCAGTAGCTAACACGGTCAATTAGTTATGTATGATATAATTATTTGTAACTAGCTGTTGTCCGCGACTTAGTCCGCGTAGCATTAGTACTTCGTACACTTAGCCTATTTTTTTATATCGCGCAATAATATTGTAGGTGTGTGGGCCGCCTTACTTGAGAAATAACCGCCATAGTTGATCACAGAAACTCTTAAGAGTGATTGCCGGGATACAAACTATCCAGTCCTTCCCAGGGTCTCAAACTATTTCCATAACTACCAAATTTCATATAAATCGGTTCAGCGGTTTAAGCGTGAAAAGGTAACTAACAGACAGGGTTAGTTTTGCATTAATATTAGTATAGATTTAACCTCGTGTTAGCAATTAACTCCGACTTAAGTTTTTTGCACATCTGGGCCTTAAGACGACGACTAACGCCAACGACCTTGAGGGAACAAAACGCGCCCTCGTTTCTCACCCGCGCAACCCGAAATTTAGTAGTTTTTTGTACTTTTCTTATTATTCTATGACTTTAAAAAAAAAAAGCTTCAGATCAAAATGTAGATAATTAAATTGTATTTGATATGGTGTCAATTTCATTAAAATACGCCCAGCGGTTTTGTTGTGATTGCCGTGTTTTTGTCCGTTTTAGACATAACTTTACAAATTAATTACACTATGTTATACGAATAAAACTCAAAATTTGCTGAGATGAAATTATTAAGAAAATGGTCTCATATAACATATATTTTTTCCAATAAATTACGACTAGCCGTTTAGACGTGATTCTCATTTAAAAATCAGCTACTCAAGGGAATCGGCGCCTTAAAGATTTAATTATGATATTTTCTTTGCAATTTTTTGATTTAACTGGTAACGAAGTTCATGTACCTACCTTCTTTTACTAAGACTTTGTCAGACTGGCAGGCTTATTACGTATCTTTTGCAAGAGCAAAACGATAGCGATCAAGCGCTTTTATGTCATAAAAGTCTGCATTACCTACAGTGTAGGTTATGGTAGGTCCTACCTACCATCCTACACAATCATTTGCTAATGGCTCGCTGTTTGTCAAATGCACTTATTTAAAAAAAGAATAACCGCCAACAACTCTAAAAATTTTGTATTGAAGAGCAATTATTGCGCAAAACTGGCTATCGTTTTGCTCTTGCAAAAGATACATAATAAGCCTGCTGACATTTGATCGATATTTGATAATTTGACTATGACATACTATGAGGCTAAAGATTTATAAGGCTATAGGTATTTTCGCAAGCCTGTTGAGAGTAAGAGTGCAGTGAGTGCCTAATTCTCACTCTCATTCAATTCATTCTCACTTGCTTTAGGTAGGTACTACCACTATCTGTAGTGCTTGCTTGTGCAACAAATTGTTATAAACAATACATAATTAGCTTTTATTGACTTTTATTGAATACTTATTAAAATTCCAAAACGATCAGTGACTTATGCTGGCTTGACCTTGGTTGTACAGTGTCATATCCTTATATTACAAGTAGAAGGTAGTGGAGTTACCTACACTACCTGCGGTTGTTGACCCCGTATTTATTTGAAGTAGGTATGGTTTAAAAAAACCATTGTTTTATTGTGTTCAGATATCGACACCCATCACGTCTCTGTAGTTTCGCCACCAATCAGATGGCTCTCAATTTGACCTTGTCCTATTACCACAGAATAAAATAGTACCACTTAGAACAGCTATTACGTCAAAATATTTGACAGAAGGCAGACGGGCGAAGGAACGGGATCTCGTAATTAATAGCTGGCTAAAGACAGCTGTGTTATCTTAGTAGAGTAGAATCAGCAAAAATAGTATATTATGCAACTAGTGAATAAAAGACGGATTTAAAGCGAGGGCCATAGATGAATCACGAGCAACTGAAGGATTCTAACGACTGAATCACGACCGTAGGGAGTGATTCATGATGATTAAATCACGAGCATAGCGAGTGATTCAAGTGTTAGAATCATGAGCGACGCGAGTGATTCAAGGCCCTCGATATAAATCCGTTTTATTCAAGAGTTGCATACTATATTTTATACCATGACTTCGAGAAAAAGAAAGATCTAAGAGAAAAGCACAAGGAATATTACGAGTAATAAATAAATGGTTTACTTCCTTCAATATTTACAAAAAATGTGAAACCCTGACCCCTGAGCTAGGTAGCAGCACCTGTGTTTCAGGGGCCGGTGACCACCTCCGTTACGTTACATAATTATAGTGAATTAAACACCCATGCAATTATTATTAGAATTACAATCCAAATAAGTATTCAATAAATATCCTAGACTAAAATCAAAATCATTATTAAAATCCTAAATATAAAAAAAAACTCAAAATTAAAATCCAAGAAGGAGTTTGAAAGTCGAATATTCTCTGCACAAGAAGTTTGTATCGAGTATTTTTTGCGCAAGAAGGTTACATAGCATTTAGATGGACGTCTAATACATTGGTATGTTCCAAATTAAAAAACCAAAACAGTGATTAAAAGAGCTTTTTATTCACTGTTTTCAGTGAATAAAATAAGCTTTTTAGAGGAGGAATGGTATAAACTCAATTATTAATTCGGTTTTCTAGAACTCAAAGATTCGAGATTTAGCGAAATAAACCGGAACAAATGTACCATTTTAAGAATATTTTCTTCTAGCTATATTGTTATTATAATATTTTCTTCTTAATATTCGATTTTGGAATGGTAAAAAGCAGATTATTATTTTGTGTCAGTTTAGATGATGTGTAAAAATTGCAGTGTTTATCGATTTCTTTCGCTAACCGTAGATACCTGCTTATTCAAGTTATTTCGTAACACAGAAATGCGGATAATCAAAACATGTCTAACAAGATCAACTTTACTATTCTGAAGCTAACATACTAAGTTATAGTATGTAGGTTAACTATACTTATAACCTACTTAGGTACTTGTCTACTTGCCAGTGTCGTCGCCCGCGCAAAAGCCGGAGGAGGCTTTTTACCATAATGAGGATGAACTAATTAACGTCAGTTTAAACTTGGAGCTTTGACGAAGGTCCATAAATACAGCTGTTACGTTGTTATAACGTGCACGGAAGCAAAGTTTGAATTATAATAATTTCTAATGTAGAAGTGCGATTAAATAAAAAAAACCGGCCATGTGCGAGTCGGACTCGCGCACGAAGGGTGCCGTACCATTTCGCAAAAAACGGCATAAAAATCATTTCACTTAAATATTTATTTTATTCTGTTTTTAGTACCTATTTGTTGTTATAGCGGCAACAGAAATACATCATCTGTGAAAATTTCAACAGTCTAGCTATCACGGTTCATGAGATACATCCTGGTGACAGACAGACAGAAAGACGGACCGCGGAGTCTTAGTAATAGGGTCCCGTTTTTACCCTTTGGGTACCTACGGAACCCTAAAAACAAAATTCGCGTAACTCCTTTATTCAAAAAAAGGAGGATAACATTTTCTGGAACATCATCATCATCGTAACAGCCAAAAGACGTCAACGTCAAAGTCCGGCAAATAACATAATGTAACTCCATTAAAGCCTTATTAAAGCAGTGGTACTCTCTTCGGTAAATCCCGTACCTATCTTAATCTGCCATAACTGTTGGAAAACATATGAATAAACTCGCGCTAAAAGCCAAAAAACTATGAAATTTGACTTATCTGAGACCTCACATCACACCAGCACTTCTAGCTAATTCATACGCGGTAGCTCCCAAAAGAGATGTGCGACCCAATTACGTCAAACCACTTTAAAACACAATCGAAGGAAATTCTATTGCTTCGCGTCGATTTTCAGATCGGGAACAGTGTTATAAAGTTTTTCCATTAGGCATTCCTCAATGGCAACTCGGCATTTAGAAGTCCAGCAGCCTAATTGTGTAAGTGAATTCGGCAAAGGAAACAGTCTGGTTCTTTGGTTGTTTTTGGGAAAGAACCAGATTGTTTCCGTTGCCGAATTTACTTACGCAATTAGGCTGTTGATTAAACGGTGCCATTTGCTGGACTGTTTCGATTGTCCATTTCTTCCTCGATTATCTAAATAAAACCTCAGACTCCGCATCAAATGGCCACTAACTGGGCCCAAACAATCTATGTGCATGTACCGACAACACGAAAAGAAAGCATTTTATCATCATATCAGCCTTGCGAGTTGCGACCCACGGATGCCCGTCAGTCCGTGATTAGACCTGTCGTACCTACTGTATGGATCAGAATGGCTGTGAAAAAGATGGATGAAAAGATATTGTAATTAGCAGAGAAGAGAATGTTGAGATGGATGTGCGGAGTGACCAGAATGGATAAAGTGAGAAATGAGTATAATAGAGGAAGTTTGAAAGTGGCGCTAGTGACAGAAAAGTTGAAAGGAAACCGTTTGTCCAGCAGGACAAACGGTTTCAGTAGCCTTAATGCGTAAGTGTATACGGCAACGCAAAGGGTTTAAACGCTATCTATCGACCAATCACAGAGAGGGAAATCCACATCGCGTCATTCATCTCGCATGTAGCGGTCAAACCCTTCGCCTTGCCGAATTCACTTGCGCAATTCGGCTGCTGGTATGGTCATGTGATGAGGAGGGATGAAACGCATGTTACAAAAAGAGTTATGAATATAAATATGGATGTATGGACTGTGTGAGGAGAGATATGAAAGAAAAGGGAGTCAGTGATGGCATGACGGGGGACAGGACGGTATGGAAGAAGAAAACGTGTAGCACCGACCCCAAGTAATATGGTACAAGGGCAGGAAGATGATGATGATCATGAACCTTTAAATGTTCCCACTGCTGGGACACAGGCCTCCCCTCTGTGATAGGGAATGGGCCGTAATCCACCACGCGGGCCCAGTGCGTGTTGGTGGATGTCACATGTCTTCGAATTTTTGGTTATTCAAAGTAAAGTGCCTGTCTGGCCTGGATTCGAACCCACGACCTACAACTTGTAAGTCGCAGCCGTTACCACTGGGCCACTACTTCTCAAAAAATAAAAAAATACTAACAATAATATTTCCTGTAATAATAAACGAAATAAAACAATGTTTCTCTAACTAGCCGTTTCTAGGGTTCAGTAGTAAAACAACAAGAATACCTACTTATCTACATATTGTTTCGCCAAAACAATCCGTCTGTCCGCGGTTAAACTCAGATACTGTGCTTTATACAAGTGGGCAAACTTAGTCATTTATACAAGTGGGCAAACTTACCCCCAGTTTCCTAGCTCAAAATTATCGGAGAATTAATGTGACAAATTTTCAAGCACGCGTTAACTGCTGTGATTGGTTGAATGAATTTTCAACAGCCAATCACAGCAGATAACGCGTGCTTGACAATTTGTCACATTAATTCTCCGATAATTTTGAGCTGGGAAACTGGGGGATAGTCATTGGAGCCGAAACAAAATAAACGCCAGAGCCGAAGGCAAGACCGATGAGTTTGGAGCCAAAAGACTAGATGACGAATTCCCACGTGTATCAAACGACGTTTTGTAACACACTTGCGCGAAAAAGTAAATAAAGTTTGATTAAACGAAGTGAAGTAAGAAGTCATATTTGAATTAAAAAGTATATACTTTACTTACCTATAGCAGGTATTTAACGAAACGTGGTGAAACACCTCAAATATTAGATAGGCATTAACGTTCGTTGCATACAATTTCGTCGAGGTCTCAGCTCGGCGCGCTCGGCTAAGACAAGCAAGGATAGCTACAATATGAATGCGTTATTTTATACTTTTACGTTTCCACATTTCATTAAAATCTTTTTAATTGTGGTATTCAACGATAATTCGGCTATCCCCACACGCTTATGCGCCTCTTTTTTTAGGGTTCCGTACCCAAAGGGTAAAATCGAGGGTAAGGTCTTTGACAGTCGTTACGAGTAGTCAGAAGCTTGAGATCTGACACCAGTCTTGCCAAGGGGTACCGTGTTACCCAGCTACTGTGTTGTGGAGGTCAGATAGGCAGTCGCTCCATGTAAAACACTGGTACTCAGCGGTAAGACTGGAAGCCCACCCCAACAACAATTGGGCAAAGGCTAGGCAGATGATGATGATCCAAAGGGTAAAATCGGGACCCTATTACTAACACTCCACGGTCCGTTTGTCTGTATTTCTGTCACCAGGCTGTATCTCATGAACCGTGATAGCTAGACAGTTGAAATTTTTACAGATGATGTATTTCTGTTGCCGCTATGACAACAAATACTAAAAACAGAATTAAATAAGTATTTAAGTGGAGCTCCCATACAACAATCGTGATTTTCTTGGCTTTTTTGCGATAATGGTACGGAACCCTTCGTGCGCGAGTCCGAGTTGCACTTGGCCGGTTTTTTTCTTAGGTGGATTTCCCAAAGGTAATTATTTTTTTTTTTTTTTATTTTAACAAATAAAATTTTATTCTTTGTATTGTACTTATGTAGGTACTGTACACATAATACTTCTCTCTTCAAAATTGCATCAGTAGTGTCTGCGAGAAAAATTGCCGTGTAGGTAACATCCAGAATTTCAGACGGACAGACAGTCAGGCCAGGACAATTTCAAGAGTTCACCATTTGGCTACGGAACCCTAAAAACACAAACTTCACTAATTTCGATGACACCAAGGGGTGACACAATCATTCACAAAAATAACTTTGAACATATTTAATGAATCTACTTATCACTGAAGCAATAACACATTTTTACCGATATATGATGTACAGGGTGTATATCGTAGCGATTGCACTCCGGCTCCGCGGACAGTCGACGAGTGCACTGTATAGCACGGTATTCACACTAAGCGCGCGAAGCCCGCGCAAGCACAAGCGCCATTGGTGCCAAGGCCATCGCTGGCGCTGATTGCGAAGCAGTTATTCGTTATGTCAGCTTGTGTTCTACTTATGCAATACTTACTACTGCCATTACGGTGCAGTTCGATGGCCCGGAGATTCTTCAGTAGGTAGTATTATGTCTGCTATTAAGACGGTACCCTGACCAAAAAATCGGCATGAGATTCGAGCGTTCCTATTGGTCTAGCGGCACTGGTGGCGCATGAATTACACTAGTGAATACGCCCAGATTTTAGAATAAAATCTTTACAAAATCGAATTTGGGTCTTTTGAAAAAAATAAATCTACAAAAATGTTCATTATTAAATTGTCTATCCATTAGTCTTAGTACAAAAAATAATTAATGAACACTTTACGAGGAGATGCATAATATCAATAATTATTTCTCATTTTTATGTTTTTTTGGAAGCAGATTAGTGAAATATATACAACATTTAAAAAAAAACTAAATCTACCATTTTAGAATCAATAGTATGTAGAATTTTAATGTATTTTTATTAATTGATTAATTGATATTTCTTTTTAAATAACGAGTAGATAGCTCCTAAAAACAGCACAAAAAACGGCTTGCGCGGCGTTTTGCTCGGGGTACCGCCTTAAAGGTTGGTCTTATTGTTTGCGTATTAATTTGTTTATTTTACTAGAGCATGTAAGAAAAACAGCTAAAATTAACTGAACAAGTAAAACAAGTGGATTGTGGATATTTTTTTAGGAAATGGGTCTCTTAATTTATTAATTAAGTAGTAGGTCTACCTAATTAAGTAATTAGGTCTAATTAAATAATTATAAATTAAATTAACTAAATACTGCTCCTAAATAACCCTAGACTGATAAAATTGTAGTTTGGCAATTTTTTTCTAGATTTGGTGCTAAAGTCGGTTGCCTAAACGCTTAAGTAAGTACCTTTAGGAATATATTAGATTACTCACAAAGGCTTTAGGCATAAAACATATTACCCTCCTTCGGCAGTCGGGTAAAAAAGAACGAATGAACTTTGCTGAGATTAAAACAGCGATAACCTTAACCGTAGCTACAGGAAAATGGTAGTTTACTTTTGGAGTAATTCTTAACTGCATTCACATTTAGGGTTCCGTACCACAAAGGGCGAGTAGGACTTACCCACCAAGAGATCCTTTCCTTATTACGAATTCTATTTTTTTTAAATCTGACTTCAAAAAGGACGAAGTTCTATGTTGTAATTAAACAGAACGGCAGCGCCGCTCCGTATCTCCTCCGAAGTAATAATTTGATCTTTTCGCGCGGAAACCATTTTTTTGTTTACTACGTGGAAACTACAAGGACTAGAGATTTGAAAATTTTGCTGCCTATGGCAGCTATTATTTCTTATGTTTTAAGCTATAATGCATAATCATATCTTCATTTGTTTGGAAGATATGATATGAGCAGTTGGGGTGCCGTCACTCCAGCTTACACATATCTGTCGGTTTAATAACTTATGGAGTATTTTGACTACAGATTTGAAAATTTTGCTGCCAATTGCAGCTATTATTCCTTAATTTTTGAGCTATAATACAAAATCGTATCTTCTTTTGTTAAGACGATATGACATGGCAGCTGGGGTGACGTCACATCAGCTTACACACATGTTTTTTTATCATAGTTTCAACACTTTTTAAGTATTATCGTTCAGTTCTTTCCTTCCATGTGCAGCTATTATGCCTTATTTTTTTGACTATAGTCCAAAACCCTAACATCACTAGTTTGCCTGTATTGAATGAGGAAGCTGGAGTGACGTCACTCCAGCTGACTCATACTAAACGACACATATTAGCGAAGTTTTCGTGGCAGCTAAATAAAGACTTGGTACTTTGATTGCTGATATTAAACCTGAAATATTGGCATAGATAGAATTATTCTAACACTTATGAGGAAGCTGGAGTTATGCACATCATTCTCAAATGAATCAAAATCTGAAGGCTACTTGCCCGTTGACCTAGAATAACAACGCAAGGTCGCTCAGCACAAGTAAAGGGAAAATCCGTTCAATATTCGGCTTAACGACACACAAGAAATCCTACAAGGATTATTAAGAAAAATTGCATAATAAGTTGATCAAGCCTCATTTATTAGCGTAATTTCTTATTATATATTTAATTAATTTATGATGTTACTAACTCCATTTTTCTGTATTTTTTTCGAAGTGTAGATACAGGGTCTTTAAATAATATCGGATCTAATCTTAACACGGAGCGCATAAGTGGCATATAGCCCCACGCAGTAGCGAATGTGTTGAGACAGGATTGCCTTTGAACGAAGTGCTCAGGGTCGCTCCAGGATGATCTGCAATAGAAAAATAGTATTATAAGTCTACATTACTTAAAATCAATTTAAAATGTTACAACACGGTAAAAATTACCGAGAACCAGGCGCTCTGTGACGTCACTCTGACGTTCAAAAAAGACTTAAGGGCTTATTACACTACACGGTATTCAGGGATCCAAAACCTAATTTAGGGTGGTGTTAATAACTGTTAGGGAGTTAGGGTTTCCAAAATATCGACCTTATTGACTCGGAATGGTGGAGTGACCCGCAGCCTAATTGTGTAAGTGAATTCGGCAAAGGAAACAATCTGTTTCTTGCCCAAAAACGACTTTTCGTATTGCAAAAAGTAATTTTTCGGAAAGAAACAGATTGTTTCCTTTGCCGAATTTACTTACACAATTAGGCTGCCGGTATTCAGGGCAGGGTAGTGTAATAAGCCCTTAAATACTCATTAGACTTTAGTGAGTCTGTGAGTCCACCATTTAGATCTTTATCTTGATCTTTAGTGGTATTCGGAAAAGATTAAAAAAATGCAAACAATTTACTTCAAAGTTCAGTCTAATAACTCAACTTTTAGTAAATCAAAGGCCATACAGTTTCTCTCTTTGGTATACCTATAAATTATTTAGCAAACAAAAACATATTTTCACTTACAGAAGTTGATTACACAAATGATCTGAAAGAAAGAACTTTCCGAGAACATCTGCAGACTGTGTCTGCAGATTTTGAGTTTTGTCGGAAGTCTGGCTGGAGAATGAAGATCCTTTAAAATGTCGGGAGAATTCAGACGAATACCGACCATCTGGCAACCCTACCTCGCTACTGGCGTACGATGCTAACTATGCCACTTGGGGAGGCAGGAACAGGGCCCGATCTAGCAATTTCGTCGTTCCGCCCTTTTCAAAGGGCGGCAAATGACGCCTTATAAGGAAATAAATGTTTCCGAATATTTTCTATTAAAAAGAAAGCGGTTTTTAACCTTCGTACGGATAAAGCCGCTTTTTCGACAACTTCGACCGAAGGGAAAACGACGTGAGCTCAAAAATTTCATACAAGAATTTTCGCAACAATATGAATGTTAAGTTATTTAACGGTAGGTTTCAACAAGAACCAATAACTTTCAAAAGCAAAGCGACCTTGAAAACACACCACGAATAAGTTTTGTTAATTTATCAGTAGTTAAATAGGTTGTCTGATGAAAGTAAAGGGCTGTTAGTTGAGTTTGGCCGCCCCTCATTTTTGCCGCTCTGGGCATTTGCGCGGCTCGCCCCCCCCTAGAACCGGCCCTGGGCAGAAGTGGGGTCGCAGGAGCGAGGTGCACATTTATTTTATTTAAACGTATCATTTTAGGTAGATGACTATTTACTTGTATCGATGATGTGTAGCTTTATAGCGTCGACGCTGTGCTAGCTTGAGCGGCGGGCGGCGCGTGAGGTGCGCGGCGAGGCAGTTGAGCAGGATGTCCTCGCAGTTGCGCGCGCGGCGCACGGCGTGGCGCAGCGCGGGCGCGGCGGCCGCGTACTGCGCCAGCAGCGCGCGGTGCACCAGCGCCGCGCCCGGCAGCACCATGGAGTACGAGTCGCCCCACTTGCTGCTGTAGCCCCAAGCCGCCTAAGTACAACAAATCATTCAGTTACAGTTAAAGGAATAAATATGCATTCAGGCGAATTGAGAACCCATAGGTCAAAAGTGCAGTCACATTCTACTAAAACTAAAATGTTTTTTTTTTTTTGCAGGTGCAGGATAGGATTAACGGTTCACAACTGTTTTAATATTTCGTTAGAATCTTAAGTATGGATTAGAAAAGTCGCGGATTTTTTTTTTTAATTATCGTTAGGCTCGCGTTTGACCACTAAGTATCTCGCCTGATGGTAAGCGATGGTGTGGCCTACGGTGAAGCACGCTTGCCTAGAAGTAACATATTCACTCTTGACTTAAACACCCCAAAGACTCCGGAAGGGAATTTCACTCTTTAGCTGTGCGCACAATGAAAGTATAACCAAAACGTTTTGTGCGTATGGGTGAGATGTCCACCATGTACCGATGGCGCATGGCCGTACATATTGTAGTTCGATGATGGAAAGGGCTAGGCTGAATCAAATTGTGCAGTTCCGTCGCACGGTGTGTGCGAAATGTAACCGATAAAAAATTGCGGTTTACGATTTATGACGTATTAAAAAAAAACTACTTACTAGATCTCGTTCAAACCAATTTTCGGTGGTAGTTTACATGGTAATGTATAATGTACATCATATTTTTTTTTTAGTTTTATCATTCTCTTATTTTAGAAGTTACAGGGGGGGGGGGACACACATTTTACCACTTTGGAAGTGTCTCTCGCGCAAACTATTCATTTTAGAAAAAAATGATATTAGAAACATCAATATCATTTTTGAAGACCTATCCATAGATACCCCACGCGTATGGGATTGATGGAAAAAAAAATAATTTAGTTTCAGTTTCAAGTATGGAGACCCCCAAAAGTTATTGTTTTTTTTTCTATTTTTCAGTGAAAAACTTAATGCGGTTCACAGAATACATCTACTTACCAAGTTTCAACAGCATAGTTCTTATAGTTTCGGAAAAAAGTGGCTGTGACATACGGACGGACAGACAGACAGACATGACGAATCTATAAGGGTTCCGTTTTTTGCCATTTGGCTACGGAACCCTAAAAACCGACAGGTTGGCAACTCGGCGTCGATGTTCGAGGCTATTGAGCTTAGACGTGACCAGTGCGTCAAGCAGTGCAGTGCATAATCTTAAAAAAAAAACAACTCAGGCTTTGATAGAGTGAGACTACATTTTTGTACCAATAACTAAAATTTATAAATGCCAACCTTCGCCTCGTCCCAGAAGTGAGTTCGAGCCGGATATCCGACTATCCGCTCCGGAAAATGCTGCCACACCCGAAAGGCAAAATCAAGCTCTTCGGCCAGTAGAGGAGCATCGCCGTCTAGAGAAAACACACCAGCCGTTGGAACTGCCCACAGTGGTTGCCATCTAGCCGAAACTCCTTCGCTAAAAATAAATTTCAAGTAAGTACGACCACAGCCATCCTCTAAGAATATTTTCTTGTTTCATACTTTTCAGAGTGCAATTTTTTATGCCAGATTTTAATTTTTAACCCCCGCTGGAAAAAGAGGGGAATTATAAGTTTGAGGTGTGTTGCAGTGTATCTGTGTGTCTGTCTGTGGCATCATAGCGTCCAAACGGGTGAACCGATTTTGATTTAGTTTCTTTTGTTTAAAAGGTCCCTTAATCGAGAGTGTTCTTAGCTATGTTTGAATTAAATCGGTTCAACCGTTCAAAAGTTAAGGGCGTTTTACTGTTTGAATCGGGCAGTTTTCGCAAGATATCGTGTCATAATTAAGTGTTCAATAGATTGCCGATCGAAGCGTATCTACTATCTATTATATAAAATTCACGTGTCACAGTTTTCGTTGCCAAACTCCTCCGAAACGGCTTGACCGATTTTGATGAAATTTTATATGTATATTCAGTAGGTCTGAGAATAGGTCAACATGTATTTTTTTTTTTTTATGGGTAGTGTAGGTATGTAGGGTAGGGTAGGGTAGGGTAGGGTAGATAAATGTTTGGTCTTTTTATGGCAAAACAAAGTTTGCCGGGTCAGCTAGTGTACTAGATAAATTAAGTAGCATGAAATAAAAATGTGTCGGGGGTTTTTTAAATTTTGAAATTTTACTTGTTAATCTTATTATTTTTATTTACCTACTTTATAAATACTTTGGTCATATATGTACATAATAATAAGCATTTTAATTACCCGGGATAGTGAGTGGTGGCGTCAACTACGAGTACGGGTAACGGGTCGCGCGTGTCACCAGCGACGCGCGATAATGACTTGAGCGATGGCGCAGCCCGCTCGCTGTCCCACACCAAAACGACCTATAGAGCAACAGTTAAAAAACGAGTCAGATAAAACTTTAAGAGGAAACGGGGGCAGAGAGCGCCGACTGAATTTCCTAAGTAAAAGGTCATAATTCGAGGTTTGGCTCTCGTCTATTTTCTCCTCCAATATTGAACCAATTTAAAAGATATTCCATAAACTGAAAATGAAAGATATATTCTATGTCCCTATGTTTTCGTTTTTGATTATACATTATCTTTAGAAGCACTAGAACCCTCAAAAAATGCTCAAAGTTGCGCTGTCAACAGAGGCTTAGTGTACAAATTTGACAAATATAAATGAAAAAAGGAATACATAGGGACATAATATATATCTTACTTTACCAGTTTATGGAATATCTTTTAAATTGGTCCAATATTGGAGGAGAAAATAGACGAGAGCCAAACCTCGAATTATGACTTTTACTTAGGGAATTCAGTCGGCGCTCTCTGCCCATATTTCCTCTTAATATTATGCATTATACTAATAAGGCTATTGGCTAATTTTCATATTACCTTCTCACAATATTCACTGTTAGCTATGTTGGCGAGCAGCTTATGTAACGCTGGTGATGTAGCTTGAACGTATAATAAGGCAGTGTACATATTGCCCGGTGTAGGCGGCGGCGCTGCCAGAGGCACGGATGGGGCCGGCAGAGGCGACAGTGGCGCGGATGGACACACTGGGGCTTGCAGAATGGGCGCCGCAATAGGGAAATGAACTCGGGAATCACCATATGTTGCTAAAGTTCCCAACGCGCCAGGAGAAGCATTCCAAATTAAAGCTTCTCGTTGTTTTGACAATCTGTGTTCTAACACACGCTCCAATAAAATCTGTAAATTAAATATATGTTAAGCCGGCTCTAAGACTGGCTGCTAAACAGAAAACCAATTAATTAATGAGATAGTATTGATAACAGTCAATAAATACATTTATTTTTTTCTAATCAAAATAATATATGTTAGTTTAGATGCAGCTAAAAAAATTATAAACACATTAACCTCCTTCGGCAGTCGGGTAAAAAGGTATACAAAATTTAGGCATAAAATGATTTTACGTAAATACGTAACGCTATTGCTCCGTCACTCCCAAGCACTAGAAATATGAATTCGTATAGGAAAATTATGACCATAGACCCGTGCATTAAATTACGTAGGTAGCATAAACATATTTACCTCTATTGTAGTGAACACAATTTTTTCGATAGACGAAAAATACTGCTCCCAGAGAAATTGAGTTTGTTGCCGCAAAGCAAGAATACGCTCCGGAGGAACAGAGCGCACCAGCTCTGGCACCTATATCATAAATTCAAAGGTTTAATGGCCTACAGACAAATAAGGACACCTACATAAAGATTGTTTCTAAGAATATTGTTTAGGAAATTGGGAGTAACATAGTTCCTTGTGAAGGAGCTCGTTCCCAACGGGTTCTTGGGAAACTTTCCTGTGCAGCAATATTTTATGTTGTTGTTTGAATGGTAGTTATGAGTGCCGTCTGGCGGGATAGGAAAATTAGGCATCTTAGATTTCCCCACTCCCAAAACAACAAAAAACTAGAGAGGCAATTTTCCAAGAAAAACAAGAAGAAGGATAAAGTCGGAACGCCTTAAAAAAATGATTTTGGTTCTGACACATTGGCGCATCCATATTTTCGAATTTATAATCATTTAAAAATTACTTAAAATTTTACTTTTCACTCTAGGAATTGATATCACATAATAAAAGCCGGTTACAACTATTTTTAGGCTCCGAATAACATTCGTATACAAATACTTTTTCCGTGCGAGTATCGAACCCGCAGCATGCAGCGCAGCAGCCAATCGCTCAGCCGCTGAACCAACCGTGCCGTAATTTTGCATAATACCTGCAATAGAAGACGTTCATCTGCCCAAATAACAGCACGTCGCCAATCGATGCGTTCGTCAAAAGGTAACCGCCATCCATTGCTCAATAAAACGGGTATACATCCTGCTGCTAATGCCTCAAGAAAGCGATATGAACCCAAACGGCGTCCTCGTGCCACAAGGCAAAATGTTGAGTTGGCCAATAACTGCTCATAGTCAAATCTGCGAAAGGTCAAATGACAAATATACAGTCAATGACAAATATGTTGTGGTTATGTATATGAGAATAGCGGTGGAGGAACAGTAGAATATCTATAAGGTCGAGCACTAACCAGTCTGCACGACAAGTTCTGGCATTGCGATATCAGATGAACTGACACGACGAGTGCTGCGTTAATTACGTTATGAAATTCAGGCATTCACATCATCATTCAGTATTCTGATTTAACTATTATACAAACATATACTTAAAATCACGGAACAGAAAAAAAAATAACAATGTCGGTGTCGAAAAACGGAAAACAATGGGTACAAAAGACACCGACTTCGGAAAAGAAATTTATTTTTCCTCTTTTTAGTTTTGGTAGGTACCTCCAATTAACATGATTATCATTTATAGCCAAAGTACATCTCATGACGATTCCAATAAGCCCAAACACGACTAGGATACATTATTTTATTTCAGAGTTCCAGTGCCTACCTTCCAGCTTCATCATCAAATCAGTTCAATGGTGCCATTTTCAGCATTATAGTCGGTTTACTATTCGAGTTATCTTATGCCCGTGACATAGTTAGCGTTTAGGAGTTCCAGTGGCCATCTGTGGTCTTCTTAATCAGTTCCACTTCACCAAATGATACTTTCTGAGTGAAAATGATTGCATTGTTGATGAAAATACCAAAATCGCTATGTGTATGCCTATAATATTTGAGGAGTGCCCTCGATTTCCCTAGGATTCCATCATCAGATCCTGGCCTGATGACTATGGGACCAACTAGGAAGTATACCCTTTCAAACAACAGAAGATTTGAAATCGGTCCAGGCGTATTTGAGTAATCGGGGAAAATACATTAAAAAAAAAGATTCCGAAGAATTGAGAACCTCCTCCTTTTTTTTAAGATAGAAGCAGGAACCGTTGTCGCCAAACTCGTTTTTATCTGATCCGTGCATAAAATGCATACCTACGCCAAACAAAATCGATCACTATAATAAGTGATCGAAGGTAAAAATAAAGAACTATTATTTTGAGATTACAGACAAGACACTTCAATTTTATTTATTTGTGTAGCAGATGTCATGGACCAAGTGATTATTCAGGCCACTATGTATAATGGTGGAGCAGTGGTGGCCCAGTGGTATCGGCTGCGACTTACAAGTTGTAGGTCGTGGCCGTGGGTTCGAGCCCAGGCAGGCGCTTTACTTTGTGTAAATTATTTCTTCACCACTGCTTTCAAAACGGTGAAGGAAAACATCGTGAGGAAACCGGCATGTCCTAGAACCAAAAATTCGAAGACATGTGACATCCACCAACCCGCACTGGGCCCGCGTGGTGGATTACGGCCCATTCCCTCTCACAAAGAGAGGAAACCTGTCTCCCAGCTAGGCTGATGATGTGATGATGATATGTATAATGCCCAGGCATTATGAATCTAGTCAAGTCAATTCGGGTAATGTAATTAATACTGATTTAATCTTATATATTTATCACATTTTCTGGACATTATGAATGTAGCTACGTATATGTTGCTACGTTCACAATATTGAGCCATCAACTAGGAGATACTCACTCCGAGTAAGGAAACAAAAAGTGAGAACCTCCTTTTGAAGTCGGTTAAAACAGTTGCCTGACTTTGTAACCTATTAAGCTGTTTCTGTATTACAAGATCCTTTGACCATTCAGGATGCATTATCTAGAGCGGATAAAGCGCAGTGGAAAGTGGAAAGGCGCGATTGAGGAGGAGCTAGAGGCTCTCAAGAAAAGTAGGACTTGGACACGTCTTGTGAAGCCACCGAGGTCGTGCAATATTGTTAATTCGAAATGATTATTCAATATTTTTATATTGTAGTGGAGACGGGGAAATAACTCAACACAAGGCACGACTCGTTGCGAGAGTCTTCAGACCACATAGAGGCATATATTGGCTATTTTGAAACGGTTGGCACCTGTAGAAAGGCACAGTTCACTAAGAGTCCTTATCGCCTTAGCAGCCAATATAGGTCTAAAAAATTGACCAAATGGACGTGGATACAGCATTCCTTAACGGGGATTTAAATGAAGTGGTCTACATGAAGTAACCGGAGGGATTCGCAGTCAAAGGCAAAGAGGACCACGGCTGTCTATTACAAAAGGCACTATATGGTCTGAAGCAAGCTCCAGAGCGTGGAACACAAAGCTTCATTCTGACCTAGTGAGGGTTAACTTCAAGAGATCACAGAATGAGTCGTGCATCTACATGCAGTCACAAGGTGGACAACTAATCATCGTTGCTGTATATGTAGATGACCTGTTGATTTTTTGGAATAACTAGCAGGAAATGCTCTCACTCAAGAGAGATTTGAAGTCAAGCTTTGAGATGAAGGACTTGGGTAGAGCTAAACTGATGCTGGGCATCCATATTGATCAAGGGCCAAATGGCATTAAGCTTCATCAGAAGAATAATGTCGAAAATTTCTAAAAACATACAGGAGAACCTCAAATCAGTTACCAAAGACTAGAGAAGCCTCTAAGTGAAAAGAAGTGGGATGAGAAGATCCCCTACACGTTTCTGATAGGTTCACTTATGTACTTAGCAGTGTGTATGTGTGTGTGTGTATGTTGTAAATTATTTGAGTAAATTGCATGAGTGTTACAACGAGCAACACTGGATCGCAGCTAAATAACTCCTTCAACATCTAAAGGTTACTATGAGTCTTGGATTAGTGTACTCAAGAGAGAAACGTCCGGCGATTGCAATCGTTGTTCATATCCAGGCATAGTATACTTAATTCAAGGAGGAGCTGGCGTATAAACTCGCATGGCAGAGTAGGTATCAAACAGCGCACAGTGGCACTTAGCTTAGCACAGAAGCAGCGTAATGTTTCAATGTCAGAGGAGTTATTCTTAAACTAAAATATAAAGGTATACTGATTTATGCTAGACAGAGAATGTTGTTCGTGAGTACAAGTGATTGTAGGTAGGCTTTTTCGTGTTTTTTTTCGTCATTTAAATTTTATGAATTATATTTAGTTATACAGGGTGTTTGGAAGGGAGCTGTACATACGCCTAGGGTAGAAACTAGGGATAGTCTGCTACCTAACCCCGCCCATTATATTGACCTTGGCCTCAAGGTTTTTTTTTAATTTATTATTATTTTTTATTTGACTTTTTTATGATTTTTTGACTAAAACTACCTGTAGCTCAAAATCTATCCATGGGACCGGTCGGCTAATGGTCTTGTTTTAATCGTTAGAGTCTTAGGGTCCTGCAAAAAATTATTTTACACCAGAAAATTGTGGAGAAGAAAAGTTATGGGGCCTGAAGTACCGTAGTAAGGTAAAGAAATAATTTTAAGGGCAACTTTCTATGGGGTTTAAAAAAAAACTAACAGGGTTGGAGTTCTTCTGATTTTTTTAAAACATCCTCAGTCCATGCCCTTTCTAACGATATGCTAAAAGTGTAATTATCACTTTTAGTTTTAAAGTTATTAATTAATTTCCGCAACTAGGGCACTTCAAGCAAAAATTTCAACTAATGAAAATTAAATGTGTTCGATCGTAAAAGGATGGCAAATGAAACAAAAAATTTGGTAATGACTAATGTCATTAAATTACAAATTTTAATTAATTACTAATTTTAATTAATTACAAATTTTGTTCAAATTGATGACCATTGACCTGTAAACATGCTCGGCACCTCTTCCTCATCTCTTCCGCAGCCAAATTTGGTTGAAATCTGTTCACGGCTGGTTCCCGGAAATTTAAATTTCCGGTTTCTCGCAGACGCCGATAAGTTGAGCCAAACGTTTGGTGGTTAGGCACTCGCCGGTTAGGATACCGTTCTTGATAAATCCTCCGTGCCTCGCGCCCATTGCAATCAGCCATTCCATACACCACCAGCATGTCGGTGTACTCTTCACTGGTAAATCCAGCCATTTTGCCAACAACAAGGTAACAAATAACAAAACTTAACAAAAACGAAGTAATAACAAACTCAACAAAATTAACGAAAACAGTGGAGCGTCGTAACGGCAAGTACGTAAGTTAGCTAAGATGGGTAAATCTCGACTGACTAACAAAGACCCCAACGAGTTACCTGCCCGGCCCCGTCGACCCAAGAGCGAAAGAGACATGACATGACATGTTTTGTCTCTTACATGTTGCTCTCGTGTAAGAGTGAGACAACAAATTTGCCAACTGTAGGCCAAACTGGTTTAAATTCTGGAAATTACATTTGTCTTACAAATGTCGACTCGTGGTGGTAAAAGTGCCCTAGTTGCGGAAATTAATTAATAACTTTAAAACTTAAAGTGATAAATACACTTTTAGCATATCGTTAGAAAGGGCATGGACTGAGGATGTTTTGAAAAAATCAGAAGAACTCCAACCCTGTTAGTTTTTTTTTAAACCCCATAGAAAGTTGCCCTTAAAATTATTTCTTTACCTTACTACGGTACTTCAGGCCCCATAACTTTTCTTCTCCACAATTTTCTGGTGTAAAATAATTTTTTGCAGGACCCTAAGACTCTAACGATTAAAACAAGACCATTAGCCGACCGGTCCCATGGATAGATTTTGAGCTACAGGTAGTTTTAGTCAAAAAATCATAAAAAAGTCAAATAAAAAATAATAATAAATTAAAAAAAAACCTTGAGGCCAAGGTCAATATAATGGGCGGGGGTAGGTAGCAGACTATCCCTAGTTTCTACCCTAGGCGTATGTACAGCTCCCTTCCAAACACCCTGTATATTATTAAAGGTGAATGGCAGATTTTGTACCGCATACTTTTTCTGTTGTTCGGTTATAGAATTTGTACCACTTATTATGTCAACTAAGCCATTTATTTGCATGTAAGTTTACTATTTTAAAAACTTTGGATTAATTAATAACATCAATCTAAAGATTTTAATATATAAACGTTATAAAATCGTACGCTAAACGCAGTTATGTTATTAGAAATTGCCTTACGTAAAATAACACAAATATTGAATTGATAATTAATTACTTAGAAATAGAAATAACATTAAATATAATCAAACTCATCATTATCAAACTGTTGCAGTCGGCTGCTGGATATAGGTATCTCCTAATGCCCTGATTATGTACGATCCGCACCTCAATTTACCTACTTAATGGTAAGTAAAACACTACAAAGATAGCAACAAATAATTTACATAACACATAATGCAACATTTACCTATAGGTAACAATCTACATTGGTACACTAGTACATAACCTTAAAAAATAAAACTGGTTATAACATTTACGTCCCAAGTTTAAAAAATCTAAGAATTTAAAAAGGGATTATCTATCATATTAACTACCAAATAAAACAAAAAATATCCCAAAACACGAAATTTCTATTAGCGGTACGACACTTCCATACAAGCCTGCCGTTCTCCTTTAGAGTTGTCCATTAATTATATGCAAAATGTCTGAAAACGAACTTTTTCATAACAAATTTACGAAATCTACGTACATTTTTAAATAGCAGAAATATTGTATTAAAACCATCTGTTTACTTTTTTTGACATAACAGAAATGTCTCTCCCTCCCATTACACTGATGTTTTTGGCCGGTACTGCCCACCTAGTCGGGTTCAGGTTCATCTAAAATCGAGCGATTTCGTAAGGTTTTGACCGTAAAACGACGTGACATGGTTTTGGTCGTGGGCGCTCGTATTATAAACCGAGTTTCTAAAAAAAGTACATGAGTGATAGCTGTTTTGTACACAGCTGAAATCAGGGCTTCATAACTTTATAAAAATTATTACCGGCGTAAAGTGTTACAGACATTTCGTTTAAATGTTATAATAATTATATTTTCATCAAATATACAATTAACGATAACAAATGCCATTAACGAAATTAATAAAAGCGAAAAAAAATACCGCTATCAACGATCATAGCATTATGTGCACGCCTGTTGCGATACAATGACTAGTGACCGACGACGCTTATACAGGGTTACTGGTTAAGTCGACCTAGATCCATTAAGAGGTTATAGTTCCCATCATTTCTGACTAATTTGACTATCAAACACCCCACCTTAAACCTAACCGTTTTTGAGATATTGGACTAAGAAGGTTTTTTAAAAAAATATGCCAATTTCTTAAGAATTGGCATTTTTTTTGTCTTCTATGGCCTTATTTTTTTCTAATTCCGATTTTTGAGTACTAGAGAAGTTCGTTTATTATTCTAGATGCAAAAAGTCCAAATATCTGAACCATAGGAGTCATAGTAGAGGACTGAAAGTGTAAAAAGAAATAAATTTATAAAAACATTTTTTTTCTTTTAGCAATTTTTTTTAAAAAATGTATGGCAGTTGTGCTGCAGATATGCTAAATAATATCTTTGTTCTATTAGCTATCCAACAAGGTATAACGAGCTAGGGGTCTTATCACAATTCTTAGAAGAAACTTTAATAAAAAGCTCACAGGTAGAGACAAAAAATTATAAAATGAAAAAATGGGACTTAAGATCAAACTTATCACCTGGGTCAGAAAATGAAATAAAACAATCCAAATAGTTATAAAACAACATTTATTGTTATTTTTACAAGTCCTTTTCCACATGACCGCCTCTGTTTCGCACACACACTCTCATTCTGTGTCTCAGTCCACTTTTTACTACAGCAGTAGTTAAATCTCTTCTTATTTCGTTTGCTGCCGCAGTTATTTTCCGTCTCAACTCCCCAACAGATGCAATCGGATGATTGTCTTCGTATACTAAAAATCTTCATGTGGCCCCACTCATAAAAATCCATGTGGGTCAGATCAGGACTTCTCGCTGGCCATGGTATGGGTCCACCTCTTCCGATCCATCTATTTGGATACTGTTGATCTAGCCATTCCCTGACCCCTCTCCTGTAGTATGCAGGGCAACCGTCGTGTTGGAACACTTGCACAATTTGTCCCGCTCGCACGCATCACAGCCCCATGGAAGGACAATAGGGCAAAAGAACCCTTATTTTTACTACTACCTGTGAGCTTTTTATTAAAGTTTTTTCTAAGAATTGTGATAACACCCCTAGCTTGTTATACCTTGTTGGATAGCTAATAGAACAAAGATATTATTTAGCATATCTGCAGCACAACTGCCATACATTTTTTTTTAAATTTTGCTAAAAGAAAAAAAAAGTTTTTATAAATTTATTTCTTTTTTACACTTTCAGTCCTCTACTATGACTCCTATGGTTCAGATATTTGGACTTTTTGCATTTAGAATAATTAACGAACTTCTCTAGTATTCAAAAATCGGAATTAGAAAAAAATAAGGCCATAGAAGACAAAAAAAATGTCAATTCTTAAGAAATTGGCATATTTTTTTAAAAAACCTTCAGAAAGTCCAATATCTCAAAAACAGTTAGGTTTAGGCTGGGGTGTCAAATTAGTCAGAAATTATGGGCACTATAACCTCTTAATGGATCTAGGTGGACTTAACCAGTAACCCTGTATACCCTAAGTTTAAAAAAACATGAATTAATAGCTTTTGCTTGCATTTTTACCTGCCGTAATTTAGATTTAGTCAATAAATTCTGGTTATCGATAAAAAGAATGATTTATGATTTGGGTCTCCTGGTAGTTTGATATCTGACACCAGTCTAGCCAAGGGGTACAGTGTTACCCAGTTACTGGGTTGTGGAGGTCAGATAGGCAGTCACTCCTTCTAAAATACTGTTACTCAGCTAATTCCGGTCGGACTACAACTACAACCCCAACATAGTTTGGAAAAAGGCTAGGTAGATTGATTGATTCTAATCGCCTGGTATTTTGTAAGTAAGTAAATCACTCAGATGACATAAGAAATTAAATTGTTTTATTTATATTTATTTTCTCTATTTGTTTTTTCATTAAGTTGCACCTGCCATATTTTATCTCTGCACCACCCTAAGGTCGACTGGTAGAAAATGCCCAAGGCATTAAGTCCGCCTTTGTACTTGTGCATAAAGTTTTATAAATAAATAAATAAATTTCTTAGGAACCCCCTCCCCCATTTCTCTTCTTTCAAGATTTATGCAAAAAGAAGTAGGCTATAGCGAATTCCAGGGTCCCATCTATCTAAGTATCAAAATCGGTTCAGCGATTAAGGCGTCAAGACATAACAAATAACCTCAGTAATATTATAACTTTATTTGCCTGAATTGTCTGACTGCAGGGCAAAGGCCTCATTTATATTATTTTTATTAGTAAAGATTATTTATTTAACATAAAACTGAAGTATACATGAACTGATGGCATCAACCAAAGGGTGCTGAAATACCATCTCACTAGGGCCAGTGCTGGGGCTGCTTAATTTATATCTCAATGCAACAGTAATGATTAAGGATGCAAAAGATAGGTATAGTATCTATCAATTTGAGACTTTTTTAAATCTAGCTTTCACCTTTCTCATGACTAATCATGTTACTTAATAGGAAAGGGGGGCAGAGAGCGCCTACTGAATTTCCTAAATAAAAAGTCATAATTCGAGGTTTGGCTCTCGTATATTTTCTCCTCCAATATTAAACCAATTTAAAAGATATTACGGAAAATGTAAGATATATTCTATGTCCCTATGTTTTCCTTTTTGATGATACATTATCTTTAGAAGCACTAGAACCCTCAAAAAATGCTCAAAATTGTAAATATAAATGAAAAAAGAAAAACATAGGGGCATAATATATATCTTACTTTACCAGTTTATGAAATATCTTTTAAATTGGTCCAATATTGGAGGAGGAAATAGATGAGAGCCAAACCTCTAATTATGACTTTTTACTTAGGAAATTCAGTCGGCGCTCTCTGCCCATATTTCCTCTTAAGATGAACACTAAGCAAATTAGAAAAGATATACATACTTATCATATTCTCTGTTGTCTTCATCACACCTTTCATCACGTAAATCCTTCCAAGACTTTCCATGACGGCATGTGGTAACCAGAATTAGATGATTACCATCATGTAAATGCCACAATGAATTCCTTGTCTCACTGCCAATACCATGAACATATCTTTTACCTTTAAATGCTAACAAATGTCGCCTTGGTGCTGGGAAGGGATTGCTAGTGGCAGCAGGTGGTACTCCACCACGCTCTGGATGTTCTTTGTGAAACAGCGGCAGTGAAATATCAAAATTGTCTCTAAAGAATGCTTCAGAAGCACTAGCTCTAGCTAAAATTGCCTCTCCTGGGTTAAATCCTAGAGCACTTTCAGCATAATCAGGCCATGTCCCAGCATACAAATTGAATATAAGATGATTTCGACCATTGTTCCAATAAGGTAAACGAGATAGGCGTGATGCCACATCTGGCGCATGCTCAGGAGACAGTGGATCGGCATCTAACGTATCTATTGCAGGCACAAAAAGACAAGCTTCATTTGGATCTCTGGTGGCATACCAAGATTCTCTGATGACTGACAGTACTTTACGATATGATGCACTAACTGGGCCATCACTAGGGTACACGTATATTTTTGGATCTTTACCACATTTTGAGAAGTCGAAGCATCTCTCCATTCTACAAGGAATCGTTCCTGAAGTCAACTTTCTATGCGGTTGAGGAGACAGCTCGTACAGCTCTTCTAAAGAAGCAAAACTGGCCAGTTGTCTCAGACGGCTGTTTTGAGTTCGTTCCGACTTGAAATGATAATATGTACCGAAATAACAATATACCAAAACTGCACAGGTAAAAGACAGAAGAACAAAACGTTTTTTGGCTTGCATATTTAAAACGTGCAATTAAAAATGTCTTCAACATTGATTTCCTTCCTAAGCAGTTACCCAAGATGTAATAGTAAAATCATTTAGATATTTATTTATTTCTATTGCCAAAATCTCTATAGAATCCAACGACCCAACAGTACCAAAACATTACATTTTTTTTAATGACTTGACAGATGACAGCTGGACTCCACAGAATATTTTTTTTTTTTTTTTTTTTCGTTCGCCCTTCTCGGGCAGGCTAAGGTCTTGGACCATACCGCCTCGTCTTCAGTGTAATTTATAACATTCTTTAGTTCATTAGAATACGGGTGTAACAGATTCAAATGGTTTTTGGAGTATTTGGCAGCAAATTGTATCGAGTCAGCCTTCCCAGTAAGCTTTGCGGAGGTAGTCTATACTACAATAAAATTCTCCGCTCCACTGTCCTGAGATCGCTTCTGTCAATGATTTCACATATTGTCCAGTTGCGTAGACAGTTGAGACACAAAACTACACCAATTTTATATCACAATATCCACTAGGTTTCAATTTGCAAATAATATTAACAGCCGCTGAACTTCACTCGAAAAAATCCCGCCAAAAACCTCCAGAATATAATTAAGAATAACACCACCAGCCTTATAAGATAAAGCTAAGTGCACACACCCCAGCGCTTGTCACTTGCTGACGTGGTAACACATTCTACTTTCTATTCAAATAATTTTCAACGATAGGTATAGGTCTACCGGAATCTCATGGCAAAAGTGGAAATAAAAATTTGTTGTGTGCAATAGTGGGGAAATTGGATTAAACGATCTTGATACTGTTTAATTTTGATTTATGTCTTTACCACCCTAAATTAGAGTTTAGGGTCCTGAAGACCGTGTACCTGAATGCTACGGTTGAAAATTTTGGGACCCCAACTCCCTAACAGTTATTACATAACCCTAAATTAAGCTATAGGGCCTTGAATACCGTGTAAAGTGGACCCGACCTAATGCAGTCCTATAGGAGTTCCACACTATCCAATTTGTAGAAAATATAACTAGGAAATCGGGAGATGTAATCGCAGTTAGAACAGATTGGATCCAATTAAGTATATATTGGAGGTCCAACTGCTTTACTTCCTAAGTTGTCTACGATTTAGGTGTAATGCTTAGATAAAGTACCTATAGATGGAGCCATGGCGTGGCCGCACATGAAACAACAATAACAATAACACTTTGGCTTTTACAGCCTAGAAAACTTCAACCCACCATTACACTGACACTTATTATCTATAAATAACCCAATTCCTTGTCTCAATAAACACTTAATTCCGCGAAATCACAAAAAAATCAAACACGATCTAGTTAGTTTGTCAAACCTGCCATGACAAATAATAAAAGCCGGCCATGGTGACAAAGACAAAAAATAATCTTTTGTCCTTATTATTTACATGGGGCTGCCAATTAGCGATCTCGCTCTATCAATCAAGCTCATTTTAAGGCTAAATCTATAGGTACGTTATCTAAGGTGTAATATTACAAACTACTTAGAGATACAGACGGAAACAGAAAATTAAATCTGTTCGCGACGGCACGTCACCATTTAGATAGGTAGTCATATGTAAAATATAAATAGTATTGACAGACACACGTCTGCTCACCCCAGAGCGCCATCGCATACTAAGCGATGTCGGTAGGTGAAAAAACCTTTTATAGTAAAGCTCGTAACTAATTTTTGCTCATGTTTTTGAGACACTAAAATTATATTTTATGTGTCTATCGGTATGTAATAGAATTATATAGTCTAATAACAATAAATTAGAAGCATTAATATGCATACTGACTATGTTATTACGGAAAGAAACAAGTATTTAACTCCGTAAACACAACCATCATCAACGAGCGTTTAGTTCACAATGACCTGTAAGAGGGCGGCACCTTATATTTATACTAAAACCAGTTATTGTAGAATTTTGATAACTTTAAACTCATGTTTTAGGGGCTTTTACATAGTTTATAGTGCGCATATAGCGCTTATGTGTTAGAGTTATGCATAAGGTACCTTAGATATATGATAAATGTATAGTTTTAAGGAAATAAAAATATTTTGTTTACTTATTTTAGGCCCCCAAAATTGGCAGGGTATCAAGTAGTGCTATAGGTATTATATTCACCTACCAATCAGATTATTTCCTTACACGTAATTGTTTTGTTAGGAAACATCATCTAGGTGTTCTAGATGAGATAGCTGGATACCATGACTGAGAAATTATACATAATAGCAGTACATGGCCAGTATTAATACAGTTTCACTCTGAAAATGCAGATATGCATACATTTTTGCTCGAGTAAGTATTCAGAAAGTTCGATACAAGCCTTTTAGCACTTCTGGGTGACCTAGAATTCTGTCTAGGCTCCTATATAGATAGCGCCTATGTAATTCTAGTACATAGGCGTCACTTACTTGAGAGGATGTGTCTGTGTATGCCGGCATGGACGTTTCTATGCGTCTGCCGATGGGTCACTGCGTCCAGGGACATTTGGTGCCTATGGTCAGCTATAGATATGCTGTCTGAAGCATTACCTTCGTGAACCCTCAGGCAGGCGCCTACACTCAGTCATGACACGGAGCTAGTATATAGGGGTATTTAACGCACACAGACACATTAAAGCTGTGAGACGACGTAAAATTTAGTATTCGGCCGCTTCCCGGCACCTTAAGCTGCGGAAAGGCTGGTGGTACACCCATCAGGGTACCGCCGTCAGACAGCCTAGTTTTCCAGCTACCCAACCACACTTCCGGAAGGAGCTTAGCTCTGGTGGTTGAGGAGTTAAGCGACCTGATATGGTGCGAGGTTACATGGATTTGCTATGTAAACAAACTTGTAACAAACGATAGCTCATCAGGGGTTGGACATGTAGCTACCGGACTTCTACCTTGGGATAGCCCATCACGAGGGCTACCCGGGTGTGAATGTAACTTGAAAATCCACCCAGCGGTCTGAGTAGGAATCGAGTTTATGTGCCAAGATCAGGGGCATAAGCTAACTTCTCGCACCATTTCGCGGCTGTACGCCTGATGGTTTTGAATATAACTGTAACACTTATGTGTGTCAACGGCCCAGTAGGAGGGCTCCAAGTCCCTCGCTGATACCCTAGAGCTAACGTGTCTAGTTTTAGGAGAAACTCGATTGTAAAGCTTCAAACTGGCGGGAATTCCCTTTCTTCGACGTTCTCCTTACGAGAACTCCCTGATGGTAGGGGCTAGGGACCTGGATCAAAGACCGGAGGGAAGGTCTCCTCGAGACCTATCCAAAAGTACAAGTTTCACCAGAATCGGTCCAGTGGAAGGGTAGTTCCTGTCAGTTTCAAGCTACGAGTCTTAGGTTATATTTTTTGAAAAATAAAAGTTTTTGCGGTCGGAATGTTGTGGTCCTCGTCGCAGTCGAGTTCGCCTGTTTAATAGTGCGCAGGCGCGTGAACATATCGTAGCCATTATTTCACTTAAAGTATTTCCACGCATCATTGCGCATCGAGGACCATGAAGGAACATCGCTTTTGGCCATGAACAAATAGTTTTTTATTTAACCTGGACATCACGTTTTCACCTCAACCTACTTGGCAGCCTTCAAGTGTCTCCAAGGTCCATAGTTACCAGATGACAACTGAACAATAGGTGCAAGGGGCGTCAACGCGTTCAAGCAGGAGCCTTACAACCTCCTGATTGCCTGTCGGTCTTGGACGATCACGTCCGTCCCGTACAAAATCCAATAATATTCCAATTTATATCAATATCAATTAAGATCATATTCCAGATCAAATTAATGTACTGCGGAATTGTATAATAACTTAAATGGTTCGATAAAAAGGTTAACGATGGTATATATTTATCTCCTAAGGATAACCCACAGTAACCATTTTTATATTTTACATATAACAAAAAAACATGGGTAATTTACCAAGCTATTTTAAACAATACAGAATTATTTCTTATCCAATGAAATACATTAGATACGTTGTACATTTCATGTAAATCAAAATTGCCCTTTACAGCATATCATTATAATGAATATCTTAGGAGTTATCGCAAAATAAAAGCTAACGCGCGAAAATAAATTCATGCGGGCGGGCGGGCCTCACACTTGCTAACACCCAGTATTAATAGTAATCTTTGCTGACACTGATGACGAGCGGGAACCTACGAAAGAAAACCGGCAAAGTGCGAGTCGGACTCGTGCATGAAGCGTTCCGTACCATTATCGCAAAAGCGGCAAAAAAACAAGTTTGTTATAGGGGAGCCTCACTTAAATATTTATTTTATTCTGTTTTTAGTATTTGTTTATAGCGGCAACAGAAATACATCATCTGTGGAAATTTCAACTGTCTATCTATCACGGTTCATGAAATAGAAGCTGGACAGACAGACAGACGGATCGTGGAGTATTAGTAATAGGGTCCCGTTTTTACCCTTTGGGTACGGAACCCTTAAAAAACGCAGTGATGTAATACCTATGCTCTATTACCCGTGCGAAGCCGGGGCGCTTGTATTTTTTTTTTTTTTAAAAACGTTGCCCCACACTAGGAATTTCTTCCTGTATCGTGGGTGCGTTTACAAACATATAAACTCACAAACACAACACCCAGAGCCAGAACAACTATCTGTAAATCATAGAAATATTTGTTCCGTGCGGGAATCGAACCCGCGACACGCAACGCAGCAGTCAATCGCTCAACCACTGCGCCAACCGTGCGCCCGTATATATATTAGAGCCGTAACACACGTTCGGATATGGTGCGCTGCCGTACCATGTCCACGCCATATCTGACCGTGTGTAGAGTGGTCCGCCGGACATTATTATTATTAATTGAGTCCATCTCGTGTGTACTAGTGCTAACACAAGTCCGGATTTGGTCCGGCCGGACTGACTCCGCCCACAAATCCGTTCTCACTACACGCTCGAACCTGGTTCGCCGGCTCGGCCGGACGCATGGCCGGACGGCAGTTGCTACACGCAGGCTTGTCAACTTAGGGCTTTTCGCCCCAAATTTAGGGTAAAATATCCATGTTTGGCTTTTAATAAGGCCCAAAAAAATGGGCTATTTTTAGGGGTTTAACTAATATTTCATGCGTTACTAACGAAACCGATTGTCCCTTGTAATGCTGCAATGATGACACGATTCATTCTAAAACGAGATGATAGATCATTTGTTACATTTACCCCATTTCCGAAAGTTGTTTATTATTTTATTTTATTTATTTTATTTTATTGTAATAGGAAAACAAACAGTATTAACAACTAACAAATTTAACATCAGATTAACCAACTAGTAACCAATTACATGTTTTCGCATTTAATTTACTATAAAGAGCAAGCCTGTTAGAGAAAAAAAAAATGAATTACAATGATAATATGTACTTTAAACTATAACATACAATCACAATAATACCTCGTCTTGAGGTGCAATAAAAAACAGTTATTGAACCAATTCGAACCAATGTTTAGTAAGTATTCGAATGAATACTTGCGGTTTAGTAGTGAATAAGTCAAATTCAGAAAAGTCAACCAATTTATTGTAAGATTTAGCGCATCTTATATAGAACGAATTCTGTCTGTAATTTGTGCAGCAGCGGGGGACGTTAAGAAAAAGAAAGGGCATTCTAGCAGATCTGGTAGGGGCGCGTAAATTAATCTTAGAGAGAAGTTGCGGGGCGTCGATTAAAGATTGCGCTAACTTAATAAGTAAGGAGATATCTGATATACTCCTTCTCTCCCTAAGTGGAAGTAAATGGTACCTTTTGCATCTCGACTCGTAATTATGATCGCGGGTGTTACACTTGTACTGCAGGTATCTTGTAAAGTTTCGCTGGACAGATTCCAATCTTGAGATATAAACAGCATACATGGGATTCCAAACTTGCGAACAATATTCAAGTGAGCTACGGACGAAGGAACAGTACAAAATCTTAACTATTTTGACATCTGTGAACTGGGAGCAAGATCTTTTTAAAAACCCCATAGCTTTGTTAGCTTTATTAACTATGTGATCTATGTGCTTCTCGTAGGTAAGTTTGGAGTCGTGTATCACACCTAAATCTCGTATGAAATCTACTCGTTTTAGATGGGCATTCTTTAGAGTGTATGTGTGATGTTTATAATCATGTTTGACCTCAAGAATTCCGAAAGCTCAAAAAATGCCAAGTTGGAACTAAAACGATTAATTAATTAAACGAGCAATTATTAATAATATAAATATTTAATTCGTTATAATAAGTTCTAATAAAAAGTAATTAAAACTAAGTTATATTTTATTTACCCTAGTAAAACGATATACATTTTTTTATTATAAATATTTTTTTTAGTCAGGATTTTGGGTAATCCAGACCATGGACATCGGCATGATCGGCAACACTGACGACTAGTCGTAGTTGGTACGGCCAAATCAGTGAACAACCCTACACACGTCCGGATTTGGTCCGGAGCAGACCATATCCGATGGGAAAACAAGCGGACCGAGACGGACTCAATACTCTCTCAGCGTGTGTAGACACGCTCGGATATGTTACGGCCGGACTAACTCCATCGGATCCAAGGGCGGATTTAGGGAGGGGGCACTGCCCGGCGAGCATGGCCTACTGTGACATCGCTTAAGTCACACTTTTAATCACAGTTTGGGTGATAAACTCATTTTGTCTTAAATGCTAGCACGGCGGCGTGAGATATTTTCTTGACTTGTGGCATAACTTCTTGACGTTTATTTTTTTCTTTTTCGGTAATTTTCCAATTTTATTGCAGTTTCGGTTTAACCTTGGCCATAAAAACCATTTATGTTCTGAGAAGCATAGCCCTACGACGCAGTGTTGCCGAATTATGGGCCTCCGTATCTTATTTTATTTTGCATATTTCCAAAATGATATCTCGAAAACGGTATGTCCTAGGCCAAAAATAACCAAAATTTAGCCCCCTCCCTTGCTACCCCCATGTTAGCAGCATCCCAACATGAATTACAAGTTTTTTTTTTTTTTACATAGCTTGTTTTTCGACTCGGTCATGACAAGTTATGATAAAATATGTCATGTCTTACAATTTGTCTTAAATGCTAGCACGGGACAACCATGTGACATAATTTACAGGCGCGACTTGCTTTTCTTGTTGTTGACTTCATAGTGCGACATAATTTGAATAGACGACCAAATAAAATAATACGTAAAATAGTATGCCGTTCATACAGCTAAACAACTTTTTAATTTTGTTGGGCATAAATTAATATTTGACCCACGACCATAGACTTATGCACACTTTATTTTTCTTTGTTTGTTTGATAACATATTAAATGTTTGTTAGAAAGATATATTTATTGTGAAAATTTTAATAATTACTAAAAAATATAATAGCTTGGACCAATACCGGTGGGCCCCTATTTTTTATATTTTATATGTTTTTTGGGGATTTTATTTAAGAAACATTTAAAAATGTAGAAAGCAAGAAGAATATGGTATAAAAGAAAATAATTATAAAAAAAAAATATCATAATTAAAATAAGAACAACAATTAAAAAAAATACAATTATGAAAAAGTGATAATATAAAATTAATTAATAATCCTGTAACATTTCAATTAATTAATAAGCATTGATCACCAATTCACCATACACACAAAATGAATTTATTGCCATTTGGTGCCGTAATTAGAAGGCAAATATATTTTTTTCAACTATAAAATTTTGTCACCACCTCCGAACGAAAGTGATACATTTTTCTAAATCATCTGTCAAAATGTGACATTTGTGACAAAACGGGTGCGCCCGTATTAGCAATTAAGACCCGATGAGTCCCAAACAAACGTCAGGAAATTTTCTCACGCCGCCGGTGCTATTATTTAGGACAAAATGGCGTTATCGCCCAAACTGCGATGAAATGTGTGACTCAAACCATGTCACAGTAGGCCGTGCTCGCCGGGCAGCAACAAGAAAGGCATGTTGCGCCTTTAAAATATGTCACATTGACCCGTGCTAGCATTTAAGACAAATTGTAAGATATGACATAATTTATCATGTCATGTCACAAATGTCTTGGGTACGCCCATGCTCGCTAGGCTGGGGCATGTGCCCATTTTGGACGGTACTGTGGAGATTCCATCACAGAATCCATCCATTCCATCTTAGAAGCAAATCAAATTATCAGAGCTGTTAAAAAATATGAATAAAATAACAGAAAGAAAGTATTCACCGCTGCACTGAAGAATGTCTTCAATGTTCTGGACTGAAGAGGGCTAGGCATCAACGTCAACGGCGAGCACATCACTCTCCTTCGGTTCGCCGATGATAAAGATGTCATGGAGACCATGGAGGACCTCAGTACAACGCTCGATTACCTCAGTAGAGCTTCCGAAAGACTGGGTCCAAAAATGAACATGGACAAACCAAGGTGATGTTGAACGCCCATGTCGCACCCACTCCTATCAAGGTCAGTGGCTCCACAGTTAAAGCCGTGGACGAACATGTCTACCTGGGACAAACGGTCCAGCTAGGCAGGTCCAACCTCGAGAAAGAGGTCAACCGTCGAATCTTCTCATCCAACTTCCACAGTGTCTCAAGATTAACCTATGGCTCTGAGAAGTGGTCGCTCACAATTGGCCTCATCAGGAACCATACAGTCCCCCAAAGGGCAATGGAGAGGGCCAGGTTCGGAGTGTCCTTGCGTGATTGAATCAGAAATGTTGAGATCCGCAAGAGAACCAGGGTTACCGACATAGCCCGAAGAATTGCCAAACTGAAGTGGCAGTGGGCAGGGCACATTGCTCGCAGAACAGATGGCCGATGGGGTAGTAAAGTTTTGGAGTGGCGACCGCGAACCGGAAGACGTTGCGTTGGAAGGCCTTCCGCCAGGTGGACTAATGAGACTAATGACCTGGTGAAGGTTGCGGGGATCCGCTGGATGCGGGACGCACGGGACCGATCCCGGGGGCGAAGCTTGGGGCAGGCCTATGTCCAGCAGTGGACGTCTTCCGGCTGATATGATGATGATGATGAACAGAAAGAACATGCGTGTCACAAGTGGCAGTAATGATAGCCACTGTAACGGTTCGGGGCCAGGCAGGTAAATTAAACTCTCGAAGAGAGGGTAGATACAAAAATTTATTTAAAAAAATATTATATAAAATAAAAAATAGAAACCCAGCAAGAGACTGGTGTGAGTTCTCGATATCGAGCGCGTGGTAGGTTCTAGACCGCCGAAAGAAAACCACTATCCTGTAGTTCCAGAACGTAGGTGACTGGTGGCAGCCAGGTAGGTAGGTCGATCTTCGTATCGGAGGGTAGGTAAGGTTATGTTCGGGCGAAGTCCAAACACAGAAAATTGGTTAGGTACTTTTATATTTAGTAAGTTTAGGTACAGTTTACAAGGTTTTAGGTTCTTGATAATATTGGTCGCTCACACTGGCGGTCGGTGGCCGATTACCGGCGCGCGCGCCGGCGCACGCCGGTCTGCTGTGACGACGGCGATCCCCTCTCGGTGTGGTGGCACCCCCGCGCCCGGAACTGGTTTGCGGCGCAAACATCCTCCAGGGCGTTGAAGGAATCTTCTAAATCCCTCCTCTTCTTCTTCAGTTGTCCAAGGGAAACTATTCCTTGTGGTGGTTATCATAGGTTGGTTGGCGGACATCGGCAGACGACAAAGTTTATTTGTTGCTCGTCTGATGGTTCCTTTGGCGACCGTGACAGGACTTCGAGGGCTTGCAGAGCATCAGAGGTCAACACCAAAAGGGAGTAAGCCCGTTCCTTTGTTCCTTCCAATATTTCCATATACCTACTTACTATTTTCCAACTTCTATTTGCTGTGCTAAGTGAATGCTAACCGATCAAAGTGTCGGAAGGTATCTAGCTTGTCGCGTATCTTCCTATTGTTCCTTATGTAAACGGTAATTCACGCTTAATAGACAGCTATCGTAATAGTTTCCAGTAGAAATTATTAACTATCAATACAGGCCGGTCGATTCACGTTCGCACTCCATTTTTCATTAATTTTGCAGCCTATTTTGCGAAAAACATTTTTGTTGAAAGTACCTACTTAATTACGTAACTTTAGTACTTTTCAACGCCTATTATTTAGCTGAACCTAGTTTTATCTATCTTTCTCTATACTGTTTTCCTACTATCTCTGTCGCTATACATTTATTATCAAAAATTGTGTGGATAATTAACCCAATTTGTAAAATTAGTTTTTTTTTTGGAAAATTCCTTTGTTAAATTTAAATAAATTCACCTACCCCGTTAAAAATATAAAAATTTGTAAATAACCAACTTATTTCTCATGCAATTTTAGAAAATTCTACGAACTTCTATCGACCCTGCCGGCCCTGTGGCCCTACGTCCGTGCTCGGGCGGGTGGTGCCCGGTGCCCGCGCCGTGTCGGCGCCGCCTCCGCGCTCTCGCGCGTGAGTCCCTCAAGCGCAGGCGGTGTGTTGGCGCGCTCGGCGCCTCGGCCTGCACTCAACCACCGCGCGGCGCCGTTTTCTCGTGCGCTGCTGCCGGTTGACGGGCTCGGCAGCAGCTGTGTGGTTTGAACTACTGTCGGTTGGATTGTTTGTTAATTTATTTGTGTTTATTTTTTATTTTGCCCCACTCATTTACTAAAATGGCTGAAAGGGAATCGACCACGAAAGTTAAAAGTCCGCTTCCACTATTAAAAATAGATTCGACCGGTAAACCCGATGTAAAAGATTATTTAAAATCGCTAATTAAAAAACGTGCGGGTTTTCGAAGTCGGCTAACAGTTTTAAAAAAAATTATGGAAAAATATAAAATTTCTGATATTACCAGGGTATCGAACTTGGAGATAAAAGAAATTTCTTTAAGACTAAATCAATTAAAAGAATTAATGTCTAACTTTGATCGCGTACAAGCAGACATTGAAGAATACTCTGATAATTTGGATGAACAGATTTCAGAACGGGACATTACTGAAACTGAGTTTTTTACACAAATAGCTTTTGCTCAAGAGTTGGTCGATTTGCTTTCAACTAAAAATAAAGAAAGTCACGCCTCTAGTGGAGCAACCTCGGGCTGTTGTCATGGTCATAATAATGATTCAATAAGACTTCCAATTATTAATCTACCCACTTTTGATGGTAGTTATGCTAAATGGCTTGAATTTAGGGAGACGTATAAAACCCTTATCCATGACAACGAATCGATTGCGCCCATCAATAAATTTCACTTTTTACGAAATTCTTTACAATCGGGTGCCAGTGTCGTAATTAGATCGTTGGAATTTGTCGCGAGGAATTATGAGCTTGCTTGGGATACATTGTGCAATCGATACAACAATAAAAACATTCTGATCAATAATCACTTGAACGCATTGGTTAACTGTAATACTATACAAAAAGAATCTTTCAAGGCTTTGCGGTATTTAATTGATCAGGTGTCTAAAAACATAAATGCTTTAAATACGTTGGACGTTTCTACCGAGAATTGGGACCCGCTGGTGATATTCTTGGTCTCAGCAAAGCTAGATCCTAGGACTAGCAACAAGTGGGAAGAATACAAAGGCAGATTGTCTAACCTACCCACTTTAGATGATTTTAGAGGATTCATAGAAAATAGGGCTAATGTTTTAGAAACTGCTAGCTGTCGCAATTTAGAAAACAAATCTACCCAAGGTAATAATAATAACAAAGAAAGCAGGACCACTAAATCTTTTGCTACCTTCACAAATGATAAGGACTCGCAGCATTACAGAACCTGTCCCGTTTGTGATCAGCCTCATCTCGTGCACCAATGCAACAAGTTTAAAGCGTTGAGTGTTGAGGATAGATTAGGCGAGGCTTCAAAACACAAGTTATGTACAAATTGTTTACGAAGCGGACATTTCAACGCCCAGTGTAGTTTAAAAGGGTCTTGTCGTTCCTGTAAAAAGAAACATAACACATTATTACACAAAGGAGACACAAATAAAGTACTTACCGAGTATTGCGAGTCTTCTAGTCTACCTGTTAGCTTAGCTGCGGTCTCCTCCGGACAAGTCCTCCTGTGTACGGCAAAGGTGGAAGTTATTAATAAACAAAATAAAACTACTTACCTTGCTCGCGCGTTGCTAGATACTGGCAGCCAGTCGTCATTCATCACGAGGAACCTAAAAGAGAAGTTAGGCCTTTCAACTGAAAGTATAGATATATTAAACGTATCAGGCATCAACGGAGTGGCTTGTCCTATAACAGAGCAGTGTCAGGTGAACATCAAATCATGCACTAGCTCATTCACAAAAAATGTCAATTGTTTTGTTATTCCGAAGGTGACTGGCAACTTACCTAATTTTGAAATTGATGTTAAGAAATTAGGCCTACCCGAAAATGTAACTTTAGCTGATCCAACGTTTTACAAACCTTCAGAGATAGATATTTTGTTGGGCGCTGATATTTTTTTTGACATTGTTTCGTCTAACAAAATTGCACTAGGTTCAAATAACCCTATCTTACTAGAAAGCGTCTTTGGATGGCTAGTAGCTGGTCCAACAGGTCATAGCAACATACAATGCAATTTTGTGCAAACCCAATCGTCACTTCAAGACATCCATAATTCTATACAAGAAATCCAAACGTCACTACAAGACATCCATAACTATATGCAAAAAATCCAACCGTCACTTCAAGATATCCATAATTATTTACAAAAATCTGGGAGGTAGAAGAGTTACCCTCAGAAAATAAACTATAAAAAATATTTATATTCTCAACCCAGTGGCGTAGCGCAGGGGGGGCAGTGGGGCGGCCCGTCCCGGACGGCACTTTAAAGGGGCCGTTAATATTTCCCAATAAACAATAATTATATCTTAATAAGTTTGTATGCTATGTTCTTTCTAATAATATTTAAAAGTGTAACCTTTTTGTACGTTATATGAATAAACGGATTTAATATCTTGTAGTCATAAACAGGAAAGTGATCAATGTTATATAAAAGTCACAAAGCAAAACACTACCAGTTTTGTACGGAATAGAGTAAATAAAATTAACAAGCATACTCGGGGCTTTTCAATTGATCAATTACCAAACCAAGTTGACTCCAGCTGATTTGGGTTCAAGTCGAGTCGAGCCACAGCATCTGCGTTCGTGCTTGTTGTGGTGGAAGGAGCCTTCCTTCTCAAAGAAAGGCACTTCGGATTGGCCTACCCAACCTTAGCTCAGACCTCATGACTTACCTAAAGCTTAAATTGGAGTTCATTTGACAGTTGATGAGACTTCTAATAAACAGACTATAAATAATCAGTCGAATGACATAGCCTGCGTCAAACAATGTAAGCCGTGTTACAAAAGCCAATTTAAGCATTTTTGTTGGTCTAACCGTCAAAGCCTTGCATCTTGGAGTAGCCAGCGACCTTTAAACTGCGGCATTTATTATGTTTCTACGCAGGTTCATGTCACGTCGAGGCAAACGTAACATATCTATAGCGACATTGGCAAAAACCTAGACGGTGCAATCAAAGAGTTGGGCAAAATGTTTGTCACGATCCAGTCGACAGTCAGTGTCAGACTTCGCAGCGAATGAAGGCATACAATTTGTTTTTAGTCCGGCCTATGCACCCACTTCGAATATATTTGGGAGAACGAAGTCCGTTCCTCAAATAACCTTTTATATGCGCAGCTGGCAATTCCTATCTGACCTTTGAGGGGTTGGCTACACTTTTCTCATAAATATAAGCTATACTCAATCCTCGTCCACTTATCCCACTTTCATCCCATCCCATTGACTTGAACCTTCTCACTCCAGGGCACTTCCTGATTGGTCGACCATTAATATCGCTTCCATCACCGCCTATTAATACAAAGAATCTACACAGATACCAACGCATCGAACACATACCGGGAGTACATGGCTGAGCTCCAACAGTGAAGCAAACTGTCCGCCCCTGCAAGTAGACGACCTGGTCGTCGTGAAGGAGAACAACCTCATGGCGTTGCAATAGAGAATGGGGAGAGTTTCCAGAAACTTTATCCAGGACGAGACAGCATTTCCAGAGTGGCGGACGTCTACGTCGCCAAAGGAACCATCAGACGAGCAACAAATAAACTTTGTCGTCTGCCGATGTCCGCCAACCAACCTATGATAACCACCACAAGGAATAGTTTCCCTTGGACAACTGAAGAAGAAGAGGAGGGATTTAGAAGATTCCTTCAACGCCCTGGAGGATGTTTGCGCCGCAAACCAGTTCCGGGCGCGGGGGTGCCACCACACCGAGAGGGGATCGCCGTCGTCACAGCAGACCGGCGCGCGCCGGCGCGCGCGCCGGTAATCGGCCACCGACCGCCAGTGTGAGCGACCAATATTATCAAGAACCTAAAACCTTGTAAACTGTACCTAAACTTACTAAATATAAAAGTACCTAACCAATTTTCTGTGTTTGGACTTCGCCCGAACATAAGTGTTTTTCGACTCGGTCATGACAAGTTATGATAAAATATGTCATGTCTTACAATTTGTCTTAAATGCTAGCACGGGACAACCATGTGACATAATTTACAGGCGCGACTTGCTTTTCTTGTTGTTGACTTCATAGTGCGACATAATTTGAATAGACGACCAAATAAAATAATACGTAAAATAGTATGCCGTTCATACAGCTAAACAACTTTTTAATTTTGTTGGGCATAAATTAATATTTGACCCACGACCATAGACTTATGCACACTTTATTTTTCTTTGTTTGTTTGATAACATATTAAATGTTTGTTAGAAAGATATATTTATTGTGAAAATTTTAATAATTACTAAAAAATATAATAGCTTGGACCAATACCGGTGGGCCCCTATTTTTTATATTTTATATGTTTTTTGGGGATTTTATTTAAGAAACATTTAAAAATGTAGAAAGCAAGAAGAATATGGTATAAAAGAAAATAATTATAAAAAAAAAATATCATAATTAAAATAAGAACAACAATTAAAAAAAATACAATTATGAAAAAGTAATAATATAAAATTAATTAATAATCCTGTAACATTTCAATTAATTAATAAGCATTGATCACCAATTCACCATACACACAAAATGAATTTATTGCCATTTGGTGCCGTAATTAGAAGGCAAATATATTTTTTTCAACTATAAAATTTTGTCACCACCTCCGAACGAAAGTGATACATTTTTCTAAATCATCTGTCAAAATGTGACATTTGTGACAAAACGGGTGCGCCCGTATTAGCAATTAAGACCCGATGAGTCCCAAACAAACGTCAGGAAATTTTCTCACGCCGCCGGTGCTATTATTTAGGACAAAATGGCGTTATCGCCCAAACTGCGATGAAATGTGTGACTCAAACCATGTCACAGTAGGCCGTGCTCGCCGGGCAGCAACAAGAAAGGCATGTTGCGCCTTTAAAATATGTCACATTGACCCGTGCTAGCATTTAAGACAAATTGTAAGATATGACATAATTTATCATGTCATGTCACAAATGTCTTGGGTACGCCCATGCTCGCTAGGCTGGGGCATGTGCCCATTTTGGACGGTACTGTGGAGATTCCATCACAGAATCCATCCATTCCATCTTAGAAGCAAATCAAATTATCAGAGCTGTTAAAAAATATGAATAAAATAACAGAAAGAAAGTATTCACCGCTGCACTGAAGAATGTCTTCAATGTTCTGGACTGAAGAGGGCTAGGCATCAACGTCAACGGCGAGCACATCACTCTCCTTCGGTTCGCCGATGATAAAGATGTCATGGAGACCATGGAGGACCTCAGTACAACGCTCGATTACCTCAGTAGAGCTTCCGAAAGACTGGGTCCAAAAATGAACATGGACAAACCAAGGTGATGTTGAACGCCCATGTCGCACCCACTCCTATCAAGGTCAGTGGCTCCACAGTTAAAGCCGTGGACGAACATGTCTACCTGGGACAAACGGTCCAGCTAGGCAGGTCCAACCTCGAGAAAGAGGTCAACCGTCGAATCTTCTCATCCAACTTCCACAGTGTCTCAAGATTAACCTATGGCTCTGAGAAGTGGTCGCTCACAATTGGCCTCATCAGGAACCATACAGTCCCCCAAAGGGCAATGGAGAGGGCCAGGTTCGGAGTGTCCTTGCGTGATTGAATCAGAAATGTTGAGATCCGCAAGAGAACCAGGGTTACCGACATAGCCCGAAGAATTGCCAAACTGAAGTGGCAGTGGGCAGGGCACATTGCTCGCAGAACAGATGGCCGATGGGGTAGTAAAGTTTTGGAGTGGCGACCGCGAACCGGAAGACGTTGCGTTGGAAGGCCTTCCGCCAGGTGGACTAATGAGACTAATGACCTGGTGAAGGTTGCGGGGACCGATCCCGGGGGCGAAGCTTGGGGCAGGCCTATGTCCAGCAGTGGACGTCTTCCGGCTGATATGGTGATGATGATGAACAGAAAGAACATGCGTGAAACTCTTGTCTTTCATAAACCTAACATACTTGAACTTGTAGAAATAAACATGAAGTATCATAATTCAAGTTTATTTCTGACGGTTATTGTTGATTTTCTTGCCCGTCCGCCCCTAGTGCCCCTCCCAGAAAAAAATCCTGGATCCGCCCTTGCCTCCCACAAATCCGTGGTCCGGCCGGACCAAATCCGAACGTGTGTGCGTGTGCGTGTGAACTATTAAAGACGGCTAAATAAAAATTGTCTGGTGGTTGGTTGTTCCAACCAAGGTCGGAATGTGTAGAAGGGTATCAGCTGTCAGCTCAGCAGCCGCAGTCAGTACTGCAAAAATATGCGAATTTGAAGACGCACGCGTCTGCGACAACTGTGAAGTGTGAATGAGCAGTGGTTTCGTCGTACGTCTTTTTTTTATAAGTAGGTTAAAAAAGTTGGCAACATCGATCATCAATACTGATAGGTAGGATAGGGAGGGTTTGGTCACGGTTACCAACTTAGGGATTTTGTCCCTAAATTTAGGGACTTGAAGTGTTAAAAGAGACATTTTTAGGGACTGGAATTTTTTGGGGATTTTTTTAGGGATTTCATACAAAACTTGCAAAGTCGCAAACAAAGCGTGTGTTTTCAGTTTTGTGCGTAAAAAGGAAAGCACGATATGTTATTTATATCCTCTAAAATGGTACAGAGTATCATGATGGTACGATTTTCCTTATATCGGAATTATGGATCGTGAGTAAAACTGAATCATACTGTGGACACGATCAAGAACTTCATCGTACTTACGTATGTATGACTTGACTATGACGAGCAACAAGATGATGATGTGGTTCTGGAAATACCTATTTAACAACTTTGCATGATTGTATTAATTCAATAAAAAAAAATCATCGGCTTAATATGTAAAGTTTTATTTTATGACCTACGAAATAATTTAGGTATAAAAGTTATAACACATAAAATTCTATTTAGGGATTTTAAGGGAAATTCAGAAAAAAATGGGGAATATTTATGGTAATGGTTGGTAACACTGGGTTTGGTTGGGTTTTTGCTTGCTTGGTGGTGTGTGCTTTGGGCCGGTGCCGTGCGTGAATCTTATCAAGAAATATTGATATTAACATTTTTTCGATTGTCTATCGTGGTGAGTTATTGTATTAGTTTTAAGTGCAACTTTTAATCACTTTGAAATCCAGCAGAATGTGCATACTTCGAGCTGCAAGGCAAATGGACGCCATCGGCCATTTTCGTTTGTAGTGGATGCGATTCGGCGGTGATGGTTTTGCGCGTTAAACATTAAATCGATTGCATTTATTAATCAATCATGATCGTACGAATTCCTTGTCAGTGGGTCGTCTTAAGGGCGAACTTTAAATTGCTATTAACACAACCCGACCCGACGCCGACGTAGTACGTGGCTGTAACTTCCGTACTTATGTAGCACTTCAAACACAAAACTATCCCTACAAAGCCGGAATTAATAGCATATAGATTTGGTACCAGCTAACCTGAGCGCTATTTAAAGTCAAACATAATGATTGAATAAAAATAATGACAAACAAATTTTCCCCTGTCAAAGTATTCCGCGGGAACGTACTGTCGGGATAAAAACTATCAATCCAGGATATGGTCTACCCGTGTTCCAAGTTTGAGCCAAATTAACGTTATCAGAAATCCAGACAGGAGGAATAGAGTACCTACAGCACGGTTGAGTTAGGTTAGCTGAGCACCCGAAATGTCAAACGACCCCACCCGCGCGGCGCCTCCCTTTCATCTCGTTAATAATTCATTTTTTATTGACACACACACAAGTTACATTAAAGAAACATTTTGTATAACGAGATGATAAACTTGTTACAAAATTTAAGTGGTAATGGGCTCCAAACTAGGCACAGCCTGTATCTTGGAGGGGCCAGTAGGCAAATTGAGTGTTCTCAATGTTACACAGCCTAAAGTTACTAATTGGGCATTAAAAAAATAAATTTAAATAATAATAAAAGAAAATAATAACAGGCAAAACCAAAAATTACATTAACAGTTATAATGCAATGAATAACATGAGTCAATTATAGTCCTCGCCAAACTTCTTGGCTGCCCTGAAGTTGGTTTACCGGATGCGCGAGGTACGAAACGGTACTGTTTTTGTATGAGATTTTCTACTGCGCAGCCATTGTAGCCAACTTCAGGGCGGCCAAGAAGTTTGGCGAGAACTATACAATACAATACTCATCTTATGTAAAATTAACAGAATCAAAGTAGCAAATTAAAATTGAATATAAGTTTATGTTATTGAGCATATTTTCATAGAAGTCTTGCCCCTAATATTGAAATAGCAATTTATTTTATAAATTTCATAGATAAATTAAAATCATAAGTCAATAAGTAGGGATTAACAATATCATTCAGTGATCAACAAATCTGAGTAGTTAGCCAATAGCAAGAGTCTAATGTCAGATTGAAATTGACATTTTGGGGGCTCAGATACAATGCTGACAACAGATCTTTGTGTCTCTGAATTGGCTGCAAGACCCTGCGCAGTAGCTATTTTTGTATCAATGTTGAAAGCGAAAATAGCATTATTAACTGTCTCTTTCAATCGCATCTAACTATGCAGTATACTCGATGACAAACTGTTTCTTGCGCAATGGTTGGCAGAGCCAACTTCTGAGACACAAAGATCCGCTGTGACTACTATATCTTGACTGTGTCGTACACAGTATTCAGAAAGGCCAAGAAGTTTGACAAGTTCTGTATATCTGTTTGGGGGGTAAATTTTATAATTTATGAATTATTCTGTATTTTGTGCGTTTAGCCGTAGGTATATAAAGATTTTTTGAAGCTCTTAAAAATATGACTTCTGAATAGAATGCCCCTAAGATGACCCACTGACCAATCTGTCCATATGAACATTTAGTTTTCATAAAGTAATATGTCCTTTAAAATAAAACTAAAATTTTGCAAAAAAATAATGTATTTTTATTGTTTATTATTTAAAAATAAACACAGGCCGAAACTGTAATCTGTTTTAATGGAGAGCAAAAAATCTGAAGACTCTTAACTGAAGACTTAAACATTGCCCATAAATGTTAGAAATTGACATGGATATGGGTTTAAAAAACAATATTTTTTAATATTTTCCACCTTTCATGCTCTGCACTTAATATCAAAATGTTTTTTTTTATGGCAATGTTTATTCAGTCAATATTTTTTATGTTTTTAGATGTCATCTCGAGGAAGAGGCTATGGAGGCAGGGGGAGCTATAGTGGTGGGAGAGGGAGTGGGTATAGAGGATCTTACCGAGGAAGTAGTACCCGAGGCTCTTACGAGAGTCGCGGGGGACGTGGTGGAGGCTACTCCTCTTACAATAATGACTCGCGATACACTAGTGGCAGTGCAAGTCGATACAATTCAGGTCGCGACAGGATGGAAGACTCATATAAAAAAGCATATAGATCTGTAAGTATGTCAAAATTCATAATCCCTTTCATTCTAGAAACATGTGCAGAATAAAATAGTTTTTCTTATTTTTCATTATAATGCAATCAGTCCAATGACTGATAAGATTTGTTGCCATAAAATAGTAGGCAACACTATTTTAATTTAAAATATTGTTTTATGAACAACTAACAAACCGACCTGGCTTTGCTTTGGGTTGGCTTATCTTTTTAATATTTAGCAAGGTACAGTCGAGTGCTACGTAGGTGTGGCTTGTTGCGAGATCGCCGAAAATATATATTTCAGATAAGAGTCCCGCCTATGGTCAAGGGTTCAATGTCAAGAGTTCCAAAAATTACAAAAAATGCTTGATCATCCGATGCCGGTTATGTTCCGTAGTCAATACCTCACGCTGCACATGTTCAAAGAAAGTCAATGGTTCTGAAGACCAAAAAATAATATATTTTCGTCGATCTTTCAAATTGCATCTACTCTTCATCTCAAATTTTCAACTTCAAGCTCAAATATCCTCTCAGTACCCAGACCAGCTGCAATGAACATTGTAATTGATTATTTGAAATATTTCAATGGAGCAAACACATTTTTTTTGTACTTATACATACATACATACATAAACTCACGCCTTTTTCCCATGGGGGTAGGCAGAAACTACAGAAAGCCACCTGCTACGATCCTTACATACTTCTTTTGCTTCAGAAACATTTATACATCTAGTCATACACACACGCCGGTTATAGGTACTGCGCACTTGGCCTTTTGCACTTTTTTACTTATGTTTTGGCAAATTCGCGCATATTAGTTTTGTAGGTAATGAAAATTTTGTTATTTCTGAGTTGGTCTCATAGTAAAAGTATTGGTCTCAAATCACTACATATTGTAAAACAAAGTCCACCGCCGCGTCTGTCTTTCTGACTGTTCCCGACAAACTCAAAAACTACTGAACGGGTTTTAATGCGGTTTTCACCAATAGGCAGAGTGATTCATGAGGAAGGTTTAGGTTTATAATTGAATTAATTTTTTATTTATTGTTGAAAATTTCGGAAAAAAATCAAGCCGCCTGAGAGCTTTTATTGAAAACGCTGCGGGTCGCTACTTAGTCATGAATATATATGAGTACACTAAACAACATTTGGGGGGGGGGGGGGTTAAAGTACCTCACCTCCCAAAATGGATATTGTTTTTATATAGTTTTTTTTTTTTTTAGGAAAGTTCTGCTAACTATTCCAACCGTGACTATGGTGGTCGCTCTGGGTCTCCAGATAGAAAGAGGATGAGGATGGAGGTCAGTATATTGTTTGCAGGTATTAACTTTTAGTTCTACAAACACTATTTCGACAAATCAACGAAAACATGAGAGTTTAAATGAAAGGAATGGCTGTTACAACAACTGTAGATACAGTAAGATTTGCTAAAACATACAAGTTGATGAACGACATGCTTATAGAACTATCACAGAATCATAAAATATAGCTATATAAAATCTTCCTAGAGGAAATCAAATTTAGAGGAAAATTAAAGATATTCACTGAAACATTCCCGACAGGCTATAATAATTTACGAATTATTTGGCGAACTTAGTGATTTATATAGCTGTGTATGTGTTATCTTGAAAATAGAGAAAATGAGAAAGATTGTGGTATATTCACTTGTTGGATTTGATGTACAGATCTCTGGTAAGCCATGATTTACATAAGCAGATAATATTATAATAATATTGATGCACACAGGCGTGAACTTATGACTTCAAGGATTTGACCAGGATACCGATAATTTCGAACTGTTCACAGCTGAAACAACTATGAGTATGATGTTATATCCCAAGGACTAATGAGTAGTTAGAATTATTAACCTTCCTGACTTCACCTAATTTAGATATGGACTACCCTATTTCTCTCATACAATGTCAAAGTGAGCATGTGTGATGTAACACTTCTTTTTAATTCATGTGCCTGAGCATTATCTACTCCTAGGCGATATCAATTACAAAGGAAAGATATATGTAAAAACAAAAACTATTTAGATGGTGAATCTAGAGAAAAAAGATTCTATTGCATTGGACTTTGGCAACACCTTGTAAAAGGAGTTAATTGATGCCTAAGGCTACTGTGTTTACACTTTGGCGAGGGCTAGAAAAGAAGATTATTACCATTTCCATCCTCATTAAACACTTTAACTGTTCTATTTCATATGTAAAAAGCGTGTCGAAAGAACCAAAGAGAGTTATGTACAGGGCTCATCGAGTGATAGACGTAGCCATGATGGAGGCGGCCATTACGGATCATATGGCGCTCGACAAGAGAGTTACAGCAGCGACAGGAGATCGTTCGGTGGCGAAGATCGGAGACGCTCGCCAAACCGAGAAAGCTACCGCAAGCCGAGCGGAATGGGTCCGCCGCGAGAGGTGACCAGGCCCGCGACGCGGCCGCGCGCTCTGCGCCGATCGTTCCGCGGCCGCAGCATGCGCTCGCGGGCCTCCTTCCGAGGCGCCCCGCGCTCTCGCGGTACATTTACCTCTAGGCGGTACACCGAAAGATCGCTCAGTTACACCCGTGCGTTCCGATCGCTCAAAGGCCGAAGGTAATTCGATACACTGAGTATGTACCCATTGCTTACATTTATTTATTTTTTTCACAAAACAACGAGAGTACCAGAGCTTGAGTGAGGCCGAAATCAACGCCAAGATTGAAATAAGATGGTAAAATCGCTGACGGTGAGCCGATATTGATATTAAAACCGATCCATGTAAAAGGAGATGCTCTAAGAAATGTAGAAATGAGAGCTACTAAGATGGTACAGCGACAGTTGTAATGAAAGTAGAATAAATAATTGGATATTGAATTTTATATTGAAGAATGAGTATGTGTCGCAGCCAACTAGCTCAAACAGCCATTTAGTTAACAGTCTAGCCTTGTTTCTAAACGGTGCCGTTCAAGCAGTGGCCAGAATGATAGTCAGTTACTCAATCAAGTAATTGGGCTAATGACTTGGATCGATAGCGTCGTTTAATTAAAAGACTAGGCGTTGTTGAACGAGTTTTTAGTATAATTAACAATGGATGGTATTTAAAAGTACTTTAATTTATTCCCATTTCATTTACCTAATTTTGCCTGTGTTCCACCAAATATACTGAATGTGCACCAAAATATGTTCATATAAGTCGACGTAGCCCCGCTGCGGGGCTCCTATTTCTGTCTGCAGGATCAAAAGTAACCTAGTCCCGTCATCTCGTTCGAACCTAACCTGTCCGTGTCGGGGTGCCCTAAGTTCCCGAGCTCGCTTCGCTCGCTCTTGGACTGATTCTTTGACCATAATTTTTTTTTTTTTTTTTATTTTTATTCGTAGATCAACTAATATTTGGTGCACGATCAGTATTTTAGATGTACCTTTGGATTTTTGGTAAACACAAAAATATTATCCATTAACAATTAGATATCGTGACATTTAGATTTTGACAACTTTCCAACTTATTAGTCCAAGAGCGAGCGAACTTAGCATCCCATCAGTCAACCCCTTTATTTTAACCTTGCAGACAGAAATAAGTCGCCGAATAATCTTACTTAAATTAAATGAACTTCTCAATAAATTAAATTATATTAAATGTTTAGGCCAAAGAAATCTTGGTCATTATTCAATCTTAACCATTAGTTTGAGTGAATATTATATCGATTAAAAAATTTCGTCACATGGAGCATTAGCCCAGTTCACTAAATGTTGTATTACTTAGGAAATCTTAGACATTATTAACCATTACTTTGAGTGAATGTTATATTGATTAATGAATTTCGTCACATGGAGCATTGGCCAGCCAGTTCACTAAATGTTTAGTAAAAAGGCTAGGCTTTTAATTGAAATGCTTATTTCACTAGTTGACTGCGACATATGTATTGCGATGATTACTTAAAAACTACAGGTACCCCGTTTACAATGGTCCAAAAAAAAATTAAGCGTTTGTCGAAGTACCGATTATTTTATAGTTAGGAGAAAATTTTGCTGAAACTAATTCGTATTATTTAGCAATAATATGTCTTAGATTTTTAGTCTAAATAAATTTGGAAAGGGAGTGTAGAAAAGACTTGACAGTTATTTTAAAAACTATTATGGAATGTGGCGTTCTGTAGTTTCTGCCTACCCCCATGGGAAAAAGGCGTGAGTTTATGTATGTATGTATTGTGGAATGTTGAGTCGTCCTTTTACGGTTTATCATGTAAAACAGGAAATTAAAAAAAAATGGTAAAAATTATCAGTAGACCATGACCAAATTGTATGTGTATGGCATTGGTGTCCTTTTTGGGGTTCCGTGGCTAACTTGCAAAAACGGTAGCTTTATTCTAGCTTTGTCTTTTGTGTCTGGATGTTTTACTCGGTATTTATATTGATGAAAGGTTTTTACTCTTTGTTTTTTCTAACTCTTTTTTTTGGAAGCCTGTGTATTGCTTTTAAAATAAAGGTGTTCATTGAAACTGATTTTCTCCTAAGCTGTGAAATAATCGCTGAACATATGTGGGGAATTCCGAAAAACCCTTAAAATAATATTTAGGACCACTCTAAACGGGCTAACCATTATTTATGTTAAAATTTTACTTGAAATTATGGATTAATATGTGTACTAATATATTTTTATATATCAACATGCAGCTCTGTCAAGTCTAAGGAAGAGGACGCATCCTCAACAGAAGAGGATTGGGATGCTGAAGAGAAGGAAGATCCTCCTGAAGAAAAAAAAGAGGCCAAAGTCAAATCTTTAAAGGTAAAGTATCAAGTAATTAATACGTGCGAAAAATATTTTTTAAGATATTAAATAATTCCGGTAAATTGCGTCAAGGCAGCATTCGCGCCCTGAGGCTTAGTAATAAATTAAATTAATAATAATAAAAAAAAAAGTTGCTTTAATTAATTAGATGCATTGGTGGTGTACGACAATACACCTCGTTACTGTTCTGTGTATCTTTAATACACCTTGGTGGTATTATTTTTACGTAAATTATTGAATAGGTATGAAGACCTGCAGCCGTATTGCGTAATGAATTCGAAAAGGAAAAGAGTATAAAAAATCAACCAATCACATGCGAGATGAAAGACACGATGTGGATTTCCGTCGTATGTGATTGGTCGATTTTTTATATTATTTACCCTTTGCCTTGCCAAGTTCATTACGCAATAAGGCCGCTGGAAAATGCATTATTATCGTATATGGTTTTAGGGAAGTACCCAGCCAAGCCCAGTGATGGGTATCATAATTTTAGAAACCGGTTCGGTTCTACAAGGTTTACTCACGCTCCCCTGGGTAGGTATTGGCCCGTATAACCTACCTACTCCAAACCCTGTCACCCTCTCGGCAGTGGTTCAAGTGATTTTTAGTTATTTCAATAACAAAATTCATAGGTGGAAGAACCTGAAGTATCAGACGCTGAGCAAGTTGAGGGCGGCGAAGACACGGACAAAGAACCAGATGCCGCTTCGGACACCGCGCCGCCACGCCCACGTCCCTACGTGCATCTATCCTGCGTACACTGCAAGGAAAAGTGTGCCACTTTTGCGGTGAGTTTTCAAGCGAAATTTTCAGGGTCGTAAAAACCGAGTACAAGAAACGAAGACCCCGGAGGGTAACGATGTTATTTCCCACACTCAGGCTTACGTGAAGCACCTGGTATCCAGCAAGCACCGCGCCGCCATGAGCGCGGTGGCGCGGCGCCACAAGGCGCAGCTGCTGCGCATGCGCGTGGCGCAGCGCGGCGCCCAGCGCGAGCTGGAGGCGGCGGCGGGCGCGCAGCTGGCGGCGCGCACCACGTTCTGCCCCGTGTGCCGCCTCAACCACCGCACCACGCGCCACGCGCACAACCTCACCGACACGCACCGCGCCATGAAGCGCTTCTTGATGCCCTTCTGTCTTATTTGTCGACTTACCTTCCGTTCACCCATGATTTATGAGCATCATATATGTTCTCTGGAACATCTTAAGGTGAGCTTCGTTTTGCTATTATACAAAAAATTAACAAGCAGAAGAAAAATTGCGAATGCGGTCGTCTAATTAACATTACTGGGACCTACCCACGTATCTGGGATTTTCTTGGTATCATCACTTTTGAGTTTGAGTTTTGACTGTCTAAATCCTTTGAATCGAAGTATGTGCGTCGCTGAAAGAATGCATTCATATTTAGATCATGTAGAAGCCTAACATATACATGTTAACGTTTATGATTCAGAGGAAGTCTAGCCAAGCAGCCCGCCGTGTAAGTCCCAAGGCTGAGGCTAGTGGTGACGAAGGCATGGACGTTGATTTGGACAACTTTATGACTCTGGACTCAGTGGGCGATGTCGATGGTAAGTCAAAATAAGGTCACACAATACAACAATATTAGTCATGTTTGACAATGCCTTTAATGTATTTACGTATTTTTCACAGAAGTTGAAGATGATGACTCTGGAGGCGAAAAAAAGGATGAATCTTCACCAAAAAAAACTAAAGTTGAAATTAACATTGGCAGTGAACATATTAAAAAGATGGAGGTACGAATCTGTGATTTAAACTAATAAAACTTTTTTACAAAAAAAAACCAAAACGATTTCCAAAACAAAACACTACAAAGCTAAAAATTAAATTTGAAATTGGTTTGTTTTTTTTTGTTAAAAAGTTTTTTATTTATCTCTTTAATTTTGGTAGGTACCTCCAAATACCATGAACATCATTTATAGCCAAAGTAAATCTCATGACGATTCCAATAAGCCCAAACACGACTAGGATCCATTGTTTTATTTGGTGTTCCAGTGCCTACCTTCTCTCTTGATCATCAGATCAGTTGGATGTTACCATTTTCATCAGTACCATCTAATATATAAAATTCTCGTGTCACAGTTTTCGTTGCCATACTCCTCCGAAACGGCTTGACCGATTTTAATGAAATTTTTTGTGCTTATCCGGTATCTATGAGAATCGGCCAACATCTATTTTTCATCCCCCTAAATGTTAGGGGTAGTCCACCCCAAAATTTTTTTTTTTAATTTTTAGACAAAATTTTTAATTTCTATTTTTTTATGATACAACATACAAAATACATACAATCCTCAATTTTCACCCTTCTACGATCAACCCTTATTTTTTAATAGCCATTCATAACTCCAGAACGCACGAACCGATTTCCACGGTTTTGCATTCGTTGGAAAGGTCTCGGGCTCCGTGAGGTTTATAGGTAGGGTAGGGTAGGGTAGTGTAGGGTAAGGTAGTGTAGGGTAGTGTAGGGTCGGGTAGGGTAGTGTAGGGTCGGGTAGGGTAGGGTAGTGTAGGGTCGGGTAGGGTAGGGTAGGATGTGTAAGGTAGGGTAGATAAATGTTTGGTCTTTTTATGGCAAAACAAAGTTTGCCGGGTCAGCTAGTTTATTTATAAGTATTTGCTTATCATAGTCTGTTAGCTGTTCGATATATCTTATACCCGTGACATACTTAGCATTAAGGAGTTCCAGTGACCATCTTCATCAGTTACTTTTCATCAAATAACACATTCTGAGTGTAAATGATTGCATTGTTGATAAAAACACTAAAATCGCTATATGTATCCCTATAATATTTGAGGAGTTCCCTCGATTTCTCTGGGATGCCATCATCAGATTCTGGTTTCCTTATCTCATTTCCAACAAAAAAATAATCATCAAAATCAGTTTATAAACGACGAAGTTATCCGCGAACACAAAAAAAAACCTCCTTTTTTGGAAGTATGTTAAAAATTAAAATGTTTAATTCTAGAAGTTCTGGACCGATTACGATATTTCAGTCACTGATGGAAAAGTAAACTATTATATTGTAAACCAAACATGTGTTTTAAAAACCTGGTATTTATGCCTTGCTTATCTAACGGAAGGCACTCGCTTTATGCCGGCTGTATAAACTCGCGCGAGAGCCCGAGGAAACGCTGTGCATTGAGTTTCTAAACAAAATACTTCATGATTGAACTCAGTACTGAAAGCAATCATGTACATCATCCTCGCGAGTTCGCGCGCGTGGTGTACAGCCGGCATAATGAATTATTGAAAAGTGAATGCTGGCGGTAAATCTGTACGGTCCTTAAGGGTGCCCAAGCCGGTCATTCCTCCATACAAACGTAGCATGGCGATTACTTTACTGTTTGACGGTGTACGTCCAAAATAAAAAATATATCAATTTGTCTCATCATTATCTAGCTCTGTATGGAAACAAAAGCATTAGGAGTGTGCGTGTATTCGTACGCGCACTAGCTTCTTACTGCTCATCACAGCGTCTATCCCTTCCACACAGACACGACTAGGGCACCCTTAAGAGTTGTTTTTAGAAATTAAAATAAATAGTTTTATTTTCTTATAGACAATGTAATCCACAGTGGCACAGAGGCAACATAAGCCTAAAGTACCAGGCTTGGGGCCTGGTACTTTAGGCTTATACCATTAAGAAGCTAGGGACGATTTTTTCCTCTTACCTTGAATTTTGTGTTATCTAGGTGTGGTGGTGTGAGTTATGCCGTATTTACTTGCCCCGAGTGGAAGCGGGCGGCACGGAGGAAGCTGAGACGCTGCGCCGTCACTGTCGCCTACGAATTCATCTGGGCCGCTACGTACAGCATCGCGACACTCGCACGCTTCGTAAACACGCCGAGAGAATTCATCGCCAATTACATCAACAAAAAGGTAGGATGAAGTTTCTTATTGTTTGCGTTTCTTTATTTATATTCCTATCATCATCATCATTTCAGCCGAAAGACGTCCACTGCTGGACATAGGCATCCAGCGCCTAAGAATAATATGCGGCATTTATATTCCTATACAAGGTGAAATTGAGAAAACTCAATACCCAGAATCTATTTATGTGCTCAGAGCTCAGCAGTCGTGTATGTAGCTGCCCCCGTGTTTGTGCCCGTAATATTCGTGATAGTGCACCTTGGCAGGCTTGCATTTCATGCTATGACTTGTGTGGTTGTCAGACTGAAATAACGTATAAAATAACGCCTTTCGTAATTTGAACTGTAGGAAATGGGTCATTAAAAATTTTGATAGTAAAAAATAAAATAACAATTAATTTAAAAAAAATATCTTTTCTATCTATTTTAATTCACTAGGTTCACTATAGTTAAAAACTAAGGCCATAAATGCCAAAATAAAAACTTAAGTTAATAGAAAAATACAATTTTTTTAAACAATGCACAAATAAATTATTATTAAATCAAACACATCAATTCACATTATACAATTTATATTATATAAATAAAAATGAATGGCAAAATTAGTTGCTAAGCGCAAATCTCGAAAAAGACTGGATAAATTTTGATGAAATTTTTGGATGCATTTGAGTGGGTCGCTGGATGGTTTTTCAGAATCCAAATTGGACCCGGTAGGTAGCGCTGCAATCTGGTTCGGGCCCGCCTGGCCAGGACAACGTCTATTGGTTCCGCTAGTATGATATAAAAGCTTATCATAGCATATATTATATTTTTTTTTATGGCTTTCTTTTCAAATATTCTGTTTTTTTAGAAGAGGAGAAAGAAGCTACTGCTGAGGCCGGGGAAGCCAAAACAGAAAATGTTGAGACTACTGAAGAAAACAAAAAGAAACTCGACAATGGTGCTGATAATGCATCTGGTAAGTAATTACATACGATACACGATAATAAAGAATCCATAAGACTTAACAGAGGTCACTATCAATTGATTTGTCTTTACAGTAAGAGTATCATATATATCGATTTTCGGCTAGGGGTGGATATGCAAGTCACATGAGAGCATATAACAGAGCAGCAAATCTGAGCTCTCAACCACATTGCGTAGCCTGTTGAACCACAGAAGTCGGGTTTGGCTAAAAAAAAACTGAATCAAGTGCGAGGAATTTTCGCCGCCGTTCTCTTCATGGCCAAATCTTCGTTCATAATGGAATGTGCGAAATTTCTCAGATATGATGCGGCGACATCCCGCTAAAAAGAAATAGGTCGGATACTTTTCTAACAGACTATGTATATTATTGTTTTTCAGGAAATGAGGATAAATTGTGGGCAGATGTTGATAAAGACATAGGAGAGTTACTCCGAGAAGTAGACCCCCAAGGCAATGAAGGCAGCGACGACGAGGAGGATCTTGGAAGGTAATAATGAAATTAAAAGTTTCTTAATCATCTAAGATCGTAGTCAGTGGCGCAAGTTGTTGTGTTATACACTGCTGTACCTGTTGCTTTCTTGTGGGTTTCGGTTATTTGTGCCCTAGTAAATCCAAAGTTGAGAGGAGGCCTGTGTCCCAGGAGTGGGAACATTAATAGGCTGATGATGTGATGTGAAATCCAAAGTTAAGGGAACTGAAATTGTGCCGAACGTGAAGTTCGCCATAAGCATCCAAATTACGGTGTACTTCTTGAAAGTATACCATTGTTAAATTGGCCTTCACAATAACTTTTTCTCTGTTCTTAGGTACGATAAATTTAGGAAGAGTGACAAGAAAACCAAAGCTGCTGAAAATGGCGAAAATCCCGTTGATGCTACGGATGCCGCTAGCGAGAAAAGCAATACCGAAGTTAACACAACTGCCTAAAAAAGCTGTCATTTTAAGAATTTATTTAGTAACGTAATTGTGCGTTTAATTTGCAATATATTAATTATTGTAAAATCCTTTATGTAAGTTAGCTGACTTAAATGAATTAAACTCCTAGTATCAAATTGTTTTATTTTTATTTTATGCCTTTACTATGTAAATAGATCATATATAAAGTACATAAAACAAAGCATTGAGATTGACAGCTTGTCGCTAAGCGTCACTGTCAAAATCAAGTACATAAAATCAATGTAGCATATAATGTAAGTGTCCCACTGTAGGGCAAACACCTAATCTCATACCGAGAAGGCACGAGCACTTTGCTCAAAACGGGCTGGTGATTTCAAACACGTAGTCGGGCCATAAGTTTTATCACATATGGAAAGTTAAATAAATGACACAATGAGTTACGCACTACAACCGTTTATATATCAAATAAAAGGATATAAAATACAGATTTAAACCACATTAAAATTATTCGAAATGTCCTCTTGCTTCGATACAAGCCTTCAATCTGCATGGCCAGTTATGCAGTCATCAATCGAAGCACGCACAACGTTCATGTCAATATCGGCGACAGCTTTAATCAGGGATGCTTTAAGTGACTCCAAGTTAAGTGTACTTCTCCTCTAAGTGCTGCCATATTTTGTAATCCAAGGGATTCGTCTGGACTGGATGAGGGCCAATCCGAGTGCATTACTCCAGCCAGATAATGTCGAAAATAGGTGAGCGTCAGAATCGCAGGTCAACAGTCTTATTTAGCTTTCAAATTGTGCCTAAAAATTACTTACCAATTGCTTATATTTGCTTACCATAATGAGAGAATTGCTTATTGCATCTATTAAAAGAATTAAAACATTTAAGGTTGACCGACCATTCTGATATCAGAATGGCTGGTCAATCTCTGTAGAGTAGTAACCATGTGGAATTACTGAAATTTTAATGTGCCAAAGATTGCTTATTAATTGCTTATTTCACAATTTATAAGCCTAGACCCAATATATCCTGTTATTCTATCTATAAGCTAGTCAAGAATTTAAAATCCCCTGTGCCTGTTAAATTTATGAGAGCAAGGTGACGTATGTCGAAAATTGCGTTTATATATCAAAAGGTTTTATTACTCGTTTCTTTATTTTCTGAAATAACCGAATGGGGCCTAGTTTCTATATTATTTTTAATCATGGCTGTATTTATTAACTTTGTATATCTTGCTGACATAGAATACTTATGTTTTGAATAGTGGCTTAACCGACATTTTTTTTTAAGTTGCCTGCCAATAAAGAGATGAAATTCATCGGCCGTACATTCATTTTTATAACTAACTGTCGTCGTTTTTTATGTGCGTGTGGACTGAGGGACCAAACTGGTATGTCGCAAAATAAAAATCGTAGGATTTAGTAGTAGACTTAAAACAATTGTAGAACAAATCTGGGAATTTCTAAACAAATTTATTTTTGAATCCTATGAAAATAGATAAGAGTAGTCTGACCACAAAATGCAGACAGTACTTTTATATTTTGTACGGTTAATTTTATGATAAACTAGCTGACCCGGCAAACTTTGTTTTGCCATAAAAACACCAAACATTTATCTACCCTACCTACCCTACCTTACACTACCTACCCTACCCTACCCTACACTACCCTACCCTACCCTACCCGACCCTATACTACCCTACCCTACACTACCCTACCCTACACTACCTTCCCTACCCTACGCTACGCTACCCTACCCTACCCTACACAAAGCAAAAATAGCTTATATAATAGCAATAAAGCTCAAATTGACTCTACGTTTTAGTTAGAAAACTTTTGTATGGGAAAAAGAAAAGGCCTGTTTTTATTTTTTTTCCGGCAATTATTAGATTTTTTCTCTCCGTAAAAACCATCTTTGAACTTCAACGAACATTTAAAAAAAAGAATTGGCCAAATTGGTCCAGGCATTGTTGAGTTATGCGCTTACCAACACATTTTACGATTCATTTTTATATTATAGATTACATGGCTTAAGGCGGTACCCCGAGCAAAACGCCGCGCAAGCCGTTTTTTGTGCTGTTTTTAGGAGCTATCTACTCGTTATTTAAAAAGAAATATCAATTAATAAAAATACATTAAATTTCTACATAATATTGATTCTAAAATGGTAGATTTAGTTTTTTTTTAAATGTTGTATATATTTCACTAATCTACTTCCAAAAAAACATAAAAATGAGAAATAATTATTGATTTTATGCATCTCCTCGTAAAGTGTTCATTGATTATTTTTTGTACTAACACTAATGGATGGACAATTTAGTAACGAACATTTTTGTAGAATAATTTTTTTCAAAATACCAAAATTCGATTTTATAAAGATTTTATTCTAAAATCTGGGCGTATTCACTACTGTTATTCATGCGCCACCAGTGCCGCTAGACCAATAGGAACGCTCATATCTCATGCCGATTTTTTGGTCAGGGTACCGTCTTAAATGTATTTAATAAAACAATAGATTACAAAATTAAATTATCAATTACTGCAATACTAATCAGCACTTAGGTACACTAATTTTGAAATATTGGTCATCATAGCTAAACGTTCGTTCATAAAACAGTGATATCAGTAGATAAAGGCAGATTATGTCTTTCTTGTTTTTTATAGCATTTAAATTTTTTATTTTTTTGCTACTCGTAATTATAAATAAATAAGTTGATTAGCAAGCTGTTTCCGAACGCAATCTTGAAGTAACATTGAATTAATCTACTATCATTTTTATGTAGGTATGATATGGCTGTGTTTCCACCAGAGATGTGCTAGGATGCGTAGCAAGGGATGTGTTGTTAAGAACCATTACTTCAAACAAAGTGATTCTATTGGTTCTTCGTCTTGGTTGATGTTGTTTTGTTGTGGCTGGGTAAACACCCAGGCTCTCTCAGTGTAGTTCTAGTGAAAGCTTTTAGTACATACAAAACAAAGGAAGGATGTGTGCGAGGAATGTGTTGCGAGGTACGTGTGCTAGGGATGGGCGCGAGCAGTGTTGCCGGTCTAGCGACTTTGTCGCTAGTTCCAGCGGATTTTATGAGTGGTTAGGTTAGCATAGGGCAAACCTGGGCCATGGGGTCCCAGGGCTAAGAAAGAAAATTTGGTTCAAATAAATATCAATGTTAAAACCGGGCAAGTGCCACTCGGACTCGCGCAAGAAGGGGTCCGTACCATTATCGCAAAAAATAATCAAAAAAATTAACGTTTGTTGTGTGGGAGCCCCACTTAAATATGTATTTCATTCAATTTTTGTTATTTTTGTTATAGCGGCAACAGAAATACATTGTCTGTGAAAATATCAACTGTCTAGCTATCACGGTTCATGAGATACAGCCTGGTGACAGACAGACAGACGGACCGCAGTCTTAGTAATAGGGTTCTGTTTTTACCCTTTGGGTACGAAAACCTGAAAATGGTTCAAAAGTCGATGAATTATTTTTTGTGGCTTACTCATATTTTTTGGTCGCCAACCACTCATGAACCCCGCTAGAACTAGCGACAAAGTTGCTGAAACGACAGCACTGGGCAACACGGGCACTCGGGCAATAGCGCGCACGCTCCGCTGCTTTCACACTTTATCTGAAACGAGCCCGCTACACATCCTCGCGCCGCCCATCTGTTCACCGATTCACAGCGTCGGTACGCATCCTCGCACCGCTCAGCTATCTCGCACATCTCTGGTGGAAACGCAGCCTAAATGTGTAGATTCTGTTTAATGCTACCCACCTACCTTAAAACAAATTCTCATACTTTTATCGTGCCTTTTTATTAAATAGACTTTCCTTGAATACACACCTTTTTTTATTAAATTCACATACGCCACAAAAATAATATAAAATTAACCGTATAAAGTATAATAGTACTGTCTATATTTTGTTTTATTGTGTGATCACACTACTCTATTTTCATAGGATTCAAAAATAATATTATCTCAGCTAAGATGTAAGAAAAACACAATTTTAGATACCTATTATATAGTAGAAACTTTTTACTAAAAGTTAAGTAAACTAGTCTTTCTGATATTCCTCTCTTCAAGCAGCTAGTACATGCACATATGTCAGTGGATGTGAGGATTGAGGGACCAGTTTTAATAATTGCTATCTAAAAATTGCGGCGATATTTCTTTTCCATTTCTTTTTTACAAAATGTTTCAAGTCTCATTTTAAAACTTTATGTAGAAAAAGAATACATATATTTTATCTTTGAAGCTTTGTGGTCTGTTATTTAGTTAATATCTTTACAAATTCTTTACTAAAAGTCTGTAGTCACAACACCTTAATTTTTAGGGTTCCGTACCCAAAGGGTAAAAACGGGACCCTATTACTAAGACTTCGCAGTCCGTCTGTCTGTCACCAGGCTATATCTCATGAACCCTGATAGTTAGACAGTTGAAACTTTCACAGATGATGTATTTCTGTTGCCGCTATAACAACAAACACTAAAACCAGAATAAAATTAATATAATATTTAAGGGGGGGGCTGCTCCCATACAACAAACGTGATTTTTGTGCGGTTTTTTTTCGATAATGGTACGGAACCCATCGTGCGCGAGTCCAACTCGCTCTTGGCCGGTTTTCAGATACTTTTCGAGATCTGGCTGATAATCTGTGAGGACTGAGGGACCACACTTTAAGTTTGCTGCAGCTGTAGTTTTTAATATAAGTATTTGTTTACAAATTCCCAGATTTTTTCTACAATAGTTTTAAGTCTAATAATAAATCCTACGATTTTTATTTTGCGACATACCAGTTTGGTCCCTCAGTCCACACGCACATAAAAAACGACGACAGTTAGTTATAAAAATGAATGTACGGCAGATTAATTTCATCTCTTTATTGGCAGGCAACTTAAAAAAAAATGTCGGTTAAGCCACTATTCAAAACATAAGTATTCTATGTCAATGTCCGTGACTACCGCAGGACCCCGACAGCAACCGCTTCCATATTTGGTAAATAATTACTACTCAATTGCTACCAATTAGTACCCGAACAACAAAATTGGTACCTTAGTAGTTTTCGAGAAAATCGACTTTGAAGGTGGTCCTGCGGTAGTCACGCTCCATTCAGCAGGACCACCATGAGCGCCGAAAACGGGGGCATGCTACAGCTATTCTAAGTATACAAATAATTACTACCCATAAATGTGATCCATTTCGTAAAAAAAACCGAACTGAATCATTTTTATTTATCGAGAAATCAACGATGATAACTTTCGCTCGCTCGTTCAGCAGGACCACGACTTTGAATGTTGATTCCAAGTTGGAGGAGCCTGCGACTTTCCTCAAACCTACATAGAAAATTACTACCCTGCAAGATAAAATTGATACCCAGAATTCACAACTAGTACTCCAGTAGTTTACGAGATATACCATGCCATTGGTGGGGTGGCGGTAGTCACGGTGTAAAATTTTCATTTCAAGATTTCCCTATTAAAAACTTAGTGAATTCTGCCCAAATGTATACAAAAATTACTACTCCTACAGAAGATAAAGCGACCAAAAATTCAGATACCTAAGTGTTGTATTTTAAGAGAAATTAGCTGTCATTACTTTTCCATACTAAATCTTCGCGTTTAACCCGACCATATTAAGTTGTCAATGGTATTGAGCAGTACACTCGTGCAGAAAAGTTTATGGATGTCGTTTTAGTAAAAACAACAGTTCACAATCTATAATTTTTATACAAAATGTGTACCTAGGCACATAACAAAAAAAAATATTTTGTTACCCATGGCCTGTAATACCTTAGTTAATGCCGTGGGTAGGTAGGTACTCTAATAATTATTTTTCTGTATTGTAAGTACCTACCTTCTGTGTTTTTATATGAATACCATTAAAGAGCGATAGTTATTTCTTTCCTACTAATTTACCATTGCTGCAAGCTTAAGTACCTACGTATTAAAAACCTTATTTACTTTAGTAACAATATGTTGCTAATAGCGTAAGTATAAAATGATTACATAAGTAATAGGTATGTATTTTTACAGTACCAGAAGTCGATTGTATGGTACAATTTGTATCAAATTTCCACTGACATTTCTTGTGGACCTTGGGTGTATTTTTAGTTAGGTACCTATTTAATACTCACATTGTTAGATCTAGGTTATGAATTAGTAATATAAAATTTTTATATGTCGAATAAGTTTTATTAAGACACAGAACACAGATCGATAACAATTTGTAAAATCAGTCAAATTTTAAATATTTAGAAATCAATTTATTATTCTAAATTGGACTAATACCTACCTTAAAAAATTGGAACTATGTTATTTATCTAGCAATTAGGTTCGATAAAACAGAATGAGAAAAGCATCTATATTCATGCAAAGTTACAACAATTTAAGAATAGAATGAATATTAGTTTTATCATTTTAAAACTATTTCAATATTACAGATTATTATTATGGCAGGCTCACAAGTTATGTACATAGGGTGAATGACAACAGTAGGTAATCATTTACAATTTATCTCTTAAAAATGAAAACGTGATGATACTTATTTTTATAATTAAGAAAGTAGGTACTTTCATGAACATCATGAGTATCTTTACAAAAACAACCAATAAAAATAAAAGGAAAAATGTATACGCGAAATGTAAACATAAAAAATAATCTCAAATATAATTACCTAACATTAATAGACATAATTCAAGTTATTAAAAATAAAAGGTTGTTGATTACCCCGAGTTTCTCAGTTCTAAATTATCGCAGAATTGTCAAGCACGCGTTATCTGGTGTGATTGGTTTAATGAATTTTCAACAGCGAATCACAGCAGATAACGCGTGCTTGACAATTTGTCACATTAATTCTGCGATAATTTAGAGCTGAGAAACTTGGGGCTAATTGTTTTAAAGCTTTATAATATGTTTATGTTCAAGACTTTAGATGATTTTACTCTAATCCAAGTTTAATCTAAAAATAACAATCAGTTACTATTTCAAATACGTACTTGTAAGTACATAATAATTATTTTAAGTTTTAATAAATATAGTTATTGTTATTATATGCACGTTATCTAGTTATACTTACATAAGTTTAGTAAAAAAAATTGAGTCAAGACGCGTTCAAACGGAGATCAACTGGCTTTATGGTATACTTCACACAAAGTAATCATGTATATTCATATTACAGGGTTCATTTTAAGTTCTACTCAGTTAAAATATCAAACAGCGACGACAATTTTTCAATCGTCGATTTTCTTCACATAATTTTGAATCTCATTATATCTTGTCTATGGTCCAAAACTTTTTAAACTTTTTTTGCACGAGTGTACTGCTTTAATGGTATTCATATAAAAACACAGAAGGTAGGTACTTACAATACAGAAAAATAATTATTAGAGTACCTACCTACCCACGGCATTAACTAAGGTATTACAGGCCATGGGTATTTTTTTTTTTTTTGTTATGTGCCTAGATACACATTTTGTATAAAAATTATAGATTGTGAACGGTTGTTTTTACTAAAACGACATCCATAAACTTTTTTGCACGAGTGTACTGCTCAATACCATTGACAACTTAATACGGTCGGGTTATACGCGAAGATTTAGTATGGAAAAGTAATGAAAGAAAGTAAAGGAAGTAATACAACACATAAGTATCTGAATTTTTGGTCGCTTTATCTTCTGTAGGAGTAGTAATTTTTGTATACATTTGGGCAGAATTCACTAAGTTTTTAATAGGGAAATCTTGAAATGAAAATTTTACACCGTGACTACCGCCACCCCACCAATGGCATGGTATATCTCGTAAACTACTGGAGTACTAGTTGTGAATTCTGGGTATCAATTTTATCTTGCAGGGTAGTAATTTTCTATGTAGGTTTGAGGAAAGTCGCAGGCTCCTCCAACTTGGAATCAACATTCAAAGTCGTGGTCCTGCTGAACGAGCGAGCGAAAGTTATCATCGTTGATTTCTCGATAAATAAAAATGATTCAGTTCTGTTTTTTTTACGAAATGGATCACATTTATGGGTAGTAATTATTTGTATACTTAGAATAGCTGTAGCATGCCCCCGTTTTCGGCGCTCATGGTGGTCCTGCTGAATGGAGCGTGACTACCGCAGGACCACCTTCAAAGTCGATTTTCTCGAAAACTACTAAGGTACCAATTTTGTTGTTCGGGTACTAATTGGTAGCAATTGAGTAGTAATTATTTACCAAATATGGAAGCGGTTGCTGTCGGGGTCCTGCGGTAGTCACAGACATTCTATGTCAGCAAGATATACAAAGTTAATAAATACAGCCATGATTAAAAATAATATAGAAACTAGGCCCCATTCGGTTATTTCAGAAAATAAAGAAACGAGTAATAAAACCTTTTGATATATAAACGCAATTTTCGACATACGTCACCTTGCTCTCATAAATTTAACAGGCACAGGGGATTTTAAATTCTTGACTAGCTTATAGATAGAATAACAGGATATACTGCGTCTAGGCTCATAAATTGTGAAATAAGCAATCTTTGGCACATTAAAATTGCAGTAATTCCACATGGTTACTACTCTACAGAGATTGACCAGCCATTCTGATATCAGAATGGTCGGTCAACCTTAAATGTTTTAATTCTTTTAATAGATGCAATAAGCAATTCTCTCATTATGGTAAGCAAATATAAGCAATTGGTAAGTCATTTTTAGGCACAATTTGAAAGCTAAATAAGACTGTTGACCTGCGATTCTGACGCTCACGAAAATCGTCATCTAAGTGCAATAGATAATTAGATATACTGCTTCTGTAATTGGTAAGCGGATTTTTAAATTTAGTAAGCTGCTAGTTTTTTAATTATTTGATAAAAACAGTTCTGGCTGGAGTAACGTTACAGCAGCCAGATCTTTTGTTTTCTAACGGGTATGTTGAAATAGAGTGCATTACTCCAGCCAGATAATGTCCAAAATCGACATCTAAGTGCAATAGATAATTAGATATACAGCTTCTGTAATTGGTAAGCAGATTTTTAAATTTGGTAAGCTGATAGTTTTTTAATTATTTGATAAAAACAGTTCCGGCTGGAGTAACGTTACCGCAGCCAGATCTTTTGTTTTCTAACGGGTATGTTGAAATAAATGTTATCTAAATAATTAGATATCAATTTGAAATAAATGTTACCACTTATTTTATATTTGTATTTGCTATGGTTGCGAACTTGCGAAAATATTTAAAATCCTGCTGCAGTAACGTTTGCACGATTGCTGCATCTCGAAATTGACTAAACGGATGATTATAATTTTTGTACATGACATCTGGCTAATTAGGTATAATTTGTTACGCAATAAAAAAATCCACAGTAATGCACCGTTTTGAAGTTATTTTAGTAAATAGAAATATGCTTTAATAGGTCCTAGCACTGCCAATAAGTGGTCCAACGACTAACTTGAAACGTTACTATATAGGTAATTACTGCTTATAAATGGTACTGAAGTTTCATTAATATCCTATATATAATTAAAAAGTTATGATGAAAGTTCAATTTGTTCCGGCCACGGCGCGCAGCTGAAATATTTGAAGACCGATTAACCGAGTTATCTGTAGTTGTGGTAACTGAATCTTATATCAATAATTGGATAGATAGTCCAATTTTAAACCTGTGAAATTTCAGACTTGTATACTAATTAATTAACGAGATAATCGAAAAAACATATTTATGAATGGTAACCCGACCAAATCTAGAATGTTATAAAAAAGCGGCCACGCAATACATTTTACCAATCTTCTAAAATTATTAGCATAATTGTCCTTAAAAGTTGGTGTGAGAGTCAAAATGGCGGGTGTACCATAGCGAATTAAATAATACCAATTACCAAAAAGTTTACCTAAAATGTACTATTTTGTACCTAGATCTAAAAAATCTGTACCTCCTTCAGAACGAAATTATTTCGAAATTAAGATACACCCGCCATATTGACATCAAGATGGCGGGTGTTCTATATTTTATTTTTTAAGCATTACTCATAAAATATAATTACACCAAAAAATGTACCTAAAAAGTAACTCAAGTAAAAAAATCACACACTTGATCAGTTGAACAGTTCCTGAGAAATAAAGCACTCGTGTCTTGTGTATAAGTAAACACGATAATTATCATAAATGTTGATATAGTTATATCTATTTATTGTTATATCTATTTATATAAAACAAAGTCGTATTAGTTACACCACTTATAACTCAAGAACGGCTGGACCGAATTTAATGACTTTTGTGTATTTGGATTTATCTTCATCCGGAATAGGTTATTAAGTAATAAAACATCGAAGAAATTAACGATAAAAAAAACATTTTCCCATTCATTTAGCGAACACAACCTATACAATCTCTGATACATGATAGACACAAAGCACACACAAAATGAACATGGCGTTGTATGCTGGTTCCGGTATTGCCAGTAGATGGCGTTGTCGATTTTTCTGAAATTCATCCTATGATTCTAATATATAAAACACAAAAATGTTTCTACCTATGTCCGTTATAGACTTTGAAACCATCCAATCCAACCGATATGCCCCAACCGGTTTCATTAGAAAGGCAATGCGACGATGGTTTAAGACCAAAAATATATATAGGTGGGTGGTAGGTAGGTATGTAGGGTAGAAAGGTATGCAGGGTAGGGTAGAGTAGGCCAGTTAGGTTGGTTGGTAGGGTAGGGTAGGTGCCATTTTGCTCAAGATATTTCTCTACGGTTAATTAAGTGATCTCATATAAATCATGTCGAAGTTGTGGGCGACTATGTCTACCTGGGACAAACGATCCAATTGGGTGGGGCCAACTTCGAGGAAGAGGTCAGCCGTCGAATCCGACTCGGCTGGGAAGTTGCGCGGTATCTTCTCGTCCATCTTACCACAGTGTCTCAAGACGAAAGTCTATATTATGACCAGTATGTGTTGCCAGTGATGACATATGGCTCTGAGACGTGGATGCTTACAATGGGCCTTATCAGAAAGCCTACAGTCACTCAAAGGACAATGGAGATGGCTATGCTCGGAGTTTCCTTGCGTGATCGAATCAGAAATGTAGAGATCCGCAAGAGAACCAGGGTTACCGACATAGCCAGAAGAATTGCCAAACTTAAGTGGCAGTCGGCAGGGCACAATGCTCGCAGAACGGATGGCCGATTGGCCAGAAAGGTTCTGGAGTGGCGACCGCGAACCGGAAGACGCTGCGTTGGAAGACCTCCCACCAGGTGGACCGATGACCTGGTGAAGGTTGCGGGGATCCGCTGGTTACGAGATTCACGGGACTGGTCAATGTGGTGACGCTTGGGGGAGGCCTATGTCCAGCAGTGGACGTCTTTCGGCTGATATGATGATGATGATGAAATCAATAGTATTCAACAAATTGTGAAAAACCATTCCATTATTAAACAACAATTAAAATACTCAGTACGTGCAATTTTTTTGGGAATCTTTGAAATCTATATAATTTTGTATAAAAGAAGAAACTGATTGACTGACTGACTGGCTGATCGATCAACGCACAGCTTACGTAGTAACTATTAAGTAATCTGTGGCACAGCTAAAACCGCTAGGCCTAGAAGCATGAAATTTGCCAGAAAGATTTCTCAAGTGACGTAAGGGGGTAAAAAGGGGTTTGAAAGTTTTTACGAAATATTTACAGTTTGTAAGTTGGAGAAGTTAAAATATAGATTTACACTCTACGTTGATAAAAAGAATTAATACATTTATTGATTTTTGGCAATTCCACCCCTAATTGTTTCAATTCATTGTTTTTTTATTATTCAAGAGCGTAAACCTACAATTTCAGATTTTCACCTTCCAATCCGAAGAAACTTCATATAAACTTTAAATCCCTATTTGATCCCCTTAGGGGTAAAATGTTCAAAAAATAATAAATACATGGATTATTTTTATCAACCAAGAGCTTAAGAGCGGACTTTGAAAAATAGGTATTTGAAGAAACTATTGCCGTCGCGCTGCGCCCGACCAAGCGAGCTATTAATGTGTGAACAAGTAGTGTATTTGTGTGCGTAAGAGCACGCCGCGGTGGCCGACAGATTTCGGTGCGCGCGCCCTCGCCACAAGTACCGACTGACTCGCTTTTCACTTTACGAAAAAAATTAAAGAGACGGTGAATTATGGAGAAATGTCGAACCAACATTTTTTTTTAATGCCTTCCGCTAGAAATAATTGATGGTCCTATACCATAAAATTTACCTGTAAGTGAAAGAATTGAAATTAAAACAGAATAAATGCACATTTTTACATGACTGCCAAAAAGAGGAGTGTTATGTTTTCAGGGCTCATGTATGTTTGTATGTTTCTTTATTCCACCATAACTTCTAAACGGCTTAACCAATATCAATATATGTGTTTTTTTTAGAAACGTAGTTGTTGAAAATTAAACAAAAATATAGTGGGCGAGCCATGGTTCATGTAAAAAAAGGACCATATAGAACATTTTACTATCATTGTCTAGGTAGTCTAGAGCTTGTTTAGTAGATGAATAAAAATATATAACAGTAGGTACTACCTATTCAATATCCCAATGAAAACTATAAAAAAATGTGTGCGTTTGCAAAAATATAGTTTTATCACTAAAACGTATGAAATTAAAAATAAATCAGTTCAAATAAATCAGTTAAAAATCAAATAAGTTCCGTGGAACCGTTTTTTACAGGTCCCCGACTTTGTTGAAAACATTGCTTTTCAGTTGAGCCCATTCAACACTAAAATCATTTAGCTCATTGATGTAATGATTTAGCTCGTTTTTAATTTTTTTGTTCAATTTATTAATTCACTTTTTGACAAGGCAGGTGTGTTTTTAATTATTTTTGTATTGTTTTAATTTAAAATTCTATGTTTTACCCACAAACCATGGGGTTTTTGGGTAATACCGAAAATTCATAAACATTTTTAAAAGTACCTGCTTTTTAAGAAATCAAAAATTAGTTTGCATGATACTGGGTATAAGACCAACCGAAAGTATGCAAATCAGCAGACATGACGTAAGGTGAGTGAACGATTTAGTACATCAGAACCATCATTTTGAAAGCCGTATGAAAATAAGCGTTTTGATTGCCTACACGTGGTCCCCGGATGGTGCTAATCAGGTGACATATTGGTGATAGGTTTCGACCGAAGGCTTGTGACCACATATCGGGCAAAGACATACCACCAAGCGGCCTAGCTGTGTTCCGATTACAAAGCCCGGTGCAGCTATTAGAGGAGTTGGGTCGAGATAGCTGTTCCACTGAAGGCAGGCCGGCCAGACTCGCACTGTTATGGTCGCGGAGGGTAGCGGGATCCGAGGCACGGTGCGCAAGTTCGATCTTGCGGAGTACTGTTCTCATACAGATATGAGAACAGTACTCCGCAAGATCTGACAAGCTCAAGATCTGAGAAGCTTGTAATTGACAGATCCGTCCCAGAGGACGGATCTGTCAATTACAAGCTTCATGCACTAGAATTGATCAAAAAATGGGCCAAGAGGCTCATCGGCAATGAGCCACTGGTCGAGTCAAAGCTAAAGTCAAAGCCTTGAACATCGGCGCAGAGTTGCCAGCTTGTCGGTTTTTTATCGGTTGCAATTCGGGCATTTTGCAATGGAATTGCATGATCTAATTGCACTTTCCAGTTCTCAAGCATGCATAATCATTCGCCAAGTGCATTCAACAGTAAAAAGTAATATTCACAATCACACGATTTAATAAATAAAATCATTGTATAGTGTAAATATCGACGTCGGTGTATGTCACTAGAGTATCGATAAAAATATCGACAATTACCACTTCCCTTTTAGTGTACGTGTAAGCCTTACCCTCCCCCACCTCCAACCTCACCCCGTAAAGTGCGAAAGGGACAACTGCAGCTCAGGCTGATTTTACCTACAAAAACTTTGACTAAAAGACGTTTTGTATTCTGCCGTTTTCTTCATGAAAACTATTCTGATCTAAAAAATTCTTATATCAAAATTTTGAGGAAAAGTATATCTATGCTTCTATCATTTCCTTTTTTGTTAAAAACTTATAAACTTTGTCTGAAAGTCGTCTGAACATGGCGGTACAAAATTTTTTCGGCTTTTTGGATTGTCATATTTCTTTTTATGATTATGTTTTAGAAAAAAGGAAATGATACAGGCACGTATTAATTAGACCTAGATTTTATGGAAAAAAACATTGCTCTAGAGGCATTATCCACGAAGAAAACAGCAGAATGTGTTTGTATGGAGAAAGTCTCACTAGAGTCCCCTCTTAAATATAAAATTTTACGTGTCCAACTTACAAACTGTAGAAATTTCATACAAATTTTCAAACCCTTTTACCCCCTTTGGGGTGGAATTACCAGAAATCCTTTTTTAGTGCTCACTTACGTCACCTGAGAAATCTTTCTGCCAAATTTCATGATTCTAGGCCAAGCGGTTTTGGCTGCGCGTTGATCGATCAGTCAGTCAGTCAGACAATAAGTTTCTTCTTTTATTTATATGAATTTCAAAGATTCACAAAAAATTTGCACGCACTGTGTATTTTAGTATTTTAATTGTCGTTTTGTAATGGAATGGTTTATACAGGTAACACAATGTGTTGAATACTATTGATTTATTTATCATCATCATCAGAGTCGGATTCGACGGCTGACCTCTTTCTCGAAGTTGGCGCTACCCAATTGGATTGTTTGTCCCAGTTACCCTCAGTTTCCCAGCTTAAAATTATCGGAGAATTAATGAGAGCTGGGAAACTCGGGGTGACCCCGAGTTTCCCCGAGTCGACAAATTGTCAAGCACGCGTTACCTGTTGTGATTGGCTGTTGAAAAGTCATTCAACCAATCACAGCAGATAACGCGTGCTTGACAATTTGTCACATTAATTCGCCGATAATTTTGAGCTGAGAAACTGAGGGTGAGGGTTAGACATAGTTACCCACAACTTCGAGATGATTTATATGAGATCACTTAATTAACCGTACGTGAGAAATATCTTGAGCAAAATGGCACCTACCTACCCTACCCTACATACCTTCCTGCCTACCCTACATACCTGCCTACCCTACCCTACTTACCTACCTACCCTACCTACACACCTACCCTACCTACCAACCTAACTGGCCCACTCTACCCTACCCTACATAGGTAGATACCCACCCCCACCACTACATCTGCACACCAATATATATATTGGTGGGTAGATAGCCACCAATCTCACAGTTCGGGTTTCGCGCGGAACATAGCACGACGCTCCAGCTGTCCAGGATGCTGCACCTGCTGTCAGCAGCTATAAACAGAAAAGAGTACGCGGTTGCAGTTTTCCTGGACATGGAAAAGGCATTTGACCGCGTGCGGCACGACGGCCTTATATACAAGCTGTCCACATCCAGCGCGCCCCGTCGCGTGGTAAGAGTAATTAATTCTTTTCTGACCAACAGGAGCTGCAGAGTGGTGGTAGAGGGCGAATTATCCGCCCCCCGCCCGATATCGGCGGGCGTACCACAAGGCGCCGTATTATCGCCTGCGTGTTACTCACGTTACACCGACGATATCCCTACAACGCCAGAGGCAGCGCTAGCGCTGTACGCTGACGATGCAGCCTACGTTACGACATCGATGAACGCCAAATTCGCAGCGAAAAAGATGCAGCGCGCCCTCGACCTGATACCAGAGTGGCTAGCCAAGTGGCGGCTGTCGGTTAACGTGAGTAAGACGCAGGCACTTGTAACAGGACTCGCGCCCCTCCCACCACAACTGACACTACAAGGGGCCGACATCGAGTGGACACCCCAGGCCAAGTACCTGGGTGTGACCATAGATCGTCGGCTCACGATGGGGGCACACACCACCAAGGTGATAGCGCAATGCAGGGTGGCCCGAAACCTGCTCAACACAGTGCTCTCATCCCGCCTTCCCGCCCGCACCAAGCTGGGCATCTATAAAACCTACATTCGCTCCATTTTAACATACGCAGCCCCAGCTTGGTTCGTCCTCACTAGCGAGACGAGCAAAAGAAAACTTCGCGCCCAGCAGAGCCTGGCGCTACGACACATCATAAACGCCCCTCGCTACGTGAGGAACGATGTCATCCTGCGGGACTCAGGTATAGAGAGCCTGGATGAGTTTGTAAGCCGCCTTGCCACAAACATGTTCGCGCGGGCCGACGCTTCTGCCTGGCCTCACATCCAGGATATAGCGCCATGGCACGCGCGCCCGCCCGACAAGAAGCGCCTACCGCGTGATCTTACAATCACCAAGTGTCCCCATCCACCACCCGGACTTGACGCTTGAGTAAATCGCATCACACTACACGCGATTTACTCATACAATAATACTACCCATCCCACACGACATACACGGCGTGAAGTTTGTTCTAAGTTAATATAGGCAAGCTTTACGTCGCAAACAGATACTCATAACTTTACACTCGCAAGTACACATGCACCGAATAGCGCTGCGGTCGCCGCGCGCTATCGGTTATCATGGGCGGTGTAACTCAGGTCATTGCCGCTCCCACATACATAAACGGCGCTAGTAGTAGCTAGTCGCTTTCACTACCAAACTGTAGGTTCGCTCAAGTCGGTGCTCCTGCCGCTGGTTACCTTGGCTGGGCCTCCCAGGGTACGCCCTGGGTCTCACTCGGCTGGGGTGGACCGCCAGGAGGCCGTGAAGAAACGGCGGACCGTTCAGAACGGCCGCCGTAGCGCGCCTACAGTCACATACAGCAAGCCATACATAGCGCGCGTTGATATCTTTTGTACTAACAAATTAAAAAGAATTTTCAACGCGCGCAAAAGCTAGGTCCAGAGGACAACACAATGACGGGTCCATTGTTATGGGCCCCGGTGTTGCGCCCGCGGGCTAGGAACAATGTTCCGGCACCGCTCGCATCGCTCCCTGACGGGAGCGAAGCGACTTCCACTGAGGCCACCAATCTTCGCATTGCCTTTCTAATGAAACCGGTTGGGGCATATCGGTTGGATTGGATGGTTTCAAAGTCTATAACGGACATAGGTAGAAACATTTTTGTGTTTTATATATTAGAATCATAGGATGAATTTCAGAAAAATCGACAACGCCATCTACTGGCAATACCGGAACCAGCATACAACGCCATGTTCATTTTGTGTGTGCTTTGTGTCTATCATGTATCAGAGATTGTATAGGTTCTGTGTTCGCTAAATGAATGGGAAAATGTTTTTTTTATCGTTAATTTCTTCGATGTTTTATTACTTATTATCCTATTCCGGATGAAGATAAATCCAAATACACAAAAGTCATTAAATTTGGTCCAGCCGTTCTTGAGTTATAAGTGGTGTAACTAATACGACTTTGTTTTATATAAATAGATATAACTATATCAACATTTATGATAATTATCGTGTTAACTTATATTTATTTATTATTATTTAATATATTCTTTATTGTACACCACAAAAAAAAAATACATACAGAACAAATACACAAGACACGAGTGCTTTATTTCTCAGGAACTGTTCAACTGATCAAGTGTGTGTGTCTACGCATTGTCATCAGTACGAGCCTACTACTACTGGTCGCCACGGGTGCAGTACCGAATTACTGCACGCGCGGCGCCTCGGTCGCAGTCTAAAAAATCGATCGACAAGCAAGCACACGACAAACGCTTTATATTTTGTAAAAAACCTAAAATATTATTATAAGCCTTATTGCTATCGAAGAAGTTTTTATTCATCTCCAAAACATATTTTGGACCTTCAAAGCCGGATGCAGCAGAAGAAATCGTTGCGACCAGCATAAATCGGACGCACGAAGCCATCAGCGAAGACATCCACGGTACCAGCATAAAACGGTCAGGTCAATCATCATTCTTTATCCTTATCCCTTTTTCTATGTTCAGTGCTTCATTTATGTTGATATTGTGTAGAATCCTAGCGTTTTATTCCCGTTAAATAGTTAAAAACGTGTAAAGATTTTCGTTTTGTTGCTACCCTCAAGTTAAAAAATAAAATAAAAAATCTTTTGCAAATCTTTCAAATAACTGTTTCCCACTGTCTTCCACAAACTACAAAATGACTAGAACTCCATCAAAAGAAAGTCGTAGCAGTGGTGAGGATATATTTCGAGATTTAAATAAAAGAAGAGGTGTAGTTCGCGGTAAATTTCGACTATTCATGAATTATGTAGACTCTGTAGAAATAATGCCTATTACTGAAACCATTAAAACAGAATTACAAACGCGTTTACAAAAGGCAGATTTATTGTTACAGCAGTTTTCAGATATTCAGGACGAAATAGACTTAAAAATAACTGATAGTCAAATAGAAAAGGAATTATCAGAGAGGGAATCTTTTGAAACCCACTATTATGCATAAGTGACTAAAGCTAAGTGTATTATTAACGAGAATAATGCTCAAAATTGTTCTAAAGTTTCTAGTAAAATTCAATTACCTATAATTTCACTTCCTTCCTTTGATGGGTCTTATGATCATTGGTTGGAGTACCGCGATACTCACCTATCTCTCATCCATAATTCTAAAAATAATAGATAATGCTAAAAGAAATAGATAATGTGCAAAAATTCCATTACTTACGGTCTTCTCTTACTGGCAGTGCATTATCGGTTATTAAGTCATTAGAATTCTCCTCAGAGAATTACAATATAGCGTGGGAGTTATTTGAAAACAGATTCAATAATAACCGTTTACTTGTGCAAAACCATGTAAAGGCTTTATTTTCTATTACGTCACTTAATAAAGAGTCATCCAATCAAATTCGTAAACTAATAGATACCGTTCTCAAAAATCTACGTTCCCTTAAAAACCTCGGCGAACCGACTGAGTCTTGGGACACGTTGACTATTTACTTAATCACATCTAAACTAGATCCAGCTACCGAAAGAGAATGGGAGACTCATAAAAGTTCAATTATAAATAGTCGTAATCAGTCAAATTCAGGTACATCTCTTGATTCTTTGATTACTTTTCTTAAAAATAGGGCTGATGTACTAGAAACTATTTATTTAGCACATAGTAAATCTTCCACAGACAATAACACAAAGAAACCATCACATTCACAACAACCAAACAAATCACATAGTTACACATCAACACAAAACAAACAATCTAATAATAAAAATTCCAAACGTTCTCGTATTTGCACTATGTGTCAAGCTAACCATCCGCTATATATATGCTTCTTTCGATGCTTTCTTAAAATTAACGGTTACCGATAAAATTAAATTCATTAATGAAAAGAAGTTATGTTGTAATTGTTTACGCGCTGGTCATTTGGTAGATGAGTGTTGGTTTGGTCCTTGTAGGCAATGCAACAAGAAACACAACAATTTAATTCAAGATAAATGTGACGATTTTGCGCTTAATTCACAGGCATCGTCGCAGGTAAAAACTAGTGTTACCTCTTCAAACACTACCACATTACATTCTGCATCTCACACAACACATCAAAGTGCTACTCATTCATTATTAGAGACTGTACTGCTGTCTACAGCTTTAGTTGAGGTTGCAGATAAAAGCAATAATTATCACACTACCCGCGCTTTATTAGATAACGGTAGTCAGCATTGCTTTATTGCAGAATCTTTATGCAAACGACTTAATCCTAATTTAATACAGTCCACTGTGCAAGTCTCCGGAGTAGGTAACTCGGTGACTAATTCCACACAATCGTGCAAAATTAATTTGAGGTCTAAAACTACACAATATAGTACTTACGTAGTAACTATTAAGTAATCTGTGATAGTACACGCTTTAAATGTTTAGTTTTAAAACAAATAACATCTCAGTTGCCATCTTTAGGTGCAAAATCACACATAAATATCCCTGATCATGTACAGTTAGCAGATCCCAAATTTTATTTGCCAACAGAAATCGAATTATTAATTGGGGCTGATAAATTCTGGGAACTTTTAAATGACGGACTAATTCGACTAAGTAGTGGTCCATATCTTCAGAATACTAAGTTGGGATGGGTAATATCTGGCTCAGTGTTGAATAATAAATCTTCACGCAACAATCGAGTTCAATGTAATTACTCACAATCATTAGACAATCAACTTAGGCAATTCTGGGTGTTAGAAGAAATAGCTCCACAAAATAAATTAACTAAGGACGAGTCCTTATGTGAAAACTTGTTTGTGCAAACTATGTACCGCGATAACATCATCTGCCTAGCCTTTTCCCAACTATATTGGGGTCGGCTTACAGTCTAACCGGATTCAATTGAGTACCAGTGTTTTACATGGAGCGACTGCCTATCTGACCTCCACAACCCAGTAACTGGGTAACACGGTACCCCTTGGCAAGACTGGTGTCAGATCTCAAGCTTCTGACTACTCGTAACGACTGTCACTTTAAATGACAGCCGGGACCAACGGCTTAACGTGCTTTCCGAGGCACGAAGGAAACTCGGTATGTTGAAAATGGTCACCCATCCACGGACTGACCTAGTCAAGCGTTGCTTAACCTTGAAAATCGACCAGTGCGGCTGTTATTATTTAGCTACGGGTCGGTTTTTTGTGCGCATTCCATTAGCTGAGTCCAGCGCAATATAATGTACTCTGTGGTCCAGCGGCACACCAGGAGATACATATACACTCGCAGTAAATCGCTTTTACGCACTTGAACGTAAACTAGATAAATCTACACCTGAATATAAAAAATTATATTGCGATTCTATGAATGAGTATGTAAGTTTAGGACACATGAGTCGAGTCAATCACTATCCATCACCAAATTATTTTCTACCGCATCACGGTGTCTTATGAGTTCATAGTAGTACTACCAAACTTACGGTGGTTTTTGATGGAAGTGCAAAATCAACATCAGATAAATCGCTTAAAGATATCCAGTATATTGGCCCTAGTTTACATAATGACGTGTTCAATTTTGTTACGCTTTCGACAATTTAGATTTGTTGCATGCGCTGACGTCGAAAAGATGTATCGAAAAATTAATATTAAACCTGATCAAAGAAACCTTCAGTTAATTCTTAGGCGTGAAACTAAATCGGACGAACTCGGTGTGTACCAGCTTAATACCGTAACATTTGGTACCGCGTCCGCTCCTTACCTAAGTATTCGATGCATCAAACAGCTGGCATCCGAGTGTAAGGATGACGTCATAAAGCAAGTAATAGATGAAGATCTGTTTGTAGATGACTTAATTACTGGTCATGATGATAAACAATGTTTATAAGACATGTGTACCAAAGTAAATGATGTTTTAAAATCTGGTTGCTTCCATTTACGTAAATGGTTGTTTAATTCGGAGACTTCTACAACAGATCAACCAAAGGAATTAGCTTTAGGCGAAAATTGTTTAACTAAAACTCTCGGTCTTGGATGGTTGAGTTATTTAGATTTATTATATTTTACTACAAAGATTGATCAAACATCCACTCATGTGACTAAGGGCGTTATCTTGTCTATTGTCTCACAGGTGTACGACCCATTAGGCTTGTTGTCACCCTCAATTATAATTGCAAAAATGCTTTTACAAAAACTATGGCTTTGTAAATTAAGTTGGGACGATCCAGTACCCAATGATATTTTGTTTATGTGGAAAAACTTTATTGACACGCTTCAACACTTACAAAACATAAAAATTCCTCGTCATGTCCGACAAGTTAATACAAAATACACAGATTTACATATTTTCACGGATGCATCACAGGACGCATACGGTGCATGCGCATATATAAGTACATACAACGACAATTCACCGGTCACTGTTAGGTTACTTTGTGCTAAGACCAAAGTCGCACCTATTAAACCAGTAACAATACCGCGACTTGAGCTGTGCGGAGCATTAGTTGGTGCCAAGTTATATCAAAAAATAATTCAGTCATGGAGATTAACTTTTGATATTATATATTTTTGGTCTGACTCCACAATTGTCATAAATTGGATTAAAATGTCACCTAACTTGTTAAAATCATTTGTACAGATCAGAGTAGTGCAAATAAATGAATTGACTGGTGAGTTGCCGTGGTTACATGTTGCTGGTAAAAACAACCCGGCTGATCTTTTATCCCGCGGGCTCACGCTCGACGCGCTTCAAATTTCAGATATTTGGTGGCACGGGCCAGCGTTTTTAACCGAAATTAATACCAATTTTAAACAATATAATCACGATGAACTGATTTAATCACACGATTTACCGGAAATGAAATCAAACATTAATGCTTTATTTACACAATCAACTTTTACTAGCATTTTTACCTTTGAACGTTTTTCAAATTTTAATCGCATGAGACGCGCAGCCGCTTACTTGTTAGGTACGATTCATTCATAATTCACGGATCAAAGTCAAAACAGAACGTAGCGCTGGTCCGCTTACGTCTGACTCTGATGAATTAAATAAATCAACTTTAGTTTTAGTACGGTTAGCACAACAAACATCATTTCCAGATATTTCGAATGCATTAAGGCGGTACCCCGAGCAAAACGCCGCGCAAGCCGTTTTTGTGCTGTTTTTAGGAGCTATCTACTCGTTATTTAAAAAGAAATATGAAATAATAAAAATGCATTAAATTTCTACATAATATTGATTCTAAAATGGTAGATTTAGTTTTTTTTTAAATGTTGTATATGTCGGAGATGGTTATCAATGAAGTTTGCGGGTAGTCAACATAATTTGTAATAACTTGTTTTCTTATTACTAATTTAAGTGATTTTACTATCAATTATTGCCTAATAAATCAAATCATAATTTATTGAGTACTCGGTGTACGCACAGATTGATTTTTGGCAACTTATTTTGATAATAGTAATCGATGGTAATGTTCAAAACAATTGTTGACGTGTTAATTTGATTATTCTTTGTGTTATCACCATTATTTGCTTACAACAATTATTCTTGTATTACTTGATGATTTAAGAATCAAAGTCTTATTTGATTAAGCACATTTTAGTGTTTTGTATCAAGTAAACACGTGACGTACTTCCGTACGTCATCGGACAGAGTTGTTGTGGAGGGATAGCAAGGTATAAAAGAGCTTGCATCGGTATGCAAGTTAGTCTGTCTTCGGATTAGACTCAATAAAGAGCTCCCCTGCTCCCGACAAAACTGTCGGTTTATTTGGTACAGCACTGCTGTATATTCACATAGCTGTATTGGCTTGCTGATGGCAAACGATACACTTTGTATTTGGGTGGCTTTGGCTGCTGTACGAACTGTTACCTTAAGGGTTTGTTCGATTAACTGTATTGTTGTTGCTGTACCTTTTTAACCTACTTTATCTTGTTACTTTTATTGTTTTGTTAAAGTGAAACTAGTACTGTAATTAAAAACTTTGTTATTGTTTGTAGTCTTGTTTATCCCAATAAAATGGGAACGCCGAAATCCTGACCATACATACCCCTCGGCTACCCCTGATCCTACATATATATTTCACTAATCTCCTTCCAAAAAAACATAAAAATGAGAAATAATTATTGATATTATGCATCTCCTCGTAAAGTGTTCATTAATTATTTTTTATACTAACACTAATGGATAGACAATTTAATAACGAACATTTTTGTAGAATTATTTTTTTCAAAAGACCAAAATTCGATTTTATAAAGATTTTATTCTAAAATATGGGCGTATTCACCACTGTAATTCATGCGCCACCAGAGCCGCTAGACCAATAGGAATGCTCATATCTCATGCCGAATTTTTGGTCAGGGTACAGTCTTAATAAAAAACTTACCTGTTTAGTCGACGAGAAACATATCAAGTCTTGATGTTTTCCTAGATTCTGATCGCGTTATTAGAGTAGGAGGCAGACTAGTAAATTCACACACCTTTTCCTATAGTAAAAAACATCCTGTATTATTATGTTCAAAACATACTTTCACGCGACTTCTTTTTCAATTTGAACATAAACGTCTACTCCATGCTGGTCCACAATTGCTCTTGGCTACTATCAGAGAAAGTTGGTGGCCACTCAAGGGTCGTGATTTAGCCAAGCAGACTGTACATAAGTGCGTTACATGTACTCGCCAGAAAGGGAAGACACTGACAGTAAAGATGGGTAACTTGCCTCCTGAAAGATTAGAGCCGGGGTATCCTTTCTTGCGCTGTGGTGTAGATTATGCGGGACCTATGTTCATATTGAATCGCAAAGGAAGGGGTTCAAAACTCGAAAAATGTTATGTTTGTCTATTTATATGCTTCACTACTCGTGCAATACACTTAGAATTGGTCACAAGTTTAAGTTCTGAAGCATACTTACTGGCTTTGCGAAGCTTCTTATCTCGTCGTGGAAACCCCGCACAAATATTTTCCGACAGCGGAAAAACGTTTGTAGGCGCACTAAAGGAATTCTCTCAATTCTTAAATGCTAGTCAAAATTATATTTTAAATTTCGCTGCAGGCGAAAATATTAAGTTTAGCTTTATTCCTCCGTACTCGCCACATTTTGGGGGTTTGTGGGAGGCAGGGGTCAAATCGTTCAAACATCATCTCCGACGCGTAGGAAACGTGAATCTGACGTATGAAGAATTTTCCACCTTAATAACGCAAATAGAAGCCCTCCTAAACTCCAGACCTATGTATCCCATGTCTTCAGATCCAAACGACCTACTGCCTCTTACACCAGCCCATTTCCTGATTGGCCGACTGCTCGTTGCACCTACCTACGAAGACCTCACAGCTGCAACCACGTCACGCTTGGTCCGCTACGAGCGCATCGAACAGATGAAACAGAACTTCTGGAAACGCTGGTCGCAGGAGTTTGTTTCGGAGCTGCAGACAAGGAGTAAATGGCAGTTCAACACCGACACAATAGCACCCAATACCTTGGTGCTCATTAAAGAAGACAATCTGCCACCCTTAAAATGGCGTCTTGGACGAGTCATAAGCACTTCACCTGGAAAGGATGGACTAGCACGTGTAGCTGACATTAAAACGGCTAACGGAGTGATACGAAGATCGTACCCCAGATTGTGTCCGCTGCTTAAGGAGGAAGAACCCGAACTACTCTCAACTTCTATATTTTCTTCGTTGGATGCTGTTGCTCCAAGGCGGGCGGCATGTCTACGCATCGTCATCAGTACGAGCCTATACTGGCAGTGCTGCCAACTTGTTTAAGCAAAAACGCGCTGTTAGCTCTTTGAAAACGCGCTAGAACGCGCTAAATGGTCGCTGTCAAAAAATCGCACCCAAATTCGGCGCCAAATTCAAACAAAACTCCCAATATTTTGAGACTATAAATGTATAAACGCAGTTTTTTATTTATTATTTAATCAAATTATGTCATATAAAAGAGATTAAAGTACTTGTTTAGTAATAATAAAAAAGTAGTGACGTTTTAATGTATTTTTATTTTTATAAAATAAATGGATTAAATTAATTCATTATCGTCTGATTCTACTACAATTGCTTCTGAGACTGAAATAAGGTTGGTCTTGATCAGTTTTGGACTTGCATTTATATTTATCTGTGGATGAAATTGTCCTCAACACGTCGTTGGGAAGTTGAAAGTTTGCGCAGTAACTCTTTTTTTAAAGAAAGTACAGAGTTTCAAAAAGCGCTAGATTTAGCGCTAGGCGCTAGAACGCGCTATTGACCAAAAAAAGCGCTAGATCTGGCGCTGAAAGCGCTAAGTTGGCAGCACTGACTACTGGTCGCCACGGGTGCAGTACCGAATTACTGCACGCGCGGCGCCTCGGTCGCAGTCTAAAAAATCGATCGACAGGCAAGCACACGACAAACGCTTTATATTTTGTAAACAAACTAAAATTTTATTATACGCCTTATTGCTATCGAAGAAGTTTTTATTCATCTCCAAAACAGTGTGATTTTTTTACTTTTTAGGTACATTTTTTTTGGTGTAATTATATTTTATGAGTAATGCTTTAAAAATAAAATATTATAGAACACCCGCCATCTTAATGTCAATATGGCGGGTGTATCCTAATTTCGAAATAATTTCGTTCTGAAGGAGGTACAGATTTTTTAGATCTAGGTACAAAATAGTACATTTTAGGTACATTTTTTTGGTAATTGGTATTATTTAATTCGCTATGGTACACCCGCCATTTTGACTCTCACTTAAAATTGATGACTATTATACTCACAC